>CP141145.1:1200000-1800000 GCA_035235625.1 Saururus chinensis | reverse complement strand
AACCAACCCGTTCGGCCCGAGTTTAAAAAAAAGAATAGAGTGAATCGGGTCCGGTTCAGAGGGTTAATTGTGTCAAAGAAATTCGGGAAAATTTCTTTTGGACCTGGCGAGGTGTGGGATTATTCTAACCGAGTTTCAGCTCGTGAAAAATCCCAGAGATTTTGAAATAACCATTTTACCCCTATGAGTTAATTATCGTATAATATTAACTTATTCGAGTTTGAAGCTTCGGTTCAGGGGCCTATGAGTTGATCTATAAATTGGGAAAATTCTCAGTGATATTTTAATGGGTAACTTATTTATAGGCCAAATCTCTAAGTGAATAAAAATCGCCATGAGTGGTTAATTAACCCTTTTGCCCTTAGGGTTTATAGTAAACCGTTAGTCAACACCTGAGTCGGTTCAAGGGGTTCACGACCCCGTCACATGTCAGGAAAATTGCACAGAGTCCATGAAGGCTAGTAGTACCCTTGAGTTAAATTTTGGACCCATTAGATGTCATTAAGGCCTTAAACCAAATGATAGAAATACCCCTTAGAGTGGACCCGCTCACATTCGTGTGAATAGAAGCGTGAGTCAATCTGAGAGTGGAGCCTTGTGAGAGGTCAATGACGTAAATCAATAGAGGGGCAGTAAAATAACTAGAATAACCTAAGGGAGGGTATCATACCCTAGGTAGTAAAATTACCCTAATGCCCTTAGGGGCAATATAATATGTTTCTGTCGAAACGGATGACCTAGTGAATTAAGAGGTAGAGTACCCTATACATGACTTCAAAAGGAAGGAGCATGACCAGTTTGTGACACGAAGACCTTGTCGGGCTAGAGTGTCATGGAAAATAAGGGGTAGAACCCTAATTCTCAGGTTTAAAGCAGCGTATTTCATGTGTCTACAACCGAGTGCACCGATCGACTAAAGTGTTTTATATGTAACTCGCGGGATGTATTAGAATTGTTTACACTCTTAGGGTTGAACTAGCTAAGCCCTAGCCCTGCAAATGAGTGCAACGGGCCTTTATTCATTCTTTACGCACTGGTGTGAATGCATGTTATTTATGTTGATTATGTTAATGCATGCTTTTGATATTGATGTTTTAAGTTATATCAGTAACTTAAGATTAATGAAGATTAATCAAGAGGCATGGGTTGTTGTTGGTTTGAGGGGAGAATACCTAATAAAGATAATGACTAAAATACCCTCTTTAGGGTTGGGACCAGTTCATGGAGTGAACGGGGCCCTGACATAGATCTTACCTTGGTTAATGAACCGATGGTAATTTTGGGATGTTCTCTAAGTCTTAGCTCAGTGGATGAGCTATTTAGTGGGCCGATTCACAAGGTGAAGAGGACTCACATGGTTGAGTGGTTACTTGACTAGATAAAAATAATCTAGCCTAAGTTTCAAATGTTTCGGGGAGTCAATGGTCATAAGGACCTGAGGCTTCTATTGATACATTAGTAATGTCTTATAAGACATTTTCTCCCAGCGTTGGGAAGGTGGAGATTGTAACATGCTCCTTCATCGCCACGGCGGTTTGGGTATTGACCAGAGGGTCTTTACCGCTGGTCTCCCGCAAGTCTTCCCAGGACTATTTAGTACGTACGAAAAGTGGAGTTACATGAGCATCATGGAAGGCTTGTGTTTCTTGCCAATCTGTGTCCATGAGCACAGTTGGGATCTTCTTCCCCAGATTTGTGGCAGGCTATTGAGAGCCCTGGGGATTTGGGTCAAGCTACTGTTAAGTAGTCTACTCCAAAGTTGGAGTACCATGTTTGGGAGGTTTCTCGAGATGCAAGTTATCTCTGAGTTACAGATTTGATGGTATTAATTATCAAACAAAGGATGTGAGATAATTAATAACAATGTTTGATGTTGCTTGTTAATTAAACAAGTGGAACGATTAAAGGACTTACTAAAATGTAGGTTGAAAATACTTAAGCATTGCATGTGTGATGCTATGCTTCTTAGGATAGAGTAGTTTCTAAGCAGAACTACGTCTGGATCTGATCTTGTTGAAAACATTTGAGATGTTGTCTCATGAGTACGTAGGCAACTAACATCAGGTGATGTTGGCCCGATCCAAAAAATATTGATAAAACCTTTTGTCCTTTGGAAACTATTCTCCTGTAGGCCGAGATGCTCCATTGTGGTTGTGGTTGTTGTTTGGTTTGTTTTGTTGCAGATTCTTCAGGCGACAACAAGTGAGACCAAGGCAGGCGAGCATAGGAGGTTTTCGCGTTTTTGCAACTTCTGTATGTAAGTGTACCTTAAGCATGAGAGCCAACTTGTTATTTATTTTCAAACGGGTGACAAACTTGTACTTAGATGAATGAGCTGGTCTTTATGAATTTTCAGACGTTAAATAATATCATATAATTTGATATTCATATTTGTGAACCCCAATTATCATGACCTGGATATTTAATCGAAAGGGTTTGTTTTGTATTTAAGAAAGAAAAAAAAATCTTGCTACTTACCGTTCATGCTATTTAAAAATACTTTTAAAAATCCGGGTCGTGACAATATTAACCCATATATACTTGTAATAGGCAATTATAAATCAAAATCTAATAAGTTCAATATTATGTCATAGGTTGGTGAAGATCACAATGGTGTCAAAATACTTTGTGTTGTGGAGCATGTTATTCATAATCCAAACCCATTTGGTGGCAGGTTTCATTTGATAGAGCTCTTAGGGGGTTTTCTAATGACATTAAAAATATGTAAATGTAAATATAATATATATATATATATATATTTAAAAAATATATTATTAAGAAATGTGTTTTATTTGTGTTGCTAGCAAAAAAATGTTCCAAAAATTATAGTCATATAGGATCTCATTTGATAGAACTCGTCGAGAGCTTTTTAATTATAAAAAAAATATGAGAACCTAAGTTAGGGATTGTAAGATATAATATTATAAAATTAAAATTAACATAACTTAAAACATAAAAATTATAATTATAATATCTTTAATTTTTTAAAGATTAAAATAGGTCAAATCTATGTAAGTAAAGATTAATAGGAATTAATAGTATAAAAGATGGGTCAAATCCTCCCATTAATAGTATACACTTTGTAAGCTGAGGACAATCATGCTTCAACTTTTAAGAGAATATATAATCATTCTTTTGTAAACTAAGGTTGGTCCCCATAATATCATACTTCTTTTAAAAGTATTTTTAAGTATATTAGTGTGATATCATGTTTACCCTTCGTCATATACTTATAGCTCCATTTGGTTTTTCAATTGAACTAATTTTAGTTCATCTTCAAAAACCAAATGAAGTTATTAATTTGGGATAGAAGAAGTATATTAGTCTTTGTCTCTCCAATATTTTTATTTTTATAAAATATATATCATATATGAAAATTATATATCAATTACAATAATTTAACAAGGATATATATTATGAAAAAAATTTATATAAACTTGGGCTCACGTACATCATCAGCGTGAGCCAAGACATTATGGGTCATCATATCGAGACCCAAGGGCACAAGAAGACATAAACTAATATGCATCCTAAGTAATGTGTATTGTTGGATCGTAATATGAGGATGCACGACATTGAGACTCACGCAATCATGAGTGAGTCTCGGCTCATATAAATAGGTCTCATATATCACATATGATATGTGATATTGATATATATATGTGTGTGTGTGTGTGTGTGTGTGTGTGTGTGTGTGTGTGTGTGTGTGTGTGTGTGTGTGTGTGTGTGTGTGTGTGTGTGTGTGTGTGTGTGTGTGTGTGTGTGTGTGTGTGTGTGTGTGTGTGATTGTCCGTCGTTTTATATATTTCATTTTATCCTAGATTAATAGCTTCATTTGAATTTTCAAAATGAACTAATCAAATGGAGCTACTAATCTAGAACGGAGGGAGTATGTCATAAATATATATTTAAATTAATAACTATGTTTATATAAAATATGCATATATATGTATTATTATTTTATATATATTATTTATATATAATTTTTAAATTATATTCTAGTTAAAATTCAAGTTCAAGCCAAGTAGCATCGAGTTTGAGTTTTATTTGAACTGAGCCAAGTCGAGCAGGGGTCTGCTCGAAGTCGGCTTGAGCCTATTCGAAATCGAATTGAGTTTGGGTCGAGCCGATCCTAATTCGAGTTGAGCCTGCTCAACAAGCCAACTCGGCCCTAGTTATGCAGTACACTAATTTGCTTCACTATAGTGAATGTACGAAATGACACCATTATAACCTTTGCCTGCTGAGGTATCTTACCATTCCCCATGTGAAACTGCTTTAAAAAGTGTAATAAGGTTGCTCAGAGCATATTAATCGAACCTTCTTTACTGAAAAAAAAACAGAAAAAAGTAAAATCTCATTATAATAACTGCAAGCGTGTCTCAGAGAGTTACACATTCCATCTAAACTTGTCCGTCATCACAAAGCAATTATGAAGTGGATCTCCAGCCTTAATCAGCCGAGAGAGGCGACGTGTATTGACATTCTCAACTGCGAAGCCCCAAGAAAACTACTGGAGAGCGCCGGTGGGTCAAGCTGTTGCATCTTCAGAGTCTCCGACAGACTAGTGGTGAGACACCGCGAGGCTTACTTGCCTCAAATCGTTTCAATCGGCCCCTACCACCACGGCTCGCCGGAGACTCAGATGATGGAGGAACACAAGCCGCGCTATCTAAAGTCCTTTCTTAGCAGATGTAGGGCAGGGCAAGTGGACTCAGTCTGCGAAGATTTGTTTGAGGAGTTGGCCAAAAAAGAAGCATACTTAAAAGAGTTCTACTCTGAAGATATTCTCTTGGGGCGTGACAAGTTTACCAAGATGTTGTTACTGGACGGTTGCTTCATCGTTGAGCTACTGCTCAGGAAGCACATATTAGATAAATTTAAAGATAAAGAGGCAGATGAAGTTGGAGATGATCCCATCTTCAAGTGCCCATGGATACTCCCTTTGATCCTGAGGGACCTCATTAAGCTTGAAAACCAGATTCCTCTCTTCGTTCTCCAGCAAATTTATGGTCACCTCAATGAAGTGGCAGACAAGAAGATTGCCTTTCCCTCTCTCAGTGCACTCGCCTTTGGATTCTCGAGCAGTACAATCAAGAGGCCTGCTGGTGTAATTGAAAGGTATGAATCAATTTTTTGCGCTCATCTGCTGGATTTGTACCGAGATAGTTTCACTTCCCAGGAGATGGCTCGGCCCCGCACTTACAGATCTGCAAAAGTGATCCAATGCGCCACTAGGCTGAGAAAGGCCGGGATCAATTTCAAGCCGGTGAATAAGACTGACACGGACAGTTTCTTGGACATAAGTTTCGAGAACGGGGTATTGAAGATCCCACCATTTACCATAGGTGATTTCCATGCAACCTTCCTCAAGAACTGCGTGGCTTATGAGCAAAACTACGAAGCCATATCTAACAACTTCACAGCTTATGTGGCCTTCATGGGCCGCGTTATAGACACAGAAAATGATGTTGGGCTCCTAATAGATGAGAAGATCATGTACAACTTCTTGGGGACCGAAAGGGAGGTTGCCAGGTTTTTCAATGACATAGGATGTCATGTGATCATCGACATTCAACGCTGTTATCTGTCTTCGACAATTTTACAGGTGCACAATTATTATGAAAAAACCTGGCACGTACGGTGGGCCGAGTTTAAGAGCATATATTTCGGTTCCCCATGGACCTTCCTATCGGCCGGGACAGCATTGCTTCTCCTGCTTCTCACGGTGGCACAAACAATCTTTGCTATTTTAGGTCTTGGAGACTATCGAATAAAGATGTGATAGACTTATGAACCCAGCTCCAATGGCTTCCTTTCTTTTCTTGGGATCGAATATTTTATGTATTTGTTGATCATCTTACTCAATTTACATATGGGTGTATCCTATTAAAAATAAAGCTCCAACGGCCTCTTTCTCTGGGTGCAAATATTATGTGTGTTTTGCTGTTCATTTTTCTTAATTTACATGGTTTTATCCTATTAAAAATAAAACTCCAATGGCCTCCTTTTTTGGGTTCAAAGATTGTGTGTGTTTTGTTGATGATTATTCATGATTTACATGCGTGTATCTTATAAAAATAAATACAAGGAATTACAAAATATATTTGAGGAAGGAAATTATAGGAAACTATAGTCAACATAAACCACTGCCTAAATTGTAAATAATCTAAAGTAACATATAGGATGAAACGTGTTCAAATAACCCTATTACCATTCCTGGCCTAATCCTCAGTTGCGCTCTTCTTCCTTATCTCCATTCACGGGTACAAATCTACTACATCTTCTCCTTCCTCTCCCGCATATTCTCCTTTGTAAAAGAAATTGTCACCGCTGCTCCCTACACAATCTGCCATTGGTCCCTGCTCTTTGTGTTGTCTCAACCTTCTCCCTGTCACGACTAAAGCTCGCACAAAAGCTCAACCAAAAGCTTACCTAGAAATGGCTACATTCTTTCCTATGCAATCTACCACTAGTCCCTATGCTCTTTGTTGTCTCCGCCTCCTCTCTATCATGGCAAAAACTCGCCCAAAAGATCACCCAGAAGCTCCACCATTCCCAATGGCAGAAAAGAATTTGAAGGTTGCCTAGGAGCTTGACATTAGACCCTCGAACAATGCAAATATAGCTTATGGACTTGTGTTCTACTATTGGATACAAAGGTAATCTGTCATTTGTAGCATGATAGGATAGGACTGATGGGGTTAATTGAGATGGCGTAGAAAAAGTGTAGAAGACAGTATTGTAGGTGAATTAGTGTGATTAAAATGCAAAAGTTTGGCAATGGCTTACATAAAGTTGGGATAGAAATTAGTTGACATAGTTGTGATATAGTTGCAATGCAAGATCATTGCGATTGAGATGGCCAATAAATGTCATTGCAATAATAGTGTCTTGCATTACAACTACATCGCAAACCATTTGCAACAAAATATGTCACATCACAAATCGCTTTGTAATATAAGGGATGTAGATATTTGGATGGAAATTAGTTGCAATGTCATTGCAATGCAAGATTATCCCAATGGGATGGCCTGCAACTGCCATTGCAAGTAATTTACAATAGCCTTCTCAACAATAATGTTTTGCATTGCAAACTATTCACAACATATTGTGTTGCATAACAGATCATTACATAGTATAGAGGATGTAGGGGAATGTAATGCAAATTATATTACTAGTTGATTTGGAAAGAAATTTGTATTATATGAGCAAGTAACATTGTTGTACCACGTACAGTCTACCATCAAATATAAGAGTATTGGCCTGTTATGAGGGGGGACTATTGAATGCTACCTCAATTGTAAACTGAAGATAATAGGTGTCTATCATTTACATTATGACGACAAAGAGTATACAATTAGTTCATTTGTGCAACAGATAGCGAAATCTTTCAAAAATTTCTATGAGGATGTTAATTTGAAATACCTTGATATGGATGAGGAGGTTATCGTGGCTAATGATACGGGGTCAATGGAGTTGTTAGGTGTGTTCAATAGCAGTGGAGAATGCTGCAAGCTATTGGTGACAGAGCAGCCATGGAAGAGGATATTACAAAATGTATAACAATATGTTAGATATGAAAGTAAAGTCCAAAATTATCCATTTGATGTCGATAAGATAAAAAACGTGGATAAAGCTTTTAACTTACATCAAATATAAATAAAGCCTAACTCAGACATAAATAAGAATGAAATTAGGACTAGCCTCCTACATATGAGAGTATTTAATTACAATATTTTGTTCACATCATCAAACGATCGATCACTGTCAGTGTTAGTTCTCCTTGTCGATGGGGTCATTTACCCCATCTTTTGGTAACTTGATTATCCTTTTCGATATAAGTTATGTTTCCCAGTGCATTAAGGATGTATAATGCAAGACAAATGATCATAGAGTTGTAGTCAAGTTCTTAAAAACAAATATTATTTCTCATTTTAGTACACATAAAGCTATCACTAGTGATAGAGGTAATCATTTTTGTAATAGGGCATTTGAGTCTTTGATGAAGAAACATTCAATTACTCATGAAGTAGCTACCCCCTATTATCCCTAGACTAGTCGATAAGTAGGGGTCACCAACAAGGAAATTAAGCACATATTAGAGAAAATAGTAAAACCAGACTCCAAAGATTGGTCTCTTAAATTGATTGATGGTCTCTACGCTTATCTTACTACTTTTAAAACTCCCATTAAGATATCACCATATAGGCTTGTTTATGGCAAACCTTGTCATTTTTGTGTGGAATTGGAACTTAGAGCTTATTGAGCTACTAAATCTTTCAATTTTTTCATTGATGAGACTAGCTCACATAAAAGATTTCAACGTAATGATTTCAAAGAAATAAAAAATGAGGCATATCAAAATGCTAAAATTTATAAGGATCAAATGAAGGTGTGTTCCTTGATAAAATGATTATTAAACAATCTTTTGAATCCTCTCAAGAAGTCCTTTTGTACAGTTCACCACTGCATTTATTTCTAGGAAAGCTTTGATCTCGTTGGATAGGTTATTTTATTGTGAAGACAGTCTATCCTTATGGGATGGTTGAAATTAAGTAGCCAAGTAATGACAATATTTTTAAAGTTAACAATCAAAGATCAAAATCATACTTAGATATTGTACCTCAAGAGGTTGAGATTGTACCTCTGATTGATCCTATAAATCCAGATTGCGATCTCATAGTCACACTGTCTAGCTAAATAAAATAAACTTTGTGCTTGTGGGAGGCAACCCATAACTTTAGTCTCATAATTTTTTTTCTTTTTATTAGTAGGAGTGCTCCACTCTAGGTTTGGAGGTGCTATTCCCACAAGTATAAATTTTTTCCCTAATCTAAGTTCTATTAATTTCTTATTCTCTTTCCATCATCATTTATGAATTCTGAGAGTGTGCACAACTACAAATATCTCTTTCTTGCCACTCATTATCTTTTACTAGTTGTAATATTTACTATTTTTGACATTGAGGACAATGTCAAACTTAGGTTTGGGGGGCAAACAGATATTTTTTATAGTTGTTTGTATCTTGGTTATGGTTATTATATTATAGTAATATGAAAAAAATTATACTTTTTATTTGATTTTATTATTTTTGGCTATTTACATTGATGCTCCTTTTCTACATGTGACTATGTTTAATGATATCCAATTGTTCAAAAATGTTCATTTAACTTGATTCTAAGTGTTTTTTATAAGTCAAACTTTGGCATATTCTAATAGTACTTAAATTATCATGATAGAGTTATGTACTTGGTTAATCTTGTTTTGTATATAATTTTAGGATTTTCCATTATCACAATTAAGGCTGAGTGTACAATATGCTCAACAATTGAAAAGTTAAAACAATGAAGTAGAAAAATATGATGAATGCAAAATTGAAAGGCATTAAATATAAAGTTTCTACGAAGTAAATTAGCTTCGATGTGCCTCACTATGCATAAGGTGTTTGAGTCCAACGGTAGAGTTAACTAATTTTTAACATGCATAGCCTCGTAGCCTATTTCGTTCAAGTTATTAAGCTTGAAATGAATTTCATCACCTAGTAACCTAATCTAACTAAATTAGGAGTCACTGACCTAATACTTAATACAGGGATCTTACAAAAAGCTTTAAAAGGTAAAACATTACACATGACACGTAAAGAAAATGAGATGTTTTTAGTGGCATATTATGTATTTATATCTAGAATGTGTTCAGATAGCCTTAAGTGTTTACTTTTTAAGGTAACTTTTGCATATCTCTCTATTAAAAATTCATGAGGATGAACGGAAGTCAATATCTACTTTTTAAGTGATTAATTTAAATTGCTTAGTTGATGTAAGACATGTTGGGCTATTAGACTCATGATATTGGGTTTATAAAATCAGTTAGAAATATTTGTTTTTAAAGCTATTGTGTTATGTATAAGCAATTATGCACCTGCCACCAATACGAAGTTTGAATGAAAAAATATATATTCTAAAGTTAAGTTTTACTATGCGTTGCATGCACTTATGGCGATTTAATTAAATAGAATCACATGTTTAGCTAGAGCTTATTTGTAATTTTTTATTGGTTTAATTTTATTAATTTTAAATTTTATAGGTATATTCACTACAAACTCTTATAAGACTATAATTTGTCAATGAGTGTAAACTAGGTATTTAAAGGCTTCATGCATACACTATATGAATTATAATTTCTTATAAAAGTAGAGTAGTTAGCTTTCTTTCCTGTTATTTTTAATTTAAGTTTTGCTAAAAGATTACAAAATATAAGTTTGAGAGTATTTGATATACTTAAAATATATCTATTTATAAGTATTTTTATCATATTTACTAGCATAGTATTAAGTTAATACGAGTTAATTAAGGTTTGTTAATATTCAGTTAAAAATTATAAATTTTATTTATTTACCAATTTGGCTTGAGTTATTTAGTCGTGTAATTGAATCAATTAGAATAGTATTGTTTACACATCTGAGATATGACTTATTGTATTATGTCTTGTGAAAATCATTTAGATGGGGTGTGGACACTCAATTCGAGGTATTTGGATGGGGCGTGGACAATGTACAAAGACACTCAAGTAATGTGGAAATCATTTGGACACATAATGGGGATCTTCAGCAATATATCCTTTATAGTTTTCCCAAAGTAACTGTCATACGGGTTACAATGTTGGGTTTCAACTTCTTGGTGCACTGATAAAGAAGAGCCAATACGTTTATCCTTCCTAAGCATATTAATGATTGGTGGGACTAAGGAATTGCCATATTGAAGAGACTTATATTGGGTAAATCACAAAGAAATCCAAAGCAAGGCTGTTACGTGAAAGAGCCAAATTCAAATGCATTCGTGTTGCTTTGTGGGACCCGCATCCATTGTCTTTTCATGCCATGCTTTGTTAGGTAACCTCCAATTGGCTACAAGTGACAAATGAAGGAATGTTTTGGTACTAGTGTTAGTTAAGATATGGTAGATAAACAACGTGATGAGGATATTTTGGGGATAACTCAGGCCAGCTTTTCAGTGGACAAATTTGATTTAATAAAGGGAGCTGCCATTCAAAAAATATGATTCTTGGATTTCACATGGGAAGGTTGTTTAAAAAGAGAGAATCAGAGTTGGCTTAGGGTGATGGTAAATGAGAGGAATCTACCTTATGAAAGGTGGCCAACCAAAAATAAAAGGGAGAAAGCATGAGCAACGGGGCGAAACAGAGAAAAGAAAAACTCCGCGATTTTACTAAAGCAATCAGAAAAACACAGAGAGTTGGCACAATAGGCTCTTCTTCAAGAAAGAAAAGCCAACGTAACGACCAAAAACTCCAGCAAATGTTCAACGCACTAGAAAGAAAACCAACGAACCAGAAGAACGAAGGAAAATTTTCTATCTCGCAAGTATTGTAGCACTAGCACTAGCTGGAGGAAGAAGATGACACTAGCATATTGTTGTTCATGGTACTAGTCAGTACTGTAGCATGAGCGGGGACTTTTCCAATGGGTTTTCGCTGTAGAATTTGAAGGGGCAATAATTATTTTCTTTTATTTCCCTTTGTTCTCCGTGAATTCAATGTTTAACATTATAATTTCAATAACCATGGGGTTCTTGAGATGCTTACCTAGGGCTGAGATAAAGTATTAATAAAGTATATATTAACTCCTAAAGTGAAATTTGTCTTTATTTAATGGATTAATCTCTTTTTTATTCTACCTTATGAAATTTTTTTTAAATTATTGTGTCAAGCACATTAATTCATTAGATTATTAGTAGGTATGAATTATAACCTAATATACGCATAAAAAATTAATCTTTGATTACTCATGTTTGTTGGATACATGCAACACTTAAATAGTCAATTTAAAGTTGAAGTTTCTTTTACTATCATGTGAATTTGGATAAGAGTTTATGATATATGTAGATTTAGCATGAATTCAATACCTTGGTTTAATCTTTCATACTACTTTTAAAAAAAAATTTAGTTTTCTCTCTTTAGATTTTTAAGCAAGAATCTTTGAAATATAATTTTGATAACATAGAACGACTAGTGATTTTAATTTCCAACTATTCCTAAGATAAACATTTCTTATAGGATCAACCTCAGATTCATCATGTGCTTAGATAACACTACTCATGTTGTAGCACTATGCCATGAAGACAAGATGTTGGTTAATACATTTATGCAACCAACAATTTCTTAGAATTTAATGGATTGAGCATTGATTGGCCCCATGTTTTTTGAAGTGTTTCCTAGAATTTAATGGGGTGAGCATTGATTGGCCAAAAGCCATTCTACTTCAAGGAGTTGTGAAAATATTGAAGTATATTAACTACCACATATCATCATCCTATTCTAACTTTTGATGATTAAATTGGTTTAAAAAGAAGCCAATAGGTTACAATTTCAAGATGACATTAAAGGAGAAATAATGTGACATTGAGGAGGATCATGGTAGAAGGGTTAGTGGAAGTAAACCTAAGACACAATATAATTGGTGTAGGTGCATGATGGTTGGGGGATATCACACGCTTAAACCTTTATTTGTCTAGTTTAAGTCATAATGAGCAAAATTGTCCAACATGCCCAAAGGAAGTTAAAACTACAACAAAAGAACATATGCTAAGTGAACTTAGTTGATGTTGATGATAACAATATGAATGATGACAACGACAAAGAATTATCTGTTAGAGATAGAAATGAACTAAAAGAAACATTGTAGGAGACAAGCATATGTACAAGAAGAAAAATAAGACATGTTAAGGGGTGCTAATAGGTCTAAAGGTTTACATAGAACACAAAGTCTGTGTGAAACTTTTGACAAAGGGCATGTATGCTCACGGTCAAAGGAGAGAGAGTACAATGGGGAGACAATCACTGTTAGCTCATCCATACTTATTTATGTCAAATAATACCAAACAAAGATGGGTTAGATTAGACATGGCTAGGGAAAGAAATGAAGAAAATTAGAAAAGCTATTTCACTCATGTATGCAAGTCTCCCTATTATATGACTATCGTTAATGAGATTCAAGTTGTTGCTGCAAGTGTGTAAGCACCCACTACCAAATGAGTATATGGAGTGTACTTGGAGGAGACTCAAAGAGTTGGAACAACACATCAATGGTATGAAAAAAACCTAAAGAAACTTTTAGAGTCACTATTATGTGTGATGGTTCGACTAGAACAACAAAATTAAGTATCGTCAATTTTTTGTCTAAGTTAATGAACAAAATAGTTGAAGAGATTGGTAGGAAAACTATTATACAAGTTGATATAAATAATGGATCTAGCCACAAGGGAAGTAAACATTTTAAAGAAAAAACAAAGCATTTATATTGGACCCGGTGTGTTATATATTATATAAATTTGATGTTAAAAGATATTAGAGCTAAAGGTAAGATGAAAAGTAAAATAAAAAAGATAAAAACAATTACTAACTTCATCAACAACTGCATAAGTGGATTAGCTTTGATGAGAAAATTCATAAATGGGGAGTTAGTACGACTGAGTATTACACAATTTGATATTATGTAGTTATTTCTAGCATTTTAAAATATAAACAAGGTTTAAAAGCCATGTTTACATCAAGAAAATGATTTAATCAAAACTTGAATGGGACAAAACAAGCTAACGAGGGAAAACAAAATCATTTATCCTTTAATGAACTCTTAAAGAGACTTGATAAAACAAACCTCCACTAATAACTATTGATGATCAAAACAGAGAACAAAATGAAATGAAAATTAAAATAAAGAACTAAAAATCTTGAAATACCAAATGTGGTTAATAAGAGAAGGAGACAGCTATGAAGATAACTCTTTTAACGAATTATTTGACAAACTTAAAAATATTGCCTCTACATCCAAAGGAATAGATATAAGAACAAGAAGATGAATTTATAGAAGTTGTCATAAATATAAAAAATTTATCCTTAAATATAAAGCCCTTGTGGATTCAGGTACAAATCTACATTGTATATGACAAAGATTGATGCCTACAAAATATTTTATAAATTCAACTCAATGTAAATACAACTAATGGAAGAAAATTAACTAAAAATTATAAACTTCTATTAGTGTATATATGTTCTAAGACCTTATGTCTTAAAATGCCTTTTACTTTACTTAAAGACATAAAATAAGAAATTATTTTAGGAACTTTTTTACCCATAATCAAACCTTTTCAAATTGATGATAAGAGAATTCAAGCAAAAATATATAGATCTAATATCCTTCTAATCTCAAGATATCTTTTCTCAATAGAATAAAAATAACTATAGAATATAAAGAAAAAAATTATTAATGAAATATATGAAGAAATCCAAGAAGAAGATAATAAAACTAACAATAAATTTTAGATCATTTCAAGAAGAAATAAAACAATTCCAAAAAATACTAGAAAAAGAAGTAATTTCAAATTCCCATCTACCATTCAATGTAGGAAAAAACTTGAAGTTAACCTACCTTACAAAAGTAATTTTGATGAATCTAAAATCCCTACAAAACTAGACATGCTCAAATGAATCAAAGACTCTTGGATACATGTTGTGAAACTAGAATGCAGAGTTCTTAGACTAGAGATAAATTATAAACCCCTAATGAAAGCTTTCCCATGGATTCGATATCCAATCCCGAACAAACAAGATCTAATTAAAAGAACACAAGATGGACAAATATTCTCTAAATTTGATATGAAATTAGGATTTTGGCAGATATACATAAAAGAAGAAGATTGTTATAAACCTACCTTTGTTGTACCATTCAAGCATTATAAATAAAATATTATGCCTTTCGGATTAAAAAATACCCCTTTAAATTTCCAAAAAGTAATGAATTTGGCATATATGTACTTTAGTATCTTTTATATTAGTGTTGTCTTGACATTCTCTTCAGTTATTGACAAACAATAAAAAAATTTCTTTAATATAGTCAAAAGAATGGTCTTGTCATATGCGCTAAGAAAAAATTATTCCACACAGAAATTAGATTAAAAAGTACTTACATTCCTTGGATGTCTAAATTATGTAACAAAATTTTATAAAAAACATTACAGAAGATAAAAAAGTACTAACAAATAGGATAAAAAATATGCTCGAAATTAGACAATAAATCCTACTAACGCAATTAGAAGAATAAAAGAAAAGGTTAAAAACATATGTTTCAGACATAAGATGTGGTGGTATATTAAAACAACAAAAAGAAAGAATTGACAAAAAATTAATCAAATATAATTAAGGAGTTTGGAATACCACCCAAAGGAATTATTCAATTAAAACAGTAATTTTCTACAATAATAATTTCTCTTTATAATTTATTGTGGTATTTTTAGGATATTCTTGAAAAATATGTTCAAAATCTTGCACTTAAACAAAATTTTGCTAATATCCCCCGTCCTGAGTCTAGGACAAAATTCTCAAAGCATTTTTCCCATAGAAGAATTACCTTGGAAATTGGGGACTGAGAGACTAATATGCCAAAATAGCTTTATACTCTGGCAATTTCTTATTAGGTCCTCACCCTAGAACAAGTTGAGGCACACTCAACTCCAATGGGTTTAGTTATCAAAATACTGCATCCACAAAAATTATTTTATTCCTAAAAGACAAGAAAAGACTACATCCTTTGAGAAAATTATGAAAGATATCAATAATGCCAAAATACAACATTAGTTGAATGGTTCTTCCATTATCTTTTCTAATATTACTATTTTAAAGGTTTTGTCATTAAGGGTTTGTGATGTTAGTTCAAAACTAAATATTTTTAAGAAGATTATTCGCACTTTTAATGGATTAAGATATTTATACTTCTAGGGCAATACGAAGGCTAAGGCTAATGCGCCCATTATACAAAATAATAAATGAAAATTTGTTCTTAATACATCTAAAGTACAACCTACTCTTGATAGAACAATATTTGTCAAATAGTAAGAGGACTATTAACGAGTCCAGCTGGCTTATCAAGCAAGCCCAACTCGGCTCAAACTACGCTCAAATCAAATCGTGCTTGGCTTGAACTTAATTCGAGTTCGAATAAGCTCAAGCTAAATTCAAGCATACCCCTCCTCAACTCGGCTCAATTCGAATAAAACTCGAACTCAACTCAACTCGAGCTCAAACTAGAACCCAAATATAATTTTAAAATTATACATAGATAATAAATATATATAATAAATAATACATGTATTTTTATATTTTATATAAACTAATTATTAATTTAAATATATATTTATGATGAAGTCCCTCCATCTTAGATTAAAGCTCCATTTTATTAGTTCATTTTTAAAATTCAAATATAGTTATTAATCTAGGATAAATGGAGTACATAAAATGACATACAATTACATATATGTAACAATACCATGTAACATATACGATATATGAGACTCTTTTATAAAAGTCAAGGCTCACTCACGATTGCGTGAGCCCCGGTATCATGTGCCCTCATATTTTAATCCAATACACATAACTCTGGAGGTAGATTAGCTTATGTTTCCTTACACCCTTGGAACTCAATTTGATAGCCAAAGAAACCTTAGTTTATTCTGACGTGCATGAGACTAAACTCATATAAAAATTTTAATGAAATATATTCTTATTAAATTGTAATGGATATATAAACACTAATATCATTAATCCAACAATACTTCTCTAATATGCATCTAATGTTACTTGTTTTACTTTGAAAGAAAGTTATAAAAAAACTACAAGAAATCATAAATAATATTATAATACCATTTTAAATAGATGAAACAGGCAACTTGTTCATGTACATAGAACTAGTATGCATTGTCCTTCTTAACTAATAAATATTCACACTTTTAACCGTATCACTCATTTCCCTTTTAACTTTGTTTTAGCCTTATGCAATGATATATATCAATATAACAAATATAATGCGACTGATGATAGATTATTACAATGTTCACAAAGAATAATAGATACACTAAAGCCAAATATAAATCTAGCTACCAAAGTTTTTTAACATGTACATTATGATTACTTATAATGTTATAAGATTTATAAAACATTAAATAATATCTCATATTAGTATGTAAAATTTATTTTGTAGGAAAAAATATTTAGGCAAATATATGATAATTTTGGTTTTGCTATACATATGAAATATTGGGAAAACACATAAGTAATCTAGACTTTGTTTGTGGTATTCAACTTAATTTATTGTCATTTTTATCTCTAAAATAAAATTTTAATTGACTTTTACATGCTAATCATATAATTTTAGTTGAAGAGTAGCTTGGTTATGGGATGAATGCCCCAAATTTAAAAAAAAATGCAATTAAGATCATTTCACATACATCTTCATTAGTTTGCTAGACATCTTCATTAGCTCGCTGTAAAAGAAATGGGAGAATTTCTACGCTCATCTATACAAAACAAATGAATCACATCTCATACAAAAGATTGAAATAATTAGTATATATTCATTACATGGTTTAAACTAAAAAACCGTGAGATAAATTTTAAGAAAGGGTTATTATGATACAATTGATTTGAATCGCATATTTGAAAAACATGACTTATTCAATTTATAATTAGTAGAAATTAAAATTTTTGATTTGGATGAGATAAGAGAACCACCATGAATACTAATTTAATAGATGTGTACAAATGGGAATTGATATTCATGAATAGATAAAGAATCATCCTAGTACAATAACAAGGGCTATTGAAGGTAACAATGATAGTTTTCATGACATAATGAAGACACCGGGGGAACAACAGTAAAATCAAAATCTATTTCTTCTAATATCAATGATAGTGGTGGAAGGGAAAAGTGGATTGTTGAATATATTATTGATCAATATATTCAACAATAGTTGAAATCAATATTACAATTATGTAAACTAATTAAGGGAAATGATGAGAATGGTTATGAACATCCACATAGCTTTTGTCGATTTGAGAGGTATGCAAATTTTCAAAAACTTTATGACTTTCATGTTGCCATAGTTCTAAATATTTCTTTATCAAGTATATTTTATTTTTACCAATTTGGATAAAAATATTACAAATTCTATCTTCTAAGGAATGTAATGTTTATAGTAATTGTGTTGATGATGTAGTATTTTTAATTTATAAGACATTAATGGTATAGTATTTTATTGTCTAATTAATAAATATTTATTAATTACAAATTAAGTTCTATTATTGTGTCATAAAAATCTTCACAATCATCTTAAATAGCCCCTGTTATTGTACCATAATGATTATTAACTCATTTATTAAAAATAACACCCATTTGTTTACTTATCCATTGACTAAGTGCTTATAATGGCTCTCATACTTCTCCATAATTAATTTCTTCAATTTTGTTAACCATAAATTAAATAGGACATCTTTTTTAAATGTATGATTCAAATAAATAAGATCATAATAATCCTCAATCTCTATTTAAATTTATCTCAAAATATTTTACTCTTAAGTCGTATATTGTAATAAACATTTATAAATTGTTCCAATCTTTTATGGGGGTTTCCCTCTGTTTTGTATAAATGAGAGCAAACTTACACCAATTTCTTTCACATCCAACTAATAAAATTGTCTGTGAAATAATCCAAACTACAATCTTTTTTAAAACTAGGGCATCCATCTCATAACTAAGCCACAACTCAGCTAAAAACCACAAACAATGTCTAACTTACCTTGTTCAATGTTTTCCTAAAATTTCATAGTCATAATATAACCAAAATTATCTTTTCTTTGTTTAAATATCCTTCATTGTAAAATAAAATTTGAATAAATATATGATATACTATTTAATATTTCATTAATATAACATAACATCAAAAATAATTATAATGTACTTGTTTCCACCATCTATCTTCAATGATATATTTAATTGACCAAAAATAGTTCAATGAAAATTGAGCCACCAAGATTCATGAAGCAAGCCTGACTCATGGATGTATCAACTCATTGTATCATTTTACAATAATATATGTGAGCCACCCAAATCATGACTTAGGTGGCTAGGATTCATGTACCATATATGGTTCATGAATTTGTGCAACTCACTCTATCATTTCTCTCTCTCAAGCATTCTTAATACTTTTACAAATGGCTCTAAAATTACAATCATATCTTTGACAACCCCAAAACCGTTACTCAACACCACTTCTTCAACCTCTTTCTTGTTTTATATCATTGAATTTGTGATTAAATTATTGTCCTGGTGCAAACATATCTTTTAAATATTTTTTATGATTTAAAATGCTACAAAGAGCTACAAGGTTAGTATTAAATCGGTAATACCCAACCATACCACCTCCCTCGTTATAAACTTTCTCATAAATGCTAATACTATATGTAGATATATACGAAGTAAATAACTATTTTTGCCTTTTTCAGAGTATTTTTTATCTTATCCTTAGCTCTAAAATCTTTCAACATCAAATATATATAATATGCACTACAAATGGTCCAATATAAATATTTTTTTTTTGCTTCAAGATGTTTACCTACCATCTTATAAATAGATCTAATATTCGTAACAACTTGTATATCATTTTCGACAACAATCACTTCATCTATTAACTTAAACAAGTACTTCAAATGTTTCACCTTATTTGAAGTATGACTTTTAAAAAATAGTTCTACCTACATAAGATATTAAGAAATTAATGATAATATATTTTATTACTCCATTCAAACAATCACATATAATGACTTCATATGTTTTCCAAGTTTTCTTTATATTATTAATATGTTGTTTTACTCCTGAATCTCCTCTTCTTAAGTAAATTGCATATGTTTTTTTGACAATGAAAACTTTTACACCTTCATTAGCATCTTAAATCCCACTAACCATAATTCGATAATAGGTAATATTGCATGCATGAGTTGGAACATAATTGTAAAAAAAAATATTTTAAATAACTTTACCAACTTTTTTCATTCCCTTCCTTAGTCATATCATATCTAACCTACTTTGTTTAACATTTTCTAATCTAAATAAATATGGATCAAGTGCAATTTTCTTCCCATCAAAATCTCCATCGAGCTTGAGCCAACATGCTCGTTGTCAAAAGCCTCTCACACTCTATGTTCTACAAAAACTTCTAGATCCACTAGCGCCCTTTAGCATATCATCTTCTTTACATACAAATACTCAACTCACTCACATTACTTCTATCATAACATTTCTTTCTCTAACCAATAATTCTCCCACGTTCTTATCATTTATATTGTCATTATCAACATCAACTAATTTTACACTTTGTTTATTCTTTGCTTATCTTTTAAAAAGAGTTTAATAATCAAAACGTAGAAATAAATGATAAATTCTTTGTTTATCTTTTTAAAAGAGTTTAATAATCTAAACTTACAAATAAACGATTCCTTGTTTATCTTGTTAAAAGAGTTTAATAATCAAAAGTTAGAAATAGATGATGAAATATTAGTAGGAAATATGCTTTACTATTTTCACAGCTCCCTTTTTCAGGTAGAATAGCCTTTTGGTTAATCAATGTTCAACCCTATAATCTCTAAGAAAACACTTCAAAAAACATAGGGACAAGGAGATACAAAAAACGAGGAAAATCTTGGTCACATAAATGTATTACCGAGCATCCCGTCTTCATGGGATACAAAGAAAAATCTATTCAAACATGTAAAGTCATATCGATCAATACAACTGCATATCTACCGGGCATATGAGACTTGTATGGTTCACCTACTGATACAGGTGCCACATGACTTTTAAACACGATCCCTACATTTTGACCGTATCGAATCGATACAAATTGATCCAATGGTAATCCGGCCATTGGAGGCCTCTGATGTGCTCTGTTATGCATTCTAATCTAAGTTCTACATCTGATCTATGATTGACCAAGGTAGAGGGAGAGGGCAGTCGTATGTCTTTCCATGGCACCCTGTCGCTGCAGCTCATTGCCTTGCACTGACAAAACAGAGGGAGAGGGTGCAAAACTTCTCCGATCTTTCTACTTGTAGTGTACAAATACCTCCACCACTAACACTTCTCTATCAATCAAGGAAGTGAAAAGTAACCCAAAGAATACGATGCCAAAGCATCCCAGCCGAAGTTAGCACCACTTGACATCCATGCAACCTTAATCAATTTACACACAAGGGATGATAAAGAAACTCGTCTTATTTAATCCCTTAGTGACTCACACAGCTGAATTAGAGTCGTGTTCCCCATCTCCAATCGGCTAAGGTACAAGAGGGATAAGACTTTATTCTACCTTCTCTCATTTGTCTTCCCCATGACAATAAAGACAACTTCGAAACCTTGGGCTTTCTTCTCCCTTTTGAGCCTCAGTGCTATCGCCTGGCTCCCTCTCCGCCATGACTTCTGCTTCCATTAGCATGTCCCCTGCCATTGGCCTATCGAGATGTTCTCCAAGTTAAATAAAAAAGGTAAAGAGTGTTTTTCGTTTATTCATTATGTAAATTGTTAATTAATTTCAGATTGTTCATAATAATCTGCCTAATTGGCACAATATGCAAGAATACTATTACCAAAAGGCTTATCCGACAAAATGTTTACTAATTTCGGTGCCATTGTTAATTTGCTACACTTAATCATTCTAAAGGTATGGGCTATTTTTGTATGTTGTTCGCTTGGAATCATTTGTCTTGTAACCTTTAAAGGTCATTTTTCTTTTGAAAAAAAATATTTATAGAGGCTGGGAAACAAACCTCTTATAAAGGCTTAGGCACCAAAATTCTAACAAAACTATCCCTTTTATTGTGAAAATATACCTCTTATAAAATTCATTTATAGATCTAGCTTAGACACCAATTGTCCCTTTTATTGTGTAAATCTAGGTGTTTGATTGAGTTAATTAGCTTTTTTTATTTGAAGGTCTATTAGTTAATGACCAAAGAAAAATAGACTATTTCAAAGTGGACTATCTATAGTAAGTAGAATTTATCATTTCTCCTTCATTGTCAAGAACTAGGACTAAGCAATGTAGGAAGAAATCATGACAAGTTTCTATTATGGATACCCTACTTACTAAAATAACAATATATTCACATTTTTTTCTCATCATTGTCCTATTTATTTTTCAATGTTCTTCTTAAGTAATTTTTTAGGAAAGGCAATCTCAAAACCAGGCACACTAGTTACCACATATAACAGACTTAACATTGAGCTTCATTTATCTATATGTATATAGTTCAAAATTCATTTATTTTCATTATTTGTCGGAGTAGTCATCTTTTAAAAATATATTGATGTCCAAGCTAACAACAACTAGCTAATTTTCTATTCTATCAAAGCTCCCAATGTATCTTTGTTACTAACTTGTTCCATCATCCCTAATCTTTTTTATTCCGCATCCAAGACATTTTCATTGCACCTAAACACTTCTCACATGCTCTAATTTTGTGAAGATTTTAGCAAGTACTTATATTTTCAAAAAGGCACCAAAGGAGGATATGACTTTTGGCTAGAATTGCAGTACAAGGGTTAGTGAAAATAGACATAAAACAATATAAATACTATGGATGTCTAATGGTCCGCGGTGGTGTCACATGATTAAAACTTCATTTGGCTAATTTAAATGGTAATGCCCAAGCATGTCCGAACATGCTCAAATGAAGTTAAAATGACAATAAAAGTGCATATGCGATGAAGTACAAATAAGCCGAATATGGAACATACTTGATGTTGATATGAATGATGATGATGACAATAAAGAATTGTAAAGAAAACAAACACTGAAAGAATCCACGCCTAAGAGCCAAGCATTCGTACATCAATAAGACGATATGTCATGAAATCAAGGGGCATTTTAGAGGTGTGCATAAAACTCAAAGTGTAAAATAAGCTTTCAACAAAGGGTATGTTTGCTCAAGCTTGAAGAAGAGTAAATGGAGAAACAATTGATGTTCGCTAATCCGTACACATTTTGGTCAAAAAATATCAATGTAGGTTGGATGGGCTAAAGAAGGGAATAAAATAAACTAGCAAAGCTAATTCAATTTTTTTGTTTAACTATATTCCAACTCATGTATGCAGGCCTTTCTATTTAAGATTAAGGTTAGTTAGATTAAATATTTTGGTGAAGGTGTACAACCGCCCCCTCCAAAAGGTGTAAAATTGTCCACTGCAAAGGATGTACATGAAATCTACTAAAAGGATGAGATTCAATAATTGAACAAATATATTAATGGAAACAAGAAAACTTGATAAACATATAAAGTTATTATTATGTGAGAGATTGGAAAAACAAAATTAGGTACCATACATTTCTTAATAATATTTGCAAGTAGAACTATTTTATTTAAGTCAGATGATGCTCTAAATAAAATTAACAAACTAAAAATACTTGTCTAAGTTAATAGATTAAGTAGCTAAAGAAAGATATTAATGAAAAAAATGTTATACAAAGTGTTATAAATAATAGATCTAACTATAAGGCAAGTAAACATCTTAAAACAAAACAAAATTATTTATATTAAACCATTTGTGTTGTATATTGTATAAATTTAATACTAAAATATATTTATACTAATCACAGGATGAAAGGTACAATGAAAATGACAAAAATAAATACTCCCTTCATCTATAACCACTTAAGGTTATTAATATTGATAAAAGTTCACAACTCTAGAGTTATACAATTAGGTAATATATAATTCAATACAAATATTATAGCTCTTATTATCATTTTAAAGAAAAAATAAGGCATAAAAGCCATGTTTGTAAAAAAAAAATAGTTTAATTACAAGTTAGATAGGGTTAAATATACAAAACAAATTGAAGATGGGGTGTTAATATTATGACCCACCTATGGGGACCGATATACCTTTAGCATAATTAAGATTTTATTGGGCTTAAGCTTACGTTAAAGGCTTATTCTGGTTAAAAGTCTATTTTAATCAAAGGTTTTAATAGCATTAAAATTACAAAATCTTATTGCCTATAAATATGTATAAACAATGCCAATTTAATTATTAAAAAATCAAAAAACAAGTTAATTTATTTTTATTTATCGCTCAATTATTTTTTGTTTACTTTTCTTTTAATTTAATTTGTGTAGACATCGGTTAAAAAGATAAATATCACCTCAAAATGCATTATAAAAATATTAAAAATGATTTACAGTGATAAAAAACCTAATATGGGCTATAGAATAAATGACAAGACATTATTGTTAAATCATTGAAAGTAAATAGAACAAATTGATTAAAGCTATTATGCATTGCCCTCATTATTTAATAAATATTTACATTTAAATTTATCTCTCATGTATATTTTTTAAAATTGTTTCAACTTTTTACCTAACTCCTAAATATAAATAGAGTAAAGATATTGAAAATGATAATAAATTGCTGCAATTTTTACAAAGAGTCTAAATATAAATCTATCAAAACTTTTCACATGCAACTTCACTAAACAAAGGTGAAAGAAATTAGACCACTTTTACTCTTACCTATACAAAACAAAAAAATCAACTCTCATACAAAAGATTAAAATTATTAGTAAATAATTATTATAACATGCAACATAAATTAAACAATCTTGAGGTAACTTTCAAGAGAGATGAAGGTCATTCCGATCAAACTATTTTGAGTGATATATTTAAAAAAGATAACCCATTTAATTCATGGTTAGCAAATATTAAAAAAGCTATTTTAGAAAAGCCACTTCAAGTACTTAATTAATTATCTAATGAGTGCTCAAATGGGTACTTGCCATTCATTATAGATAATAATTTTCAATACATGATGAAGACCCAACAACAATAATAAAATTAAATTTTAATTCTAGTACTAATGATGGTGACGGTTAGGTAAGATGCGATAATTGTAAAGTAGATGACAACAGTGCTTAATGAGGTGGAAGTGCTGGTCAAGGGGATGGTGGTAATTCATTAAACTATATCAATTTTATCAAAGAATAATATTTTACTCAAGATCAAGACCATCTCAATAAGGGTCATCATAACATACACTCTTATAGAAATAAACATAAAAAATAATTACAAAGACATCACCATGAGCAATATGACAAAATTGTTTTAGCTCACGTTATACTAATTGTAACATACCTTTGCTTGGTATAACATTGTACAAAGAATTCAAAACATAAATATTAGGGTGAAACAACTTACATCTAAATATGGGCATAATAGATATGAAACACAATCTTAATCATAAGGTGATAATGGTTATGGATCTAGCTATGATTCTCAATTTCAAGCTTCAAACCACCCAATGTTAATTCAAGTTAATTGACAATGCACTTTAGATGTAGTCAAAAAAACTTTATCACTTTTACACTATCAATATAATCAATAATATCATAATTATAAAAATTGAACTCAAAATTACAACCCTATAAACCAATTAAATCATCAAGACTTACCAAATGATGACAATGATAGTTATGAACATCCTTGACTCTTTTTGGATTTAAAAAGTATACTAATTTTTAAAAAGCTTCAAGTATTTCATGTCACTATAATTCTACATGCTTTTATACAAAGCACATTTTACTTTAACTTGTTTGGATGAAAGCACTATAGATTTTATCTTTAAGTATTGTAATGTTTGTAGCTGTATTAATATTTCAGTATTTTTATTCCATAGGACATTAATGGCATAATATTTTGTAATGTAAATAATAACTATTTGCTAGTTGTAAATTAAGTTTTATATTATAAATGTACTTTGTATTGATATATATTTTTTATGGTGTTATTACCTATTAATTATTAATTATGCCTTTATGTCCAATTATAAATTTTCATGTCTTACTATACCTTAACATAAGTATTACAATAATATATTATTATTTATAATATTAATTTAAGTATATCAAAAGTTATATGCCCATTTTAATGCATAGCCAATGTATCATCAACGCATATTCATATCCACGGTCATTGATACTAGTTAGACCTTCCATGTATACGAAAAAACATAATTTAAATGGAAAAAGAATCAACTAAACACATGTAGCCATTGAGCTCAGGTATTTGTAATCTCCCTTCACTATAATGCACATCATTGGTTGCTAATAGTCTCTACCTAATAACATGGCATATGCCTCAGTATCCAGTCAATACTATAGGATATATGACAAAAACTGAAATTCTATATGAGACTACAGAATATTTAATTCTATTTTCCACTCACTAGAAGTGTGCATATAATGTTAATCGACCCAGGAACCCTTTGGCAACAATGTCAGAAAACTCCGTGTCAAAACCCTTAGGAAGCATAAACCAGCCTTTTTTTTTTTGCAAAATAAAACATGCAGACCGAAATAGCCCAAATTCCCCACAAAATTGTAGCAAGTGAAAAGGATTTAGGTTTAAAAAAATAGCATGGATACATAATAAGAATTAGAAGAGATGATGGAGGAGGCGGTAGGAAAGAAACCTAGGAAAGCTCAAAAGTCAAGCCGAATGGAGATGAGGGATGAGGCGCATGACACACTCGACAATCATTCCCCAAAGAAATTTTGGTAGAAATCTATTTTTGTTTCAAGTGCGTCTTACAGCACGGTTACTATACATTTCTCATCCAAAGCCTAATGCAAGAATGGCCACCAAGCACCATTTCAAATAAACTGCTAGCAGGAAGCTCGAAACAGGTAAAAATATGAAAAAAAACTGTTAAAAAAATTAATATAATTTAGACAAAAGGTGTGAGATCTGTGGACAACCTAAATGCATTGCGGCTCTCGGCACTTCAGAAATAAAAAATGAGAGTTCGATCTGAAAAAAGGTTGTGTTGGTTCCAAATAAAGAATGAACGAGAAGAGAATTGGTAGAAGAAATAAAATAAAAAAACTGGCCTCTTCCCCGAAGTTTGTTGCTGACTGCAGGAAGGAATGCCTGCACCGGTATTGCCTGCTATAGGCTTACTAGGTCGATGGCAGGGGATACACTGGAAACATAACTAGAGAGTGACCTGCTAGAAGGAGGGCCGACCGAGGATGCAGGGTGGACCTCCACTCACCTCTGAGCTTTCAGCTGCTTGTTTACCATTGCTGGAGGCCTTCTACCCTAGCATTCCCTTGAGTGATGCTCTCATGGGCAACCATTGGCCAATTTACAGTACGTAAAAACTATAACTCATCAAAATGGAATCCAAACGTGAATAGAAAGGAGAACGCTGAATAATAGATGAGAAAATAATGCACCAATGGCTCATATCAAGTGTATGGTTGGGTAAAACCGTCATCATGGAGATGAAGAAGATAGATACCAAGCCACATTCATGGCAGCACCTTCTTCTCCATACTTGAAGGGACCACATCGAAAGAAAGGATCCCCCTCCCCACTCAAGCCCTCTCTCTTTTAAATCATAGCCTCAGGCACTTCATCAATGCAACTAAATGAAGCAAAGATTCATAACAAATTGACAAAACTAAAAAGGGCAATTGATATAGACTTTGGAACAAGAGTACACTTTGCACGCTTCTAAAATAAGGTTTTCAACTCTAGGAATATAAACTGGCACTAACCCCCATAATATTCAACAGTTTAATGAGCTAAAACTCAGCACCAAGAGTGTAATTTTAGCCCAAGGACTGTGAAAACTGCGCTTCAAAACATAAACAAACGGTTCTCCAAGTAACACAAAAGAAAAGGGTAACACCAGTTCCTCAAATATATGTTTTTACTCTTAACATTATCAAGTTGTAGCTGCATCCCAAATAAGCCAAGACCCAATAAATAACCTGGAATTTTGGAGATTTCAGAGCAGTTAATGAGCCATCACCTGGTATGGTTACCCTTCTACCAAAATTCCAATGTCCTAACACAAAATGAAAACACAATTCCAGGGAAAATCATATTGAGCTTTAGTATGATTGGATCAAAGGGCAGAGCTTGATAGATTACTTACTGGTACATTCAAACAGCTGAACTTGCACAGAAGGAAGTTAAAAAGATGTTTTGCATAATTAATCTAGGCAAAAAACTCATAAGTCAAAAGAGGCAACAGATACAGAGGTTGATGGGGGCACAAGGCACACATGACAAGCTTTTTTCAAATATCTATTTTTAACAGGAATGCTACTGCAGCAATCCTCTAATGTTCTACAGTCCTACAGGCAAACAGACAAGAACTAGAGGTCACTTTTTTCGGGACAGGACCGCACAGATGGCCCCCATTGTTTTAAGAAGCAGAAAGGGTCCCTAGAAAATGCACCTACGTTGTGACCCAAAACGGGTCACCACATGTGGGGCCGTCATATGCTACATTCCACCCTCTTTTTAGAAATTTCTTTTCAGCCAAGTTGTGTTACCTATTGAAAGTAGATTACTAGTGTTAGTCAATTTCTTTAATATAATGGCATCATGCCTAGTTTGGGATATTCTATTTGGAGTTCGATAGCAGAGTGCGAACTCTATATATTGTAAGGCCTTGGCCATTTGATCATTCGGCATTAAAGAGATTAATTACAAAGTTTAGTTTCCAGCAGAGTAAGTATCCTTCCTCTCTCCCTCTTCCCTAACTTCGTCCAAATCATCTCCCCTTTCCCTCTCTATTTGTCCTCTCTCATCCCAACTTTCCTACTCAACTCCCTTGTGGTTCTATTAAACTACATCAACCTAAAAAGCAAGACTGTTACCATACATCAGATATGTTTCTGCTTCAATTCCAGAGATCATAACAGAGCACTCATATAATGATCCCCGTGAAGTGGTTATCCAAAGTCCGAAAATAATAGTATCAAAGTTCCAATTTCCAACATTTGGACTAACAAAGGATGTCAGAGAATAATATTCTTCTATTAGCCTTTCTACGAAGAAAACCCAAAGATTTTTGCAGCTATGAACATCTGTTGCTCATCACGGAAACCAATACAAGTGTAAACATTTGTAATGTTTACAGGAAGCACACCAGCTCTCAATTGCTCAACACTTTTTTTTCTAAAACAACACTGATTACAACAAAGGACAGAACAATCGACCACCAAAATTGGCAAGAATGTCTCTAAAAGACTCTGAAACATAAGCATCATTTTAAAACGAGAAAGTTGAAGCTGTGAACGGTTCGTTGGTAAAAACAAAATGGAACTCACCAACTTGGCGCCCGGAAGGCTCGATGAAGTAACAAGTTGCCGGATTTCTCCGGCTACGTATAAATGGGCAACATCTGAAACCATGGAAACGAAGAAGAAGGTGAAAACAGAGGTGGGAGGAATAAGCGTACGGAGGAGGAGAGGAATAAAAAGGAAAGCGGCAAAATGATGCCTGTCCAGTCTATTCTGACCAAGTGCTCTACGGCGATCAGTGGCCGAAACGCTTCCGGCCGGCGATGAACGGCACTTTGCTCAGCGGCGGCCACTTTAGGGTTTCACAGTTGAGAACGGGAGTGGGAGTGTGCTTTACTCTCGGTCCACAGCGGAATCTTTTATAGAGATCGGGTCTGGGATACTGGCCATTATATCCTTTTTCCCATACGGTGTGGATATTCACCAAAATACATTAAAGAGGTGGGCTAGATCTTTTAGGGTCTATAGTGAAAATAGTAAGGTCAGCGAAAATTGTTAATGTTTTTTGTGGAAAAATTCTATTTGTACCATAAAAAGATGTCTCATTTCTTCTTGAATGTATTATGATTCATTTTTATATGGATGTTATTTAGATTTTGGTGGATTGTATGTTGTTAATGTAGATTATAATAATTTTTCCCATTTTGTAAAAGGTATAACTTGGTTGTAATGCCTTACCAAATGGGATAATAATATGTTCATAATTTACCTCAATGTTACTTTGAAAATGGTTCCTTTTTCTTAAGTGTATTGGTTTTTTTATTAAACTTGTAGAATTGACTATGCAAAAGGAAGTCCCCTCGTAAAATATGTATTGTTCTAGCTATGGTTACTTCTTAATGACTATGCAAAAAAAATTATTTAATGAATGTCTGACAATTTAACCTCAATTTTAACTGTCTTAAAATTTAGCTTTCTTTTTAAAGCTGTTGATCTTTATTTTCGGATCTCTGACTTTTTTTAGTATAGAAAATCTACATGATATTGGAACTTGGATATTCATGATTCCATAATCTCGCTAATAATTGTACACATTGAATTTATTTCTCTCTCAGACTACAGATATTGGTTGCACGAAGGAACATCTGTGACAATGAATCCATTTGTTTCTAATTTGTGTAGGCTATAGAGTATTCCTCAGCCTATTAAAATAAGTAAAGAAGTTTTGTGTTTAAGAAGATATCAAGAAAGGGTCAATGATCCAAGAATTTATTGCCAAAAAGAGTTTAGTTTAGATTTATATTAGTGACATAGTAACATTATTAAGTTTATTGTGTTTGTGCAAACATCGGCTTGGTTGAATTATTTTGAACTGTCATATGCCTTTAGTATGCTTTTAATGACATATCTATATATATATCTATATATATGGTGATGTATATATGCCTTAATTTAATCACTGTTGAATGACCCTCAACTTTGAAGCATGAAGAAGAGCGAAATGTTATGGTTACAAGAATGTGTCAAGTGTCTTTTCCTGGACTTACATTAATATTTATTCTTAAAATTTTAGTGCTTCACTTGGTGGTATTCTAGATCATGATATTGGGCAGAAGAAGAGCAACATAAGGATTTCTTAAGAGTGGTATGTCTTGAGAATTGATTTTGTGATTTTGTTCTTCTGCTACATTCTAGTAGCAATTCTTTGTGCACGGAAACTATCTTAGTAGTTTGAATAATATCGTTAACAGGACCATGTAGAAGGGTATCATGAGTTGTCTTCCAAAACTCAAATATACTTCTCAACAACTGCTGCAAACTGGGATGCTGACTTTTATGTCAAAGTGGACGATGATGTACATGTCAATCCTGGTTAGTGAAAGCACATCCTATATGAGCTCTTGTCATGAACACATGCTTTCTTTCACTTCTGAGCTTAACAATTGTAATGTCCCTGATTTTTCTACAATATTTCTGTTATTTTTAGCAAGATAACGTAGTACTTCATCATATTTATATTTGTGCATTTACCCCGTATTTATACCCACGGAGTTGGGTGTAGGGCTTAGTTGCAAGCTACGGGCCTCACTGAGCGCTTACGACGCGAATTTTAGAGGTACAACGCGTAAACATAAGGTTACTGCATGTTGGGGACATAAATAAAAAAATAAAAAGATATTTAAGTATGGAATGGATCGACACATTCCAGAGAATTCACGACATCCAAAAACATTCCAGACGTCTAGTAGTTTTGTGAGAAAACCCAAGCGCATCAGTGCCGCCATTTTGGGGGCGCGGTGCTGCGGTTTCGGCGGTTCAGGGTCTATTTACCCCTTTTTCTTCCGATTTTTGGGCAATTCTTCTCCTCCCCCATTTTTTACCATTCTAAGGCTGATTAAGGTCGTTCAAGACCCGTTTCCTACTAAATCGAGCATGCTCTACGCAATGGAGCAGTCATTTCTTTGATTTAGTAATCATATGAGGAGGAAACTCTCCAAGACAAGGAGAGGTTCTGCCCGTTATCTTCGAGCACCGACCAACTTCATTTTCTCTGTTTCTAGCCATCCTAACTCCGATTTAGTCGATTCAAGAGGCGTTCTTGACTAAATCGAATGTGTTCTATGCGATGGAGGGTTCCGTTTTCTGAGTTGGTAATTATCTAAGTAGAAAATCCCCCGAGACTAGGAGAGGCATTGTTTGTCATCCTTGAACACCAGAACAAGAAAAAGAGACCCGGAGCAAGACGGGGTTCTATCCGTAGTTACCAAGCCTCAAAAAGAGAAACAATCTAGAGTAGGGGAGGTTCTGTCCACTGTTCATGGGCATGGAAAATGAGAAGAGTCTCCGGTAAGGAGAACGTTTGTATGTAGCCTTTCAGTTCAAGACGAGGGACATATAAAGCTAGAGGAAGTTCCGTCTACTACCTCCAGATCTGAAGGGGAGGACGCCCAGAAGGAACGAGCAACTCCGGATACCGCTACCTTATGAGACATGATGGGAGTAAACAGTTCTGATCTCCCATTTTAATTATAGAACGACATGTACTAGTTTTGATGTGTATTATGCTATGATCTATATGCTTGTTATGCTTATATGCCATGATGTGTGCTTTATATGCCATGTTGTGTGTAGTCTTGCTCTAGGGTAGAGTGAGATATATAATATGTGTTTTCGGTATCGGCTCAGTGATAGAGCGAGACGTATATATGTGGTTATGATCCCGCTCAGTGGTACGACGAGATGTACGATTTCGTTGATTTATTAACTTCTGCTTTACTCCGATAGATTACGAGTTTCAGTATGATTTCGATTCAATTTTAGTATATACGTATTTTAACGTATATAATTTTGTGATGTGTGATGCATGTAGTAGCCAGTAGGCAGAACTACGTTCGGATCCGATCGTGTTAGAATAATATCCAATACGTACGTAGGCAACCAACGACAAGACAACGTTGGCCCGATCTAAATCATTTATAAGTATATGTTTTATTTTGTTTTACACACGATAAACTATGAAGCTTCGTTGTGTGTATGTGTCTGTTACAACTTGAGTCTACGTACGGGGAAGCCTTGAAGCTCTGTAGTGTGTAGATGAATGTTATACTTCTCGCACATAGACGATGATTCCTGGTTCAAGAAAAGAAAAATTTTCTATTAGTGATTTTGTGGGCCCGGCTCGGGTCGGGTCGTTACATAAAGAATTATAATCATATGAAAAGAATAATTCATGGCAAAAAATTCACAAAAATAGCCATTTTTACAAAATTGTCATTTCGCCATTCAAACAGCCTTGCTGGCCATTTGAACTGTCCATTAGCCCATTCAAACGGTCAAAACAATCCACTTTTCTTGTCCTTCTACAACATCTCAAAATTTGAACAAAAAATATTACAAAATTCCATATAAATTCGAAAACTCATCATAACAGTTTATATAATCAAAGCCTAAGTCTAGAACATGATGGATCTAACATTTTTTATGCTTAATTATACAAAATAATCATAAATTATATGCTTTTAATAAATCATTATTACACATCAAGATGAATCAAAAGCTAAAATAAACTCATAATCATGACATTTCAATGAAGAAAACTACTCAAGGTAAAAACCCTCTACCTCTATCATGCTTGTGAATCCCTTAAAAGAGCTTCAACCTCAATAAATTCTACCAAAAAAATAGAGCTTTTGGTTAATCCTAATCAAGACTAGCTAATAGACGATAATCAACCTAGGAAATGATAAATTCAAAGGCTTTTTTTAGGTTAACTATGAAAATAACCTAATTAGAGTTCTAAATTACAATTAAAAATAAAATTTTAATGGAAGAAAATTAAGAATTAAAATAAGAGAAGTAAAGATGAAAATGATTAAGATAAATATTGAAAGATTAAGGGGAAAACCTTACCTTAAGAAGGGTATCTCCTTTAGAGAATGGAGTTAGAGCTTAGCCTCCACCTATTCTCAAATAAGTGAAAATATCATAAGTGATCATTTAAGTGCACTTTTGAGCTAAAATAAATTTAATTACACCCAAACCTACTTAGACAAATTAGTAGAAGTTTAGAGGCCAAAATAGGTAGCATGCCTATTCCTTTGACTAGGGAAAAAATAAAAAAAAATACGTATAAATAGGTAAAAAATTTGGGTGAATTAAGCTTGATATTAATACTCTAAACTAAAGTGAAATTAAACTTTAAAAAGAAATTATAAATTGCCTAACTCATTACCCCAAGAAAATCAAATCAAACTGACAAACGACCAAATTCACACGATTAAAAAAGAAATAAATTATAGATCTTACAACTGATACATGGCATGTCATGACATATTATATATTTAAAGAAAACATAAGGAGTACCACGAAAAGATGAAGGCTATCTCAGTCAATACTATCAACAAAAATGATCATAACTCACACCCAATTTAAATGAAACATTGTCCTCAAATTTTGAAAAGAGTTATTTTGGTTTTGTAAATTTTTTATTTTTTTGTTTTTTATTTTTATGAAGAAAGTAAAGAAAAAATAATAAAGATATCAACCCTCGTAAACATAATCTTCAATACTTGTTGACTTAACTTCTTAGACATAATGTTCCAAGAATGGTTTCAAATGTTGTCCATTGAATTTAAAAACATTCGCATTCTTAATATTTTCAATCTCAACAGTCCCATAAAGATAAACAATTTTTACAATAAAAGAACTTGTCAACAAGATCTCAATTTGCGAAGAAAAAGGTGAAACCTAGTATTATACAGAAGAAATTTGTGCAATTGTTCAATAGTTTTATGAAATATGTTCTTATCATGAAATGCCTCTAATCTTTCCTTTTACATTCTAATTCATTTGGCTATAATTTACCATGTAACCCATCATTTTCATGACTAAAATTGACAGTCATAATTGCCCAATATACCATATGTTCTAGCTCCACAGACAAGTGACAAGCCTCTCCAAAAATTAATTAATAAAGGAATATTCCAATGGGGTTTTAAAAGTTATGCATTAAGCCCAAAGAACATTAGTTAGTCTCAATGACCAATTCTTACAATTCAAATTTAGCGTATGTCTTTTGCAAAATATTTTTTATTTCTCAATTGGGCATTTGCATTTGTCAACTTGTTTGTGGGTGATAGAGTGTAGCAACCTTATGTATAATTCCTTAGTGCAAGGTTTAAGTGGCTGAACAAGGTTGTAACAACCCGTCTTCCGGTTATGCTTAACCCGGAGGGGTTAAGGGTAATTTAGTAATTTGATATAAGGGTTACGGGGTTTCATTAGGTGAAATCCATGTATCTGGGAAGAGCTCGAAGTAATGAACACAACGCACCCAAGAACACTCAAAACGGAGGTCGGGAACGAAAGTTATGACCTCGGGAAATGTGCCACATGGGCGGGACCCACTTTAAAAGTGCGAGATAACCTACCCATGTGGGGTCTAGTTTTGAAGGGCTCGTCAATACAAGTCCATCGGTACTAAGAACGTACGATTCCGACTTCGGGATAAAAAGTTATCGCGTTTTGAAGTTGGAATTGTGTTTAATTAAAATAATAATAAAATATTCAGAAAAAGACAGAATAGCTGACGTCATCAGCCGAGCCGAGCCGAGCCGAGCTGCGCCTGAGCCGCGCCGGGGAGCTGCGCGCCGCGTGATGGCGCGCGATCGCGGCCGTCCGCGCGACGCGGGTCCCGCGCGATCGCGCGGCTGACCGCGTGACGCTCGCGGGACGCGCGGCGCGATTGCGTCCGCCGCGCGCGACGCGATGTGGCGCGCGTGACGCGCGCGCCGACCTCATTTATTGTCCATTTAGAACGCGCCACGTGGCGCAAGCGCGTGCGCGCGTCTTTCCTCTTCTTCCGTACGCTCGCACGCCAGTTTTCTATAAATAGCTCATTTCGTTCATTGTTCTGGAAGAGTTTCTGGAGTCATTCTGCGTCCGTTTTCTTCCGTTCAAAATGCGTTCCTAGCTAAATCGAGGGTGCTCTACGAAATGGAAGCGTCAATTTTTCAAGTTAGCAACTCTATATAGGGGAAACGTCCCGGGCCAAGGGGAGGTTATGTCCGCCGCCTACGGGCACGAAAAGGGTAAAATATCTCCGGGTAAGGGGAAATTCTCCCACGTTTTCTCATCTTCCGTTCTTCATTTATTACTCATTTTAAATCCGATTAGAGTCGTTTAAGAGGCCTTCCTAGCTAATTCGATGATGAGCAATGCAATGGAAGCATCCACTCCTCGAATTATCAATGTTTTGTGTGAGAAACATCCCAAGGGTAAGGGGAGGTTCTGCCCGTTGCCTATGGGCACGGGAAGGGAAAAGTGTCTCGGACAAGGGGAGGTTCTGTCCGCTGCCTACTGGCGCTGTGAGGGTAAAATGTCTCCGGGTAAGGGGAGGTTCTGTCTTCCGTCTACGGACACAAGAAGGGTAAAGTATTCCGAAGTTACATGAGGTTCTGGCCGCAGCCTCCGGATCGGAAAGGGCGGACGCTCTGAGGAAACGAGCAACTCCGAACATCGCCACTTTCGGAATTGGAGGGAAGTACACTTTTCTGACCTTTTAGTTTAATATGATTTATATAAATGCATATCTTAATTAGTAATATACTAATTAAGATATATTATTTGCTATGATGTGATACATGCTGATATATTTCTATTTAATCTACTTTGATTTATTTTGTTGTGATCTGAAATGCTCTGCTGTGACTTGACATACTCTGATCTGATATGACCAGTAAGGTCGGATAAAATCTGATATGATTTGATAGGATCTGATATGATCTAAAATGATCTGTAGTGTGTTCTGCTCTGCTCTATGATAGAGTGGGATGTGTGTTTTATTAGTGTTCTTCTCACCTATGTGAGAAGTGTATTTTACTGATTTATTGGCTTTCGTTTGACTCCGATGAGTTATAAGATTTTCGTCGGATTTCGAATGAATTATTCGGATATAAAGTATACGTATTTTATCGTATATGATTTTCTGATGTCTGGTGAATGTATTAGCCGTTAGGCAGAACTACGTTTGGATCCGATCGTATTGGAATAACGTCAAAGATGATATCCAATATGTACGTAGGCAACCAACGATAAAATAACGTTGGCCCGATCCAAATTAGTTATAAAATTAGGTTTGTTCTGATCTACGCACAATGGAACGTTAAAGCTCCGTAGTGCGTAGATGAACGCTATGACTCTCGCACTCAGAGTCTGCAGCTCCTGGTCAGTCGGTTTTAATTTTTCCGCTAAATTTTGACACTCCGATTGTGTTTTCTGATCTAACCCCGGTCCGGGTCAGGTGGTGCGGGCCGGGGTGTTACAAAGGTTATGTGGTTTTGCCCTTATTAGGGTTTTTCACATAAATTTTTTGTGTTTGATTGAATTTTTTAATCATTTTTATGCAAAGTACAATTATTAGGGTTTAATACTACCATGCAAAATTAAATGGCAAGACTTAATCAAATGGTTAAATTAGATTGGTTCATGAGGATTTACAATCTAATTGAATTTTGGTGACTATGCATGCTAGATGTGATGCTTAGGCATCGTTTCAAACCCTCTATCTTCTTCGATAGCCAGCTAGCTAGAACTGGAGGAGGCAAATTGATTTTTTTGGCTGAATCAAAAGAAGATAGTCCCCTCTCTGACCATGGTTAGATCAAATATCACCACGACCATTGTCTTCTCCGGCTGCAACCAAACCCTCAGGTAAATCGAAGCTCCCTCCTAGTGCCAAACATAGGAGAAAAGGAGGCCAAGAGATGGATGTGGCGGCGACAATTGGGATAAGTTATGGTGTTAGGTTTGAGCGGAGCGGTTGAAGTTGTATGGTGACAATAGTGTCTAAGTAACATAATTAGTTCTTGGTGGTACTAAGTAGAAGAGACAAAGTTAACTAGGAGGAATAAAAGAGGGAGAGGAAAGGGAAAGAGTATCAACAGAGGGAGAGTACTTTCTTCATATACAAAAAGTACATATCATTTTCACATTTTTAGAAGGAAAGTAGAACATTGATATGTCTACAGGATAGAATGGTGTTGTCGCCCTCGATTTTCTCTGGTAAACCCTATTGGCTACATTTTTTTGTAAGTTGAATAGCATGTGAGAAAATTAGTGGAGCATCCTGTGATAAGGTGAATAACTTTCAAAAATAACATTTTGTTTTATATTTTTGTGTAAGTAGGAATTTACCTGGATCACAATAGTTGTTTTGGCATATCAAAGTGTAATTGGAATTTTTAACCATTTGCAATTCACACTTCCTCTTATCTAATAGAATAGAAAATAAGATTTTCGGATGCTTTTTTTACTTATTCACCCACTTAAATTGAGCCAAATGATGCTATTAATATGGGGCAACGTTTTTTTTAAAATGGAGGCCTGAGGGAGTATTAAAAAATAGAGATATTTGACAATAATATTTTGTAACCAATTAGTTCTAGAAGCACGTTTAAAGTGATTAATCACGATCCTACAAGAAAAATATTACTAAATTTCAAATGATTTCCACAAGTTGGACAAGCTGCAGTTCACTTATTACGGATGCAGCTACATACTCTACCTACGCTACCTATTCACATTGAATCCACCAAATGTAGAAACTTCGGTAGTCTTCCTTCCATACGTTTCTAATTAACCCAATGTCACACCTAAATACGCATTGCAATTAATTTGTGAAGCTTCACTACTTATAATTAGGTCGCATGGTTGTTTTTTTTTTTGCCAGCAAAAAAAATTGCTATCAACCAAACTTCCCAAATCACGAGGAGAAAAAGATCGATAAGCATGTTGGGGTTGAGGTGAGTTTCGCAATATAAAAAATGTGGCAGGTGGAGGTTGAGAAGGGTATGGGCAGCTCTCTAGCCGAGACAATCCATGCATTAGGAATCATGCAGAAGGTCAATTCTATAATTTTGTCCATCTCAAAATCCATAAATTCCCACCCACCCGCAAGACAACATTCACCTCAAAAGTGTGATCCGCAATCAGAGCCGGAGGATGTCGACGGCGATCCAATTGGTGCAGAGCCACCGGGTGGGGGCGGAGGTGTACCACGGGGACGCCATGTGCAAGAAAAAGTGAGTGGAGCTGCTGGAGGAGATTCACCTCCCCAGGGGGCTGCTGCCGCTGCAGGCCATTGAGGAGGCCGGCCACAACCGAAAGACGGGCTTCTTCTGGGTAAAACAGAAGCGGAGCCTCACCCACAATTTCCACAAGATCGGCCGCCAGGTCTGGTACGACACCCTGGTCACTGCCTTTGTCCAGGACCGGCGCATGACCAAGGCTACAGGGATCAAGACCAAGGAGCTCCTCCTCTGGGTCTCCCCTTCCGACGTCTTCATCAACGATTCTTCCTCCAGCACCGTCACCTTCTGCGCCACGGGCGGCATTCGCCGCAGCTTCCCCTTCTCCGCTTTTGAGCTCTAAAGATGGCCCTGCCGCAGCTTCCAAGTAGTGAGAAAAAGATGATGGTGGACTCGTATACTGTTTGTACTACGTGAAGGGGGAAATAAAATGTTTTAATTACCCACCACCATATCTTATTATTTAAGTCTCTCACCCTCTCTTTCAGCCTACCCCACCTTATTATAATATATATATGGTGCATATTTACCGTCTTTCTGTATATGCGGTGAGCTGACTAAAACATATGGTAATTTTTTTTATGAACCCGTCTACTCCTCTTAAAAAATAGTTAATGCCCCCCCCCCCCCCACTATGGAAAAATAATTAGTATTTTTTAATAATTAAATACTCCCTACACTTCCTATTACTTTACTCGTACCCATCATGACACCTCAAAAATTTTGAAAGTATTTTTTGTAAGTGATAGTTTTAGTCAAATAAAATTAATTTGGACAAAGACCTTAGGTCCTTATTATATTATATATATATATATATATATATATATATATATATATATATATATATATATATATATATTTTGTAATAATGACCATCCCCTGGAAGTTTTATATATATATATATATATATATTGTAATAATGACCATCCCCCACTGGAAGTTTTCTAGAAGTTTAAAAATACTTATGGAGGTTTTATAATGGGGGTATTTCCTAACAAATAAAACTACATTATAAGAAGAACATAGGTCCCTGTCAATGTTTGCATATTGCAGTGATAACCTCTCCTTGCTAGAAACTATTTACAAGTTTAAAAAACTTATAGAGGTTTCTTGGCGCAAGATATTATTTGCCAAATAAAACTTATTTGGACATAGATTGGTTCATTATCAAAATTTGCATATTTTGATGGTGACCATTTCTACCTGAAACTATCCAAAAGTTTTCCAAATGAGCAGTAAGGTAAGGAAGAGAAGGAAAAATATCATAAAAGAGAAGCCACAAGCGAGGGAGAAGAAAGAAAATGGTCGAGAAAAATGAGTCATAAGAGACAAGGGAGATAGAAGAGCTCACGCTAGAGAGGAAAAATTGTAAATGGGGTAATAAAAGAGTAAAAATATAATTAAAAAGAATAATAAGGATGAGGGTATTTAATAATTTATTAAATTTTTCTGAGGTGAGTAAAGTATAAGGGATATTGAGTAAAATCAGGGAGAGAAATAGTTGCATTCTTTTTTTAGTATTAGTTTGAAAAAAGAGAAATAAGATTCCTAGTTGTTTAAGAACAGTCTACGTGACTTTGTTGGTTCATATGGCTGGAGGGTGCAGACTCATTGAATTGGTTTTCGGTGAATGAGTCCACATCAATCAAGATGATTGGTTTGAGGGTCGATCACTCACTACCAAATGTAAATTTTCTAGAGGGTGACTCGTTTATTCATGGGGTTATGAGATGTATCATTTTACCCTACAATTCTATATTGTATGTGGTTTTTTCTAAAGTTCTCCAAAAAGGTCCACATGGACTTTTTTATATTTAGTATAGATCACGGAGTCTTAGAATAGTGGGGGCATTTGTGCCGACCCTATAAAAATTACTTAAATATATATTCTTATGGGACGTATGTTCGAGATACACATATACACTAAGTATGTGACTAAGATGTACATATTCACCTTGTGGGGTTCCAATCTTTAATATATGTTAATGGTAGGACTCACGTGCTTAGTGAGTGGTTTACCTTTTTGTGAGCATGGTTGTGTGCAGGGGCTCAAGCCTCCATGGGCTTGGTGAGATTGAGCCCAACCCTCACATTAATCCACGTATGCAATCTAAAGCCCCCCCCCCCCCCCCCCACAAAATCTCTCTCCCATGCGCCCTCTCATCCTCTAAAGCAAAGGTGCACAAAATTTATTTCAACACCAGACTAGCAACATAATGTGAAAAATGAGTCCAAATTGGAAAAAAAACAAATCCTAGAAGCTATTTTCAAATTCGGCATCATTAGTGATCATAGAAAATGTTATGCACATTCACCCGGGCTATTCATCTGGGTTCTCTTTCCACTGCATTTGTCTTCTATTTACTTACATTAGGCTATTTAGTTTCGCATTTGCTTATGTAATAAATAATTTAGTTTAATATTATGATTAGTAAGTTGTAACGGTCCAGCTAGTGTCCCTACGGATTAATCGGGCCCACTAGTTGGCACGACCCCCAAGGAGAGAGGCGCAACTCCCTATAAGGGTTGCCTTCCTCCTTGAGTGTTTCTCTTATGCAATAGAATATTTAGTTCATTTCCCTTTCTTCTTCCTTCATTCTTTCTTCTTTGCGTGAATCGTGCGAGGTACCGCTTGTGCCCACACCGGCACAAGATTGGTATCAAAGCCGTCACGATCTCCGACCATGGTAAGAGGCAAGAAACCAGCCATGACCCTTGAATTTCAGCCCAAGAAGGAGGCCAAAGTCTCAACGAACAACCCAAAAACCACTCCTAAGGCCCTCAGCGCTTTTACATTGGCACAAATCCTAGCAAAAATCGAGTCCTTAACTCTGGCCGTGGCTCAACTTCAGACAGTGCCCTCAGCGTCATTGTTGCCCAGATCCCAGCCAGCCAGTGTGGAGAGGGAGAGCCATCCCAGGCCCCCGCATTGCACTGCCCCGTCACTCAGGTGATAGCAAACAAGGATGCACGCCTTCCCCAATCCCCCATGCGCTTTGACACAGTTAACCAGGCTGTAGAAGGGAGATGCCAGGCCTAATATATGCGTGTAACGCCCCGACCCGAAAAACCCGATCTGAACCAGGGGTTAGATCGGATTACACAATCGGACTGTAGAAAATTAGCGGAAAAATTAAAACCAACTGACCAGGAGCTGCAGATTCTGAGTGCGAGAGTCATAACGTTTATCTGCACATTGTGGAGCTTTAACGTTCCATTGTGCGTAAATAAGAACAAATCTAATTTTATAACTAATTTGGATCGGGCCAACGTTATTTTATCGTTGGTTGCCTACATACATATTAGATACCATCTTTGACGTTATTCCAATACGATCAGATCCGAACGTAGTTCTGCCTAATGGCTAATACATTTACCAAACATCAAAAAATTATATACGATAAAATACGTATACGTTATATCTAAATGATTCATTCGGAATCCAACAGAAATCTTATCAGTTATCGGAGTTAAATGGAAGCCAATAAATCAGAAAATACACATCTCACGTAGGTGAGAAGAATACTAACAAAACACACATCCCACTCTATCATAGAGCGGAGCAGAACACACTACAGAGCCTGTTGGATCATATCAGATCATATCGGATTTTATCCGACCATACTGGTCATATCAGATCAGAGTATGTCAAGTCATAGCAGAGAGCATTTCAAATCACAATAGAATAAATCAAGATGTGCAGTCATATAAAACATATTAAACTAGAAGGTCAGAAAAGCATACTCCCCTCCAATTACGGAAGTGGCGATGTTCGGAGTTGCTCGTTTCCTCAGAGCGTCCGCCCTTTCTGATCCGGAGACTGCGGCCAGAACCTCATGTAACTTCGGAATATTTTACCCTTCTTGCGTCCGTAGACGAAAGACAGATCCTCCCCTTACCCGGAGACACTTTACCCTTACAACGCTCGTAGACAGCGGACAGAACCTCCCCTTGTCCGGAGACACTTTTCCCTTCCCGTGCCCGTAGGCAATGGGCAGAACCTCCCCTTACCCTTGAGATGTTTCTCTTACATAATATTGATAATTCGAGGAGTGGTTGCTTCCATTGCATTGCTCACCCTCGAATTAGATAGGAAGGCCTCTTAAACGACTCTAATCGGACTTAAAATGAGTAAGAAATGAAGAACGGAAGATGAGAAAACGTGAGAGAATTTCCCCTTACCTGGAGATATTTTACCCTTTTCGCGCCCGTAGGCGGCGGACATAACCTCCCCTTGGCCCGGGACGTTTCCCCTATATAGGGTTGCTAACTCGAACAATTGACACTTCCATTGCGTAGAACACCCTCGATTTAGCTAAGAATGCATTTTGAACAGAAGAAAACGAACCCAGAATGACTCCTGAATCCTCCCCTGAAAAATGAACGGAATGAGCTATTTATAGGAAACTGGCGTGCGAGCGTACAGGGGAAGAAAAAAAATGCGTGCACGTGCTCGCACCATGTGGTGCGTTTGAATTGGTTCACCAAATGAGGCGGCGCGTATAACACGCACGTTAATGCATTGCACGCGGCGCGCGATTCCACCGTGCGCGTCACACGAACCGTCGCGTGATCGCGCGGGACCCGTGTCGTGCGGACGGTCGTGATCGCGTGCCGTTTCTGCGGCGCAGTGGCTCATCGCCGTTTTCAGCTCGGCTCGGCTCCAGCCACTGGCGTCAGCAATGATGCCAACTATTTTGTCCGTTTCTGAATTTAATAATTATATTTTATTCAAATATAATTCCAATTTCAAAACGCGATAACTTTTTATCCCGAAGTCGGAATCGCACGATCTTGGTACCGATGGACTCGTATTGACGAGCCCTTCAAAACTAGACCCCACATGGGTATGTTATCTCGCACTTTTAAAGTGGTTCCCGCTCATATGGCACGCTTCCCGATGTCATGACTTTTGTTCCCAACTTCCGTTTTGCGCATAATTTGATTCATTACACTCGTTACTATGAGCTCTACTCGGATACTGGGATTTTACCTAATGAAACCCCTTAACACTGATATCAAATTACCAAATTACCCCCCCGGGTTAAGCATAATTGGAAGATGGGTCATTACAATGCGGGCCCGCTAGGTGTTCGGGAAAATGGCCCAACGATGCCGCCACCCAAAAACTTATTTCAGGAGATGGAAGATGACTGGGAGGAGTATTCAGGTTCTCGCAGAGGGCAACAGGGAGGAGCTGAGACCCGTTTGGCCGGCCTACAGTTCCCACGCTACAATGGGGACGAAGATCCAATAGAGTGGTTGTATAAGGTGAAGTTCTTCGCCTATCAAGGGATGCACTCCGAGGCTGAACGGTTGCACATAGCCACATTCCACTTGGACGGCGATGACTCCATTTTGTTTCAGAGCTTTGATAAGTAGGTTCGTTACCCCACTTGGGCCGATTTCTCTGATGAATTGTGCATCAATTCAGCCCCAAAGAGTTCTAGGACTTGAATGATATACTCTCCACCCTGCGCCAAACCACCATCATCCGGGCCTATTACACGGAGTTCATGAAGGTCGAGAACCGTCTTCCTAAGTGGCCGGTGGCAGCCTTGGTGGGGACATTCAAGGGAGGGCTCAAACTGTAGATATCAGAGGAGATGCACCACTTTCCATGCTCAAGTATGCAGGATGTCATGCGGCATACACGAATCGAGGAGAAACTGGCTAGACAGCGGAGGGGGCCCCGACTTGGACCTTCCCCACGACTTCCTCTTGGCGTTGGCCCCATGTCCACCCCGGCCAGCAGTTCATTCTGAGGCCGATCGGGCCAACAGCCACCTCCACCAGGTCAGCTTATTTGACGTTTCACATCGGCACAGATGGAGGAACATCGGTCCAAAGGGCTGTGTTTCAAATGTGATGAAAAGTTTGTTCCATGGCATCGTTGTTCAATCAAAGGCAGCCTCCACATGGAGGAGGTCGAAGAAGAGGAGCATATGGCAGACAGGGCTGATTCCTCCCACTTCGACGATGTGCTGCCCGAGATCTTAGCCCATGCCTTCTCTGGGGCATTCACTCCTTGCACGATGTAGGTCCAAGGCTACCTCAAGCGATAGCAAGTGACCATCCTTATTGATAGTGGCTCCACCCACAACTTCATCAACGATAAGGTAGCCTAGTAACTAGGCTATTTTGTGTCCGATTTGAAGTCATTCGATGTCTTGATTGGTGATAGAAAGCACCTCAGGAGCTCCAGGGTATGTGCACATGCCGCCCTCTCTATCCAGGGCCACACCTTCATCACCGATCTCTTCTTGCTGCCCACAAAAGGGGCAGACGTGGTGTTAGGGGTTCAGTGGCTACAGGAACTTGGGGACATGGTAAAGAACTTCAGAGAGATGATTATGGATTTTGAGGTTCAGGGACAGCGGGCGGGTATGGATTCAAGGGTCTCAGTCAGGCACCCTTCTCTCTGCCCAATCAGCGAGCTTCTTCCAGTTCGCACCCCAGGGGTTCCTCCTGCAAAGACGGGCAGCGGTGGAGGTACACCAAGACAAGCTGCCTAAGGACCTTCTTGCCTTACTAATGGACCATAGTGACATGTTTGCCGAGCCTAGAGGCCTCCCGTCCATGCGGCCTCATGACCACCACATCCCCATCATCCCAGGGGCGTCTCCTGCCAATGTCCACCCTTACCGCTACCCCTACATCTATAAGGCGGAGATAGAGCACCTTGTCGCTGATATGCTTCAGTCCAGCATCATTCGCCCTAGCACGACTCTTTCTCTTAGCCTGTACTGTTGGTTCGTAAGAAGGATGACACATGGCAGTTTTGTATTGACTACCGGGCCTTGAACGCCATCATGGTCAAGGACAAGTACCATATCCCAGTGATTGAGGAGCTTCTGGATGAGTTGGCCAGTGCGATAGTCTTCAATAAACTCAATCTTCAATTAGGTTACCATCAGATTTGTGTGCAGCCAGCCGATGTGCATAAGACCACCTTCCGCACGCACAACGGCCTTTTCGAGTTTCTCATCATGCCGTTTGAGCTTACCAACGTCCTCTCCACTTTTCAAAGCCTTATGAATGACCTCTTTAGGCCCTTCATTCGCCGCTACATCCTAATTTTCTTTGATGACATCCTTGTCTACAACAAGTGATGGGAGGAACACATGGAGCACCTCAAATCTGTCTTCTCTGTTTTGAGAGATAATTTCTTATTTTTTAAGCATTTGAAGTGTTCTTTTGGCAGCCCACAGGTAGACTATCTTGGCCACATCTAAGGTGTCTGCATGTTCTTTTGGCCAACACCCACATATATCTGCGCACTAAGAGGCTTCTTGAGCCTCACTGGCTACTACCGAAGATTTATTAGCCACTTTGGTGAGACAGCCCACCCCCTCACAGAGCTCTTGAAGAAAGGCAGATTCAGTTGGACAGAGACTGCCCAAGCGGCTTTTGACACGCTGAAGCAGTTTGTGGCCTCCGCTCCCATCCTCATTCTACCGAATTTTAGCCACCCTTTTGTGCTTGAAATAGATGCTTTTGAGGCTAGCCTGGGTGCGGTGCTTTTGTAGGACGAGCGACCTATTGCCTTCTTCAGCAAGGCTTTAGCCGATCATTCCTTGTCACTATCTATCTATGAGAAGGAGATGCTAGCCATCGTCCTTGCTGTCGACAAATGGAGACCTTGAAGTACCGATCATCAGCCCTTGAAGTACCTCCTTGTCTAGCGGGTTTCCACTCTCACACAATAGAGGTGGGTTAGTAAATTGCTGGGATATGACTATGAAGTGATGTACAAGAAAGGGGCAGACAACACTGTGGTCGATGCCCTTTCTCGTAGCTCTACCTCCGGATCGTGCATGGCCATCTCTACTCCTTCCTTCCCCTTTATTGATGAGTTACAAAGAGCATACCGAGAAGATCCTTCCACACTATCGCTAATTGCATCTCTCTAGTACGACCCGGATGACTGCCCTTTCTTTGTGTGGCGAGATAACCTTCTATTATGGAAGGATCGCCTTTGGGTGCCCGATGTCGAGGACCTTCGCCAGTACATTCTCTCCCACTTCCACGACACACTACTGGCCAGTCATGAAGGGGCATTCCGCACTTATAAGAGAGTTAGCCAAAGCTTCCTGTGGTAGGGCATTCGACGGGCTCTTCAAAACTATGTCGCTGCCTGTAATGTATGTTAGAGAGCCAAAGCTGCCACGACATCCCCTACCGGATTACTGCAGCCCTTACCCATTCCCGACAAGGTTTGGGAGGATGTTTCGATGGATTTCATGGAGGCCTTACCCTTCGTGCAAGGCAAATTGGTGGTTCTTATGGTAGTGGATCGGCTGTTCCAAGTATGCACATTTCTGCACCCTTGGGCACCCCTTCACTGCCAAGACGATGGCTGAATTATATGTTCGGGAGGTTGCTAAGCTTCGTGGCATGCCTCGCACTATTGTTTCCGATCGTGATAGGATATTTATTTCTCAGTTTTGGCGGGAGTTCTTTGCGCTTCATGGCACTACTCTCCATATGAGAATAGCCTATCATCTACAGACGTACGGCCAAACCGAGGTAGTGAACCACTGCTTGGAACAATACCTCTAATGTTTCATCATGTCTCAGCCCCGTCGTTGGCTCCAACTTCTTCCCTAGGTGGAATGGTCATATAACACGCCTTTCACACTCGCACAGGGTTCACTCCTTTTGAGGTATTGTATGACCGCCCACCTTCGACTGTGTTATCATATGTTCGTCACCACTCTTCTGTTGCCGAGGTCGATTATATGCTACATACACAGGATGAGGTTCTCTGTCAACTTAAGTTGAACCTCGCCTTCGCTCAGAACCGGATGAAACAGGTCTATGACAGAAAGCTCGCTAATCGGAGGTTTCACGTGGGCGACTTGGTCTATATCTCTGTCATTCCTCAACGTCAAATCACATTGTTCTAGCCGAATCATACCAAGCTCGCCCCAATTACCATGGCCCTTATGCTGTGGTCAAGCGCATTGGTCCGGTGGCCTACCGTCTAGCCCTACCGCCTGGCTCCTTGGTCCTTCCAGTCTTCCATGTCTTCAGATTCCACCACTGTGTGGGTGACACTTCTCTAGCTACCGATGCTCCATCTCCTTTGATGGGACCGGCCCTTCCTACTAAACCCATTCCTGCCTAGGTGCTTGATAAGCGTCTAGTCCACCGTTTTGGCCTCATTATTACAGAGGTGCTTGTTTCCTAGCAGGGCCAGCCACTTGGATGTCTAAGGACAAATTGATGAATCGCTACCCAGCATGGTCGCCTTGAGGTCAAGGTGAATAGTAAAAGCATAGTGGAATGTTGTGAACATTCACTCGGGTTGTTCATCTGGGCTCTCTTTCCGCTGCATTGGTCTTCTATTTGCTTACATTAAGCTATTTAGTTTCATATTTGCTTATGTAATAAGTAGTTTAGTTTGATATTATGATTAGTAAGTGGTAACAGGCCAACTAGTGTCCTAACAAATTAGTTGGGCCCACTAGTTGGCACGACCCCTAAGGAGAAAGGCACAACTCCCTATAAGGGTCGTCTTCCTCCTTAGAATATTCAGTTCCTTTTCCTTTCTTCTTCCTTCCTTCTTCTTTGCGTGATTCGTGCGAGGTACTAGTTGTGCCCACACCAAGCAAAATAGAAAACTGAACACAAGCTCTTTCATTCCAAACTATTGAATCAATATTCAGTATTAGCTTTACAACTAGCTTTAATGGAAAATCATAGGAGAAGATTGCAGGATAAATTCTAAACAATGAAACATAGAGAAAGAGAATTGAGAACAGAGAATTGCGGGTGAATCCTCAAACCCAGAACTCTCAAATCTTGGAGAAGTTTGAATTCTGAATCCACAGAGCAGGTCATTGAATCCAAGTGAAGAAGATGGAGGAATCCTCACTCCAGATCTGAAAATGATGGAGCTTCAAATCCAAAATCTTGTATATCCCGTTTGAACTTCCCGCTGTTATTTATATCTTCCATTGAAACAACTACCTACCTAAAATATATGACTTTCCAAAATTACCCTTACCAACACACCCTACATCAATTGCCCTCCCGTGAGAGAAGCTCGTCCATGAACTACTGTTCTAACATAACATCATATGGAGTGTGATATGTAAACAGATTAGCCACATTAAAAGCCTTTGAAATGGAAAGATCAACATGTAGATCCACCACATAAGCATTATGACCTATACGCAGGATAATAGAGTATGGTCCAATTTTTTTATTAGCTAGCTTGTTGTAGGTGCCTACAGGAAATCTCTCTCTGCGAAGATGCACTATGATCCCCAACATTCCGGTTGTTTATAGTTGGCATTGGAATAAGCTATTTGTTATTTAACAGCTTGGTAAATTTGTTGAAACTTCTCAAGTGTATGATGGGCAGCCTTATTATCTTCTTTGTGCTTTGTTGAAAGTAACAAGCCAAGAGGTTGAGCAGGAATGTACCCATAAATTATTTCAAAAGGAGACTTACCAATCAAGCATTGACACTAGCATTGTACGCAAACTCAGCTTGTGGGATACACTCATCCCACTGTTTGGGATGCTCTCCAGAAAAACACTCTAGAAAATTTTCTACAAATTTGTTGGTCACCTCTGTTTGCCCATTTATTTGTAGGTGACACGTGCTGCTAAACTGTAATTTTCTATCCAGCATGCGCCAAAGAGTTTGCCAAAAGTGGCTTATAAATTTACTATCCTAATATGATGTTATAGATTTAGGGACGCCATGTAGCCGAACTATGTTGTTGAAGAAAAGAATAGTAGTATGAGTTGCATCTGAAGTTTTTTTACATGATAGGAAATGGGCCATCTTGTAAAATCTATCAACCACTACAAAAATCAAGTTTAGACCTCTTCTTGTTCGGGGTAACCCCAGAATGAAGTCCATAGATATGTCTTCCCAGGGACCCTTTGGAATAGGTAGAGGTGTATACATTCTAGCATTTTGCACTTGACCCTTTGCTCTTTGACAAACATGGCATTTTTAAACAAATATGTACACATATCTACGAAGGTGAGGCCAATAAAATCTCTCTGTAATCAACTAGAAAGTTTTGTCTCTGCCCATGTGTCTTGCTAGTCCTCCGTTATGTAAATCTTGAATAATGTGTAGTTGCATAGAAATTTTTGGTACATAGCCGATTTCCTTTGAATAGGAAACTTTCACATATGATGAAATCTGAATTTTGATGTTTTCCCTGCTTGCATTCATGCCAATATTCCTTAAAGTTATCATCCTCCGCATACAAGTCTTGTAGATATTCAAATCCAGTGACTTAAGTTTTCCAAGTAACCAACAACATAGTTTTTTGACTTAGAGCATTGGCTGCCCTATCAAACTTCCCTAATCTGTGTTTAATTAAGAAATTGAACTCTTGCAATTCAGAGATCCATCTGGCTTGCATGTGGTTTAACTTGGTTTGACTATGTAAAAATCTAAGAGCTTGATGATCATATGCAATATGAATTCACTATGAATAAGGTAATGCCACTAGTGTCTTAATGCTTGAACAACAGCAAAAAATTCTAGGACATATGCAGACCACTTCTTTCTAGCTTCATTTAACTTCAAACTGTAATATGCAATAACTCTACCCTCTCGTGACAAAACACCTATACCAATGTTAGACGCATCACATTCAACCTCAAATACCTTTCAAAACTAGGTAGTGCCAAAATTGAAACTTTTTTTCTGCTTCATCAATCTACTGAAATCTTTCTCCTTTAAGGCATTCAATGATAGGGCCAGCAAGGGTTCTGAAGTTTTTGATGAATATACGATAGAATGAGGCTAGACCATGAAAGCTTCGCACCTCTCCAACTGTTTTTGGATCTGGCCAATCCTTGACCACCTTTACTTTATTCTCATCAACAAAAATACCTTGAGCACACAACATATCCCAGAAAAATAAGCTGATCAGTGAGGAAGTTACATTTCTTAAGATTTACATATAGAGTATTAGATTGTAAGACTGTGAGAATAGCCTTCAAATGATGCATGTGATCTCTTTCATTCTTGCTATAGATTAGAATATCATCGAAGTGTACCACTATGAACTTTCTAATGTAAGGCTTTAACACTTGATTCATGAGCCTCATAAATGTACTTGGCGCATTTGATAAGCCAAAAGGCATAACCATCCATTCATACAATCCTTCTATTGTTTCTAAAGCCAATTTCTATTCATCACCAGGCTGTATCCGGATTTGATGATACCCACTTCTCAAATCTATCTTAGAGAACAAAGTTGATCCTTGAAGCATATCTAAAAGATCATCTACTAGAGGGATTAGAAATTTATATTTCTTGATTATCTTATTTATAGCCCTACTGTCTACACACATTCTCCACATCCCATCCTTCTTGGGAACTAGCAAAGCAAGGACTGCACAAGGACTCATACTTTCTCTGATGACCCATCTTTTTAGTAAGCCTTTAACCTGTTCCTGCAAGATTTTATGCTCTTTTGGACTCATTATGTAGTAGGGTAAGTTAGGTAAACTTGAGCCAAGTATAAGTTTAATGTGATGTTGTATGTCTCTCATTGGAGGCAAGTTGCTAGGCAATTCCTCTGGAAGAATTGATGCAAAGTCAGCCAACAGCTGTTTCACTTTCTTGGGAACCTGCACTTTGCCCTTTTCAAATTCTTGAACCAGTAGAACCAAGAGACCATAGCTTCCTGATGTTTTGTCTGCAACTTAACAAAATTTTGCGTTGTGGACTTCTCTTTTGAAATACCTTTAAGAAGTGGTTCAATTGTTCTTGGAAGCAACACTAGCTTAACACCATTCTGCAGGAATGAATAAGTATTGTTTTGGCTCTCATGAATTGTCTTAACATCAAACTGCCATGTCCTTCCCAACAAGATATGACAGGTAGTCATGTCTACAACATCACATATAATTTCTGCTTTATATGTTTTTCTAATAGAAAAGAGCACTTTGCACTATTCTGTGACCTTGATTCCTCCTACATCTTTAATCCAACCAATGGTATAAGGAGTAGGATGTTTTTTAGTATACAACTTCAACTTGTCTACTAATACTTTTGACACGATATTTTCAGGACTTCCACTGTCTATAATAACAGTGCAGACTGGTTGGTTCACTGCTCCCCTAGTCTGAAATATATTGTCTTTTTGTGTGCAATAATATTTTTTGAGATAATAACATTCTGCGCACTACCATATATAAGGGGTAATCATCACAATTAAGGCCCTCATCTTGTTCTACCTCTTCAATTAGAACCTCTTGTTCAGATTCAATACAGTCATATCTACAACATCACATAGAATTTCTGCTTTATATGTTTTTCCAATAGAAAAGAGCACTTTATACTGTTATGTGACCTTGATTCCTCCAACATCTTTAATCCAACCAATGGTATAAGGAGTGAGATATTTTTCAGTATGCAACTTCAACTTGTCTACTAATACTTCTGACACAATATTTTTAGTACTTCCACTGTCTATAATGACAGTGCAGACCCGTTGATTCACTATTCCCCTAGTCTAAAATATATTGTGTCTTTGTGTGTACAATAATATTTTTGGAGATAATAACATTATGCGCACTACCATATTTAAGGGGTAATCATCACAATTAAGGCCCTCATCTTGTTCTACCTCTTCAATTAGAACCTCTTGTTCAGTTTCAATATAGTTAGTTGCACTGTTAACTACTTCAACATTTTGGGCAGTGATTAAATTGTTTACCTGTCGAGTTGGACATTGTTTCGATAAATGGCCTAGCTATTGACATCTATAGCAAATTCTAGGGTGAGGAGGAGCATAAGGATTTACCCTTGTGGTAACTTGTGGAGCTGTTGGCCTTAGTTGGCTACTGGAAGCTTCATTTCGTCCTATTTTGAGAGGTAGTGGGTCAATCTGAACAGCTTTTCCTTTTGTTGTATTTTGTGATGGAGAAACAATTTTGGTAGTGGCTATATTTCTGTTTCCAGTTCTCTCCATATGCATTTAAGCTCTAATAGCTAACTGTTGAGCTACAACCAAGGAATATGCTAGTTGCATATTAACCCTTTCTTGTATATTCCATCTAAGCCACCCCTCAAATCGAGCTACTTGTTGAGCATCATTCTCCACCAGATTATTTCGAATTGAAAGTCTATGAAATTCGTGGATATATTCTTGCACAATACATACTCCCTATTTACAATTTTGATACTGGTAAAAAAAGATTTGTTCATAATCAACTAGAAGGTATTGAGATCTAAGTAGTTGCTTCATCTTCCTCCAATATTTGATAGGAGCTTTGCTAATCCTAAACCTATAAAGTTGAAGCTGCTCCCACCAAGCAGATGCACCTTCTTTTAGTTTATAAGCCATTACTTTAACTTGTTTATCCTCTGGAACTTTCATACATTCAAAATATCTCTCTACTTCCACCAACCAGTCAAGAAAATCTTCAATATGTAACTGACCATTAAATGTAGCTAACTCCATTTTAGGTTGAAACCCTCTTTGTATTTGGAAATTACCTCGCTGACTATGCATTACTGGTTCTTCATACTCGTCATCACTAGAATTGACCAGATTAGTAGTGGAGGCAGACTTATAAAATTGGTTTGTTTGTCCTGTCACTCAAGCAGTTGGACACTTTTGATATGGCCCTGAATTAGCTGATCGCTCAGTTCTTGGGTCAATAGGTCGATCTGTTGGCTTCATGGGATTTAAAGCCAACTTTTCCATAATATGTGCAATTTGCAATTGAAGTTGTAATTGTTCATTTTGTTGTTGTTGTTGAACTTACAACTACTCCTGTTGTTGTTACAAATTTTTTGCAACAATTGTTGAATACTAGACTCGGAAGATTGTTGGCCCCAGTCAAATTCTTCTCTGCTGGAAGCCATGAGTTTACAGAGTATTCGCTTTGATACCAATTTTGAAGCAGAGGTGCACAAAATTTATTTCAATGCCCGACTGGCAACATAATGTGAAGAATGAATCTCACAAAACTTAAGTCAAACACCCAGTGTGCAATTCTTCAACTATCAAATTGGAAGAAACAAATTTCTTCAACTATCAAATTGGAAGAAACAAATCACAGAAGCTATTTTCAAATTTGTCATCATTAGTGATCACATAATACTGAGCACAAGCTCTTTCATTCCAAACTACTAAATCAATATTCAATATTAGCTTTACAACTAGCTTCAATGGAAAAACAGTGGAGGAGATCACATGACCAATTTTGAACAATGAAACATAGAGAAAGAGAATTGAGAACAGAGAAGAGAGAATTGAGGGTGAATCCTCAAACCCGGAACTCTCAAATCTTGGAGAAGTTTGAATTCTGAATCCACAGAGCAGGTCACTGAATCCAAGTGAAGAAGATGGAGGAATCCTCACTCCAGATCCGAAAATGATGGTGCTTTAAATCCAAAATCATGTATATCCCATTTGAACTTCCCGCTGTTATTTATATCTTCCATTGAAACAACTACCTACCTAAAATATATGACTTTCCAAAATCACCCTTGCCAACACACCCTGCATCATCCTCCCTCCATATCTCCTTTCTTGGGCATGGACCAACGAGAAAGAGGGTCTAGTCACCCCTCTTTTCTCCTCCTCCTCGCTTGTTTTTTGCATAGATCTCGCCTAGGGAAGCATGCCACCAAGGGGATTGAAGCATGACTTCAAGAGAGGCCTTTGGGCCAAGGGCTTTACCAACCCATGCTTGAGGATTAGAAGGTTCTTTGGATGTCAGCTTGAAGAATCAAAGACATTTTGAGGCAAATCAGCCCCAAAGATTAGTGAGTGCTATCTCCATGATTCAAATTGATATTTGATTATGCCCTATGTATGATTTATTACTCATAATTGTGTGATATATTATGTGCACGTGTGGAGAAAATGAAAAAACAGAGTTTTTTTTATGCGCTAACACCTAGGGTTCTCACCCCTTGCTTTAGCTGCATTAGGACTCAATATCAAAGCCCAGAACTTGGATGTTAGGTTGCTAATTCTAGAAAAGCAAGGCTTTAATCCAATCTAGGGTTTTCTTCACTACTTTTGGGGAAAATATCTAATTAAGTTCTCCCTACTAATTCTTTCATGGGGCTTTTGTTATATGATTGAGATTGAGTGCTATTATTGTTGATTGGCTATTCTAACTTGCTGAAAATTTTCGATTTTGGGGTTGGATTTGGCGTGTGCATGTTATAGGGGCATTTTGGTCCTTGCATCCCTGCATAATTGTTTAAATTGATAATTCCTTACATAAATTTCATACATATTCACTTTTCTTATCTATATTGCATGGGGGATATTGTGATCATTGACTGATTGCTTGTTAAATTGGAAAAGTGCTTAGAATTTACCAAACTAGCCCGAAGGGCATTTTGGTCAATTCTCTAAGAAAAAAATTGTGTGTGGCCAATTTATGTTTAAAAACTTTAATTTATTATTTTATTCATGTGTAAATGATAATTTGATGATTTTTGTATACATGGATGTGGTGTTCATAAGGGTAAAATGAACAAACTAGACCTAGGGTTAATTTGATAATTTTGCCTATTATTTTGGGTGGACAGTAATTATAATTTTAGAAAATTTAATATGTTATTTTTTTCTCTTAGTGCTTACCATATTAGATTGCATGCTTAAAACACATGTTGAATTGAAATTACTTTAGTGGACAAGGATATTTTGGGAATTTGTGTGCCAAGTGTTTAGCCAATATTGTTTGTGCAATCTTGGTGTATTTTCTAGGATAGAGCATATATAAGATTGATGAGAGCATACTAAGTGAGTCTAATTCAAATTATTCCATTAAGTAACACTTGCCTGCATTGCATATATATTTGCTCTTTTGTTAAGTATCTTGTTTTGTAGTCTAATTTTGTAACATGGTTAGAAAAATAGTCACCTCTGAAAGAAAAGTTGAATGCTAACAACTACTTGGCGTGGAAGAGGATGATATAACATATCCTGACCCTCTCAAACCTTGCTCACGTGCTGGATTAGGTCATTGAATCATGCCCCCAAAACTACACTGCTACTCAAAAGAAAGCCTATGAAAAATTGAAGGATGATAACACCATGGCCCAATCTACCATTCTGACTTTCATGGAGCCTAAAGTTAAAAGACTCTTTGTAAAGTACAAGACTGCCAAATAGATGTTTGAGGCAGTCTCTAAGAGGTATGCCGAGTAGACAGAAACTCATAGAAGTATGTTTTACACTAAGTACTAAAACTCTAAGATAAAAAAGATGGAGATGATGTGAATGAACACTTAAGTGTCATGTCTATCATTGCTGATGATCTGGAGGCCCTGAATGACTTCATCAATGAGAGAGTCTGGGTGTCTACTATCTTCAACAACCTCCTTAGGTCTTAGGAGAGTGTGGTGGTCTACTTTAACATGAGTAACTAGAAGCTAGCTATGAAGGTTGATTGTCAAGCTTAAGCTTGAGTAAGAAATGCATAATTATTTGAATGCTACTGCCAACCTAACATAAAACTATGGAAAAAAGAAAGGTGGACCTGGGCCTAGGCCTTCTAAAGAGAAAGCTTTGAAGAAAAGGTAAGGAAGCCTTAGAACAAAGGCAATGAGGGGAATAACAAACCCCAAAGTGCATGCTTCAAGTGTGGCCAGGTGAGCCACTTCAAGGTTAATTATCCCCAAACGAATGACCAGATTGAACAACAATAAGGGTAAATAACAAGAATAAGGAGATAAAGTGTGTTGTCTTTGAGGTAATGATGGTTGACGCAAGAGAACAACTGGTGGTTGAATTCTACAACCATAGTCCATGTGATACATATTAAGAAGTCCAGGGGTGAGATGATTAATCTTTTCCCTAGGCAAAACAAAGTCTATATGGGGAACAATACATCTTGCCCTTACATATATACTCTTTGCTCTCACCATTAAGAGAAATCTGATTTCCATCTTTGTCCTTACAAAGAAGGGATTTGAGGATCATTTTCATTTCTGCTGCTTTAGTTGATAGATTGTTTTGTTCAGATGTCTCAGACTCATTTGTTGCAAATAAATTAGTGTCATTTGATTATATTACTTATTTATCCGTGGATGATGCATTGTTGTGGCATATGCACTTGTGCCATGTGAATATAGATAAACTCTATATAATGTTGAATACGGGGTTATTACCTAAAATATCTAAAGGCCTACGTGTGTATGAATATTGCACATCGGGAAAGATAAGTAGGCAATCTTTTCCAAATGGACAAAGGAAAAATGATCTTTCAGGGGTAATTCACTCATATCGATATGTGAGCCCTTGAATTTCCAGACTCGTAGAAGAATGACCTATTTTATCACTTTTATTGATGATTATTTAAGATACTACTACATGTATATAATAACTAGGAAATCTCATGCCCCAGATAAATTCAAACAATTTAAAACTGAGGTTGAAGCCCAATTAGGGAGGAACACTACACAAAAAAAAGGGCTATAGTGAAGAACCGTCATTGTAACTATCTGTAGTCGTCGCTAAAGCTAATTGCGATGGCCAGTAGGCCATCGTTGTTGCTTACATTGCTATAACTATCATCGACATCATGATGGGCTTTAGTCACAGATATATCTGTCGCTAAAAAAATGACCTTACCATCATCTAAGCACTTTCGGGTTTCAGCAATGGTTGTGGGACTTTTAGCAACGGCTCTGGCAGTCGCTAAAGCTACTTTCTGTGACGGCTCATATGATCATTGTTAATGCTCATTTTATAGCGACGGCAAAAAACCGTCACTAATGCTAATTTTTTTAAAAAAAATTGGTTAAAGCATCAACGACGGACGCAGTCATCGCTAATGCTAATTTTAAAAAAATAATAGGTTAAAGCATCAATGACGGATGCAGCCGTCACTGATGCTCATTTTTTTTTAAAGTTTGGTTAAAGCATCAGCGACCAACGCAGCTATCGCTGATGCTCATTATTTAAAATAAAATTGGTTAAAGCATCAGCAACGGCTATGGCTATCGCTGATGCTCACCTTTTAAAAAAAGAGATATATCTAGGAGAAGTCTAACTAAAACAAAAACAATATAAAAGTGGAAGTAACGTTTTCATTGTCCGAGGCTCAATATAAAGCACTAATTTATAGAAATTCGCATGAATAAATTTATAGAAATTACAGATCATGCCCTTCAATGCTCCAAGATCACTCAGAATCACAGGGATAAGGGTGCTTGTGCAATTTCTCATAATGAATTTTAAAAAAAAATGAAAAAGAGAAACAGAAGATGTATGCTTTCCTAATAAAAACTGGGTCGTGAATGCATATGCAGTTGACACAGAATTTTGATAAACAAATCTGAAACAAATAAAGGGGACAGTTCTAATACCTTTCCTTGTTGAGGATGACATATGTGTAGTGCCACTTGCATTGTCAAGGCTGCTGTGCATAGCATATGTACCAGAATAACTATTAATAGTCCCTACGCTAGCCACAGGTACATACTATGGGTTAGGCAGTTACAAGATCCGAACAAAACAAAAAAATTTCGGACACTTCACACTAAAAACAACATAAGAAGCTCAAAGCTAACACCAGAAGTTCATGAAGAAACATTGGCTGCTTGAACACTCTTATGTATGGTTCTTTTTTGTAATTTCATAAGCAGGACAGTTTTCAATTGCATCATCCATACAATAACCATTTCACATGAACAAAGGTTTAATAGGAGAGGATGATCGAAACTGCCAATCACTTGCGTAGTGTTCCCCTGCCTCGCTTGAATTATCTATTCCTGCACATCTTATTCTGTTTGATGTAGAGGGTTCAAGTTTTTCAATGTCTGACTGACGAAAAAGATAGTGCAAGAGCAGCAGCTGGGCTTCCTTTCTGAAGTGTTAGACAATGTAGAATATGTTTTCAATACTGAGTCCATAATCTCATTTAATTAGTAAAATTTCAAAAAGAAAAAATAAAGAAAAGAGTTAGTACAACACCAAGATTACCTAAAGCAGTAGCCTCTTGCTTCTCGTCAACTGTTCAGTCATAAGAAGCTTCAATAGTTGTTTCTTATCCAAGGGATTCTATTATCAAATAAAAGACAAGCATGAATATGAGTAGCAGAAAAAGTAAGATTATTGTCATCAACAGCGGGGAAAAGATCACCTAGATCCAGAGTATCCTCAGACAAAATGTGTTCAGATAAGCAGGTGTTTTACTCTCCAAATATTTTCATTTTCTTGAAACTTGAGGAGCTCTGTTTCGTTCACCTCAGGTACACATACATCTTTGATGCTTGCAGATATACATGTGTTGCTTACTCACTCAAGAACATTGCATTGGCCATCATAGGAAATTTAACATGACCGTCACTTATCTTTTTATCTATCACAGCAGCATCAGCAACTTCTTTAACAACAGAGGTATCTTCAGCAATATTCTCCTCTGAGGGTTTGACATGCTTTTTATCAAGTGTATTAGCAGACACTTCTACAGCCCCACCATAGCAAATGGAGAAAGATGGCTTAATTCTCAGAATTTGATCATTGCTTGCGAAGTTGCACCACAAGAAAAATCCGCAACTGTCACTCTCCTAAACAGTTAATTAGAGGAAACAGTGGTGATGAGTACACTGTTGGGAGTAAACACCATCGAATCAGCACACGTTGCAAAAAGAAAAAAAAGACCATTTTTTGCAAGACGAAACCATTAATATGCCTAATATAGGGATATCTTTTTTGAGTAATTTAAACACAGCACATGCACTCTCTAAAATCCAGTGCAAAAATATATTATCGTTTAGCATTTAGCATATCACAATCTTTTAATTAATAACAAAGTACTTATCAACAAATTGTTTATAAAATTAGAAAACAGAAGCAAAATCAAAGTGGAACAATATTTTCCCATCTCAAACCTTTGATATAGACACAGTAAACACATCACAGAAATGCTCTTGTTCAAATTCAAAATCAACAAAAAAATAACCCACCTGAGATGAGAGCAATTTGACAGCCTGAGATGGATTCCACCACCATACATAGGCTCCTTTGCAACTTTCATAGAACAAGCAAGCCATCTATATCGAACATTAGCCTTACCACGACATTTTTCAATAAATGCAACCTACTTGTGGAAAAGTTTAAACCTGTCTTTCACAAGGATATTTTCCAGGGGTAATCTGTATACTCCAATCATATCATTCATAAATTCATAATTACTTTTTGATAGCAAAAATTACCATTTCTATTCTGAATAGGCATCAATGAGTTTCAAAGTATGTGAAAAGAAGAGTTAAAAGATGTAACATAGAGACTTACGTTAGAACAGAACTATCTATTCTGAATAGGCATCAATGAGTTTCAAAGTACTACCTCATCAAGTGGCTTTTCAAACTGAAGATTCACACTCTCCGCATGAGCACGCATCACTGGAACTCGTATACATGTAGCAGTCACCTTGACATCCTCATCATTCTACAACAAATTTTTGGACATGCACTCAACTATATTAACTAAATTATGCCCATTTATAATTTTGGGAAGGAAATTTATCTTCGATGGTAAATATTTCACAAATCAATTTAAAAACGTGCCTGAACATACCCAGATCTTTCTTGTCTCCTTCACAAGTTTCATTTCTTCCTCATTATAACCATTTGAGAGGACCCGCGCATTGTGTGAGAAAAGATTAAATGCATACTGCAAAAAACCCATATTAGTAACAATCTCATATCCCTATAAAAAGATAACCATTTCTTTCAATATTTTAATTACTTTTGAAACAAGTGACAGTTAACTTTAGTGAAAAGCAAGCTAATAATTTGCAAATAGAAACGTTAATTGGAGGATAAAGAAACAAACTTGTTGCTTAAAAATTTTACATGTAGCCGGTTTCCCCTCAAGGACCTGCCAGCATAGAACGAAAGTATATGAATATTACAAGGTGGTGTAAGTGATAATTAGAACATGAAATGCCGAAATAGAAGAAAAACCTTTCGAGTCTGCAACTCAAGCTCTTCCATTGCCATAGCACCAGCCCCACTAGCAGCTTGATATGTGCTAATAACCATTCTCTTCACCTGAAACAAATAGCTTAAAGGTGTCGTCTCCAGATTACAATCTAATTTTCATGCCCAAGTGCCAGATGATTATTTACATTATTAAAGTTGCTCCCACAATGCTAACCAGGCAATGCAAAACAAAGTAATAATAGAAATTTTATCTCACCTTAAAAACCATTTTGGAAAGAATGAATGTTAACATAAACGAATAGAATAAATTAATACCATAAAAGCTGCTGCGAGGACTGAGAACTTCAAAGATGTCCTTTTAATCAACAGATAATAAAAAACATTGAAAACCTAGAATCGTAAACCACTCAACTCGACGAATTGTAAACGAAGTTAGCTTCCATTACGCTAACCAGGCAATGCCATTAATGAATAACGATTAAAAAGTATAACACGCATCAACAGAGAAATGAAGAATCTTTTGAGCTACCTTGGCTTGGCGATGGAGGGGATTGGCAGCCATGAGGCAGATAATAGTGGAGCAATTAGGGTTGGCGACGAGGGCCCCAATTCCTGACCAAATCTTGATGTGTGCCATGGCTTCCGGATTCACCTTCAGGATGACCAGCGGCACCATGGGGTCTATTCGAAAAGCTGAGCTGTTGTCGACGACGACCGTGCCACAATCGACGGCGGTGAGAGGAACAAGGGTAGGACGATTGAGGGAGTCGAGGCGGGCGTTCGGCTCCTCCGGACGGTTTTAATGGAGGAGGAGAGGGAAGCGGACAACGTCGAGGAGGAGATTTTGGGTTTTGCGTTCTATTCCGTTTAGGATAGAAGGGAGAAGGGGAGGGAAATGAGCGGGGGAGGGAAATCACCAGTGACGGCTACTTATAGCCGTCGCTGATATCACCATCTGCGACGGTTTTCATTAGTTCTAAGACCATCAGTCCTCAACCGTCGCTATTACTTCTAAGAGTCTTGCTACCCATAGCAGATGTCAAAATTTTCCATCATTTAAAAAACAATGAGCATACTAAAATAATCAATGACGACTAAACGTAGCTATCGTAAATGATGAGTAATAGCGACGACTTTAGCTGTCACCGATACTAGGTAATAGCAACACCTTGCCAAGCCATCGCTATTGTTGTATCGCTTTTAACCAAAATAAAAGGTCAATGTCTTGAGGACATATAAAGGTGGCGAGTATACCTCTAATGTGACACTCGTGATCCCCGTATGATTTTTCAGGGTACTTAGTTTATTAATAACTTGTGTTTATAGAAAAGAATTTTTCGATTTCTAGTTTTCTTTGGGTTCTTGATGATCTTGAAGATATATCTATATATATATGTGTGTGTGATTTTCTTAGGAGTTCTTGGGTGGAATTCCGAGAATATCTTAGCCCAAGTGTTACTGAATTTCTTTGAAAAAAGTAGTATTATTGATTAATAAACTTAAGAAAGTAGCGACAATGATAAATATAAACTTTAGATTATCTTTTATAAGAAAGAATTTTTTGTTGGTTGGCATCAACACATTGATACCTATGGAAGCTCGGGGTCACTGTTGATAAGCTTCGACACATCAATCAATTCACCGATGAATTACTAATATGTGTAAAATATATCTATTTTATATATTTTTTTAACTTATTTGTTAAGATAGTATTAGGTTAATTTAGTGTTAATTAGGGTTTATTTATCTTAAGATAGATATGAATAATTTATTTTAATTATTAATTAAATCAGGCGCTATTAGTAGTTTAGGTGTGTATTTGAATTAAGTTGAGATTTCATTTATGTACTATGCATCTAAAATATGATTTTTTATGTTTTTAGTTAAGGCAAGCTAGTCCTTGGACAAGGTGGAGAACAATTCAAAACACTCTTTACACACGCATGAGTGATTTGGACAACTCTCTAGAGTCACACACATGTTGGAAATTAATATGGACACAAACAAAAGAGCTAAATGAATAGAGTATAAAGCTGGATAGAAATAGGGACTGTCAATGAACATACTTTATCTTCTTAAATAGAAACTGGACACGAAATTGGATAGATTTGTCTAGATTACAGAAACAGTGATCTCAATCAACTAGGCACTTAGAGTGATCAATCGGTTTAAGGGTTGTTTCCTATTTTAAGCCAGTTTTAAGTTCTTTTCTAATTAGAACTTATTGTGTGGCTTTGATACATGTATAAAGACATATGGGGCTCGAACTTAATGGATTTAGTCAATTTTCTAAAGTGCAAAAGGGAGATGAAAATGGACGACCAATCAAAGTTTTCAATACATATTCAAGAGTCTTCTTCTACCATGCAAGGCTAGGATTTTTTTTTACTTAGGAGTTCATAAAACTATAGATAGTCACAACCTGTATTTTTAAAAACCTTTTTAAAATATAATGAACAGTAGTCAAGAGAATTTTTTTCTTTTTTAAATACGAAACAAACTATTTGATTAAATATCCAGGTCATGATAACTAAGGTTCACAAATACAAATATCAAATCATATGATATTACTACATGTCTCAAAATTTAATAAGAATAGCTCATCCATCTAAGTTCAAGTCCGTCATCTATCTAAAAATAAATAACAAGTTGACTCTTACGCTAAAGATACACTATGTACCATAATTGCATAAATGAGGGACTTCATCTTGTGCTCACCTCCTGGTCTTACTTGTCGTCGCCTGGAAAATCTGCAACCAACCAAACCAAACAACCACAACAACAACAACAACAACACTAGAACCTCTCTACCTTCAGGAGAAGAGCTTCAAAATGGACAAAAGATTTTATTAAAGTTTTTCATATCAGGCCAACATCAACCGATGTTAGTTGCCTACATACTCATCAGACAACATCTCCAATATTTCCAACAAGATCAGATTCAGACGTAGTTCTGCCTAAAACTACACTATACTAAGAAGTATAACATCATACATGGCCTCTTCACTCCTCCATGAGGTACCAAACTTTTCTTTGGTTTTTTTCTCCTTCAAATCTCTTTTTTGAGCCGTGGGGGTGTGATTTTGATGTCGTTTGCGGCCGCCCTCAACTAGACTTATGTTTAGTTGGCTGCTAGGAACCCATAGGCACTGGCTAGAGCTACCGCCATGCTTTCTTTGCTCTACCATGAGCTACTAGTACTTTGGTCGGATTTTGGTTATATTTTCATTTCACAATCCGTGATGTTTTTTTTAGACACCAGTGTTTTTGGTTGTCGTTCGGCCATCTAACAAACTCCATCCAGCCTACCTCAACCTAGTGTTGGTAGGGGGTTACCATTTCTAACCCCGCTTCTCCCCCATTATCTTGATCCACTTGATTAGACGCTTTGGGTGCATCTCGAGTCGTTGTCATTAGCGAGTTGTAGGCCATTTGGCCATCGTGGGCTCTACCTTGACTCAGCAACAGTGAGGGTCAACCCCACTTGGCCCGATTATACGTCCACTCAGAATGGGCCACTTGCCTTTGCCCTATACCATGCGAGATGCATAGCTGCCTGCACCAAATGTGTTGGTTGTGGGTCGCAATCGGTGATGTCGCCGCTTCGATTGGCCACAACCTCCTGGTCATAGCTCAATTGCCCTTTTGTGGGCCTTGAGCCGCCACTGTCTTACCCAACTCCCCCTAGAGTGGTCCTTTTTGGTCGCTTGTGCATATGGCCACAAGTGTGCTTTTGGGTTTAGGTGGCGTATTTGTGCCGCCTGACCGTTGGTTGGCTTTGCCACCAAGTGGAGTTGACACATAGCCCTCCTCCACCTCTGCTCTGTCCTCGAGCGTCACCCCACGCTCTCCGCCCTTATGTGGGCCCTTGTTGACGTGAAATTGTCACCGTTAGGTGTTGTCCATGGCTGATTTCGATGTCTTATAGCCGGCCGAGTACGTCTTAGCCACCAGCCAAGCTTCAGTAAGTACTCCCTCGACTTCTGGTTGCACTACCACTTATGTTGGCATGACCTTTCTCCCGGCTACCCTAGTGTGCCGCCGTTGGTTGAGGATTTTGTCGCATTGACTTCTGACACCCCGTTTGGCCATGATTGTTTCTGGCACTTCCAAAAGTCCTCGGGACAGCAGTTCTCTCAACTTGGCTAAGCTTTTGGCCACCAACTCCATCGCCGATGCATATCATGCAATCAAATCGTTACTTAACATCCAAAGCATGGAATCATACAATCCTAGCATGCTACTACTCATTCAAAGCATGCTGTCATGAATTTACGAGTTCAAAGCTCCCCTACCTCGTAATCATGACGTTCGATGGTGAGCACACGACGGTGCCGGCGTCGGAGGTGGAGTTGGCGGCCAAAACCATTGCCTGGATGAGAGAGCTGCTGTCCCGAGGATTTTAGGAAGTACTGGAAACAATCACGGCCAAACGGGGTGTCAGAAATCGTTGCGGCAATATCTGCGATCCACGGCGGCACACAAGGGCGGCCAGGAGAAATGTCGTGCCAACATATGTGGCGGTGCGACCAGAAGTTGATGGTGTACTCACTAAAGATGGGCCGGTGGCTAAGACGTACTAGGCCGGCCACAAGACGTTGAAATCGGCCATGGACAGCATCCAACGGCGACGATTTCAAGTCAACAAAGGCCCACATAAGGGCTGAGAGCGTGGGGCAACGCTCGAGGACAAAGGAGAGGTGGTGGAGGCTCTAGTGGTCAACTCCACTCGGTAGCAAAGCCAACCAATGGTCAAGCGGCGCGAATGCGGCGCCTAAACCCAGAAGCACACTCGTGGCCACATGCACACGCGGCCCAAAGGGGTGGGGGAGAGGGCTGAAAGGAGGCGACCCAAGGCCCACAAAAGAAACCAACAGGGCTAAGGCCCTAGCTGTGGCCAATCAAAGCGGCGACATCGCCGATCACCACCCACAACCAATACCCATGGTGCGGGCGGCTGTGCATCTTGCACAGTAGAGAGGAGGGGGAGGGTTCAGGGTCGAGCAAAGGCCACGAGGCTGTCACTAGCCAAGGCTTGTGCAGGTGAACTCGTCCACCTTCAGTCAAGGTAAGTCATACAAATTCTTGCCAGAGGTCATCCGGTACCGATGACATAAAATGGGCAAGAGGGTCAATGGGCAAATATGCCGGTGAGCGGAATAGCTAGGGCTGTGAGCCAAAGGGAGGAGCACGGGTCATAGGCAATCAAATCGTGCGAGGTGGGACCGTCTCTAGTCGTTACTAGACTGAGGCGGAATCCTCGGTGGCCATTCGGCTACTATAGGCCAATGCCGATGGCGTCAAAAGCCAAACACAGAGGGACTGACCGGGAAAACCCATAAGGGCAGAGCGGCCATGGGGACGGTCCTATCGTTGTCAGCCCAAGGCTAGTCAGCAAGAGATGAGCCGAAGGCTGGCTCTCACCGGCGCAGCCCCGAAGTCTATCAAAGCCAGAAATAGGGGCGAGGATGGGTCTGGCCGGAGAAAAGAGGGAGGGCGGAGGCGGAACCAGGCATGGAGGTGTGGTCCACTGCCTTCACCAGAGCAAGGCGGGGCTGGATGGGGGTCGTGTCGGTCACAGATCACTGCCGGTGGCCACTGTTTACCCAAAACAGTGCACCGGCGAAACAGGGCATAGGGGGGGAAATGGGATGGGGCAGCGAAGTGGAGGCCCATTGGGCCGGGAGGAGTGTCCTCCCGTCGTCGCCGGCCCAGGGTGGAACCGTGGGCGACCGGCCGGCCCTTGCTGGCCCACGACGGCGGCGGAATCAAATCAAAACAGAGGGGTGGAAAAACAGGGGCAGAACCAAAATTGGAAGGGGATGCCGGCGGGGCTGGCCAGAGACTGCGGCCTTTTCATCGCCGGCCCAAGGCCGGTCAAACGGAGGCTGGCCGGAGCCTATCGCCTACCGCTGGTGATGTTCCATTCAGAAAATGGGAGAGATGGCGTAAGTGAGGGCGAACCAGGGAAGAGGCGGCGCGGCCGTGGGCGGCCAGGGCAGTGGCCCCTCGGCTTCACACCGCCGGGGCGGAGCCTGTGCCGGCAGCTGGCGGGGATAGAGAGAAGCTGGAGAGAAGGGGGGGGGGGAACTGTTCCGAAAATTCCTGGATCGGGCCGAGCCCGATCTTTTGTTGTATTCTTTTTTTTCCAATCATACCCCCAATACACGTGTACCTCTTGTTTACGCGTTATCAGTCCAAAACTCGCGCCGAAAGCACGCAATGAGGCCCGCGGCCCAAGACAAAGCCCTACGGGTAAAAATACGGAGGAAAATATAAAAATACAAATACGTCGTAGCGTCACATTTTCCCGCCAAAAATGGCCAGAAAAATAGTAGGAAAATCCCAGAAAATCGTAGAAAAATCAGGGACCTTACACATTGTGTGGTCAGTAGATTTGATATAGTTAGGTCTATATATGGGTAGATTAAATAAGAGTGTATGTCAGTGGTCTTGTCAAACATAGCTTGTGTCTTTGGTGATTAGTTTGAATGCATGGATTTGAAGGACTATAGAAGCATGGGACATAATTCTTTGCGGATCGAAATTTTGTTTGTAGGCTAAGTCTAAAAAATAATGCTCATTAGTTTATTTTGAACCATTCTATATGATATGATAAATATCAAGGGGGAAACCTTATAAGCAAGATATATGATATAGACGAAGTTAACTGATAGGGCCTAACTGTTAACTGGTAGATTATAGGTTGGTTTTTTAGGCAAAGTACATTGAGTGGGCATTAGATTTGATACAGTTAGGTCTATATATGGGTAGATTAATAAGAGTATATGTCAGTGATCTTGTCAAACATAGCTTGTGTCTTTGGTGATTAGTTTGTATGCCTGGATTTGAAGGACTATAGAAGCATGGGCCGTAATTCTTTGAGTATCAAAATTTTGTTGGTAGGCTAAGTCTAGAAAATAATGCTCATTAGTTTATTTTGAACCAGTCTCTATGATATGTGATATGATGAATACCAAGAGGGAGATCATATAAGCAAGTACATATGCTATAGACGAAGTTAATTGATATGGCCTAACTATTGACTAGTAGATTTTAGGTTGGTTTTTTAGGCAAAGTACATTGTGTGGGCATTAGATTTGATACAGTTAGGTCTATATATGGGTAGATTAATATGAGTGTATGTCAGTGATCTTATCAAACGTAGCTTGTGTCTTTGGTGATTAGTTTACATGCATGGATTTGAAGGACTATAGAAGCATGGGTCGCAATTCTTTGAGAATCAAAATTTTGCTGGTAGGCCAAGTCTGGAAAATAATGCTCATTAGTTTATTTTGAACCATTCTCTATGATATGTGATATGGTGATACCAAGGGGGAGACTATATAAGCAAGTATATATGCTATAGACGAAAATAACTAATAGCGCCTAACTATTGACTGGTAGAATTTAAGTTAGTCTTTTAGGAAAAGTACATTGTATGGTCAATAGATTTAATATAGTTAGGTCTATGTATGGGTAGATTAATAAGAGTGTCTATTAGTGATCTTGTCAAACGTAGCTTGTGTCTTTGGTGATTAGTTTGCATGCATGGATTTGAAGGACCATAGAAGCATGGGCTGTAATTCTTTGAAGATCAAAATTTTGTTGGTAGGCTAAGTCTGGAAAATAATGCTCATTAGTTTATTTTGAACCATTCTCTATGATATGTGATATGATGAATACCAAGGGGGAGACCATATAAGCAAATATATATGCTATAGACGAAGTTAATTGATAGGGCCTAACTGTTGACTGGTAGATTTTAGGTTGGTTTTTTAGGCAAAGTACATTGTGTGGGCATTAGATTTGATATAGTTAGGTCAATATATGTGTAGATTAATTGATAGTTGGCTACTCTATGCCCTAGTATATAACGTTATTACAAAGTTAATTGATAGGGCATAACGGTTGACTGGTAGATTTGAGGTTGTTTTTTTTTGTTGATTAATAGTACATTGTGTTCTAAGTAGATTTGATCAAGTGAGGTTTACATATGGGTAGATAAAGATTATTTTTAGAGTGTATGTAAGTTATATTGTCAAACTTATATTGTGTGTTTGGTGCTTAGTGTGCATGCATTTGATATACTACACATTGTGTATGTGTGATGCAAAATACGTGCTGGTTACATAAATATTTGCCTATAAGTATGTGGTATTGGAAGGTTACATGCCAAATTATGACTGTGTTATGCTTGTTGTGAAAAATACATTGTCTAATTGGTATGAACATGTTGTATGTGTTATGTATATTACCATATATTTGCATAGATGGTTGTTATAAAGTATAACACATTTGCAAAATGGAATTGTCAAATATTGCAGGGTGAAGATACCAAGTAATGCCAATGTGTTCTTTAAGCGAGTGGAAGCTGATAAGGGTAGAGCCTACGAGGGAGACCCTCAACCCAAATCAACCTATGCTTATATAAGGAGGCTTAAAGACCCTTTCAATAAGCGTAGATGCCAGGCAACCCTGTTTGAAGGTTCATGTTTCAGCAAATACTTGCAGTTTGACATAGAGAAGTTCATGTTCCCCCTTCAAGCCTTACAACACATAATAAAAATGCTTCAGGGAGATTATAGGTTTCAAGTGACGGAATCCTATTCCATGAAGTTGTCTCCCACTAAATTTGCCCAAGTAACTGGTCTGTGTATGGCAGATGTGCTCCCATGCCTCCTAATAGTGCCCAAAGTTTTGAGAAAGGACTCCCTACTTTGTAGGGTGCTCGGCAAGGAGAAGCTGCACATAAAAAAGGAGTAGATATATCAGAAGATCATCATAAGCAAATGTGATGATGACGCAATGAAGCTGGCCCGTGTATTGGATTTGGCTTCTTTCATTGTGGGTAGAGGGTGGGAGCATAAGGTGGACCGACAGTTTTTTTTTGGCTGATGATGTGGAGGAGTTCAATTCCTATCCTTGGGGTAACATTGCATATTGGGACACCCTCTATGGCTTGGAGGAAGCAAGGAAGGCCCTAATCAAAACCACTTACATTGTGCACAGATTTGTACTGGCACTGTTGGTACGCTGTTTGGGTAGTTTGATAGAGAATTTAATGTAATATGCCGCCTATGATAATATGACATTTATTTAATGATTTGAACATGCAGGTTTGGGCTATGGAAAGGATTCCATTGCTAGGAGACTTGTGTGCCAAACATGTACAAGATGTTTTTCCAAGATTGCTGAATTGGCTAACTATATGAAGCCCAGTTATGATGTAATTGACAAAGCTATTTTTGGAGGGGTGAAGGTAATATATTGTCATTTGTCTTCTTACTATGACTTATATTGAAAATATTTTGGCTTTTAAGTGTTGGTGTTTAGGCGCTTGGAGTTGACCCAAGCTGAGTCTGATGAGGAGATTATGCAATCAGCCAAAGGGTTGAAGATTTTTCTTAAGGAGGATAGGATAATTTTTGATAAATCTGAGGTCCCACTTGGTGGTGCCCTGCAAGGGGTAGAGGAAGATGTAGAAGTAGATATGGTGGAGGAGGCTCGTAGAGCTCCTGAAATAGTCATTTCTTTTGTTGATGAGGAGCTGGGAGAGGGAAGTGGCCACACAGATGTTGTAATGGGAAATATGTGTGGAGCCAACTGGAATGGATGAAGGACACATTAATCAAGCTTGTCGGCACAATTGACCTCATTCAGCTAAAGGTGGCTACAATCGACCATTTGGAGGCCAAGGTAGACAAATTGTCTCAGTGTGTTTTAGCTTTGTTGTCAAGGATGGGAGGTCAGCAAACTCATTTGAGGTTAGATACAATATAATAAAGATTATGACTTCTTACTACTGTTAAGTTATATTATTCTTGTACTTCCACAATAATCATACTAATATTTACATTTACAATAATAAATATTGACCAAGAAGGGATGGATGTTGGAGATGCTTGTGTTGATGAAAATGAAGCCCCACAAAACCCCTTAGGCTTCATCCTTTGTTATCTTAATTGTCCCACATTGTCCTAATATTGTTATATTTTATTTACACTTTGAATCATATGTGCATGTCTACATAGGAAATTGTTGTAGAGGAAGTTCACCCTAATGAGGGTGGAACTGGTGTGGACATTGGGGAGGCAGGGGTTGACATTGGGAGTGATGCCCGAATAGTCAAAGAGGTTGTGCCCCCCGATGTCTAGGGTAGGAAGAGGATTGCCAGCAAATATGTAAGGACCCCTTATTCCTCTCTAAGGAGAAGCAAGAGGAGAATGGTGAGGGGCCTAAGTGATGTTCAAGAGCAAGATACTTCTGGTGAGCCCTTAAATAACAACGATGTTCATTGAGAGGGAGAAGAAGATGGACAAGCTAATATTGAAATGGTGAACCAAATACTGGATGAGATTGAAGATGGAGGAGATTCAATTACTGCCATCCCATGTACGGGACAAACTCCAGTTGGCCAAGAAGTCCATATAAGCAAGATATGTGGACTTGTTGCACTCTTAGATATAGCCTTGCTAAAGTTGGCATGTCCTAAACCCCGTGCCCTAACAGAGGAAGAAGATAAAACCCTTCGAAAGAGCCTTCAGAATGGTTGAAAATCTGAGTGAGTGCATATAATAGTTTTAGGTTTGATACACATTTCATTTCATATTGATCAATTTTATTTATAATAATATGCGTTCACATTCATGGCATTCATAATTGATCAACCACCCGGCAATTGGTGGAATCTAACTGACATCAGAGTTTATACGGTCCATTATGTAGTCGCATAGGTGGTTTTGGGTCAATGTATGTGTGAATTTGAGTTGTATTATTAGTTGGTTGTGTTGTACACAGTTATAGTTATTCAGTTTTTATAGATATTGAATACTCTACTCATTAGGTGTTCGCTTACCCTAGTCTAGCATATTGATGCATATGTGCTGGCATTGCGGAAGAAGGCATTTGGTAACCCAACTACTAAGCAAACCTTCCATCTTGTCCATTTTATGGTAAGGATTAATTTGTTTTTAAATTTAAATTTAACTGACAACTGACAACTACTTGACTGACATCTGTTTATAATTTGACAAGAGCTTATGATGACGGATGCGTCTTCACTCCTCAGTCTATACGCATCGATGAAGGAAAATGAAGCAAATGTCTTCAGGGCTACCATTGCAAAAGCATGGTCAGAGGTTTCGACAAACATTGTGAAGTTGTTGAAGGTGAATGAAAAAGACTTTTGGGAATATGACATCCACCACTTCCTTCATAATGTAAATGGTAACCATTGGACTCTCATTATTCTTAACTTGAGGAATGATGTCATATACATAATGAACCCATATTACTCTGGCATTGAGGTAGAGTAGTACTACAAGAAATTGGCAATACTTAGACATGTTTTGCCCATAGTTCTGTTGAAATTGGGATATGAAGCAACTGCTACCTTGCGTCTCTCAGTAATAGAGATGACAGGACACCCACAACAAATTAATAACAATGATTACGGTGTCTGCGTATGCATTTATATGTGTAGTACCTGTCGCATGGGTACCAATTTAGATTTACTGGGGAGGATGTGTGCATCATGAGGCATAGGGTTGCTTACCAAATTTTGTAAAATTCCATATGAAGGTGAGATCTACCAAATTTTGTAAAATTTCATATGAAGATGAGATGTTGTTAGTAGATGTGGCTTACCTTTTGAAAATATTAACTTTATGGTGTTGGTCCTTGACTATATGATTCTATGTGTGCTTGACTGTTGGTTTATAGGAATAATTTAATGGGAAATATCAATTTTTTTAATGGTGATTGAATCTTGAATATATTTGTGTTGGTCCTTGACTATATTATTTTAGTGGTGTCTGTAAGTTATTTTTATGATGGTGAATGATGAGAAATATGATGCGAATGTAGCTATAGGTTTTGAACAATGTTAGTTTGATAAGGACCAAATTTGTAAATCATATTGGCTTGGCCATTGCAGTATTTGATGGTACGATAGATTTGAGATATTATTCTTCATCCAGCATTAATCATCTTATTGTTCCTTAGTGGTTAGCTTTGGTTGAAATTTAGCATGTGCAGGAATGAAGTACATTGAGCATTGAAAGATTTGTCATGGCTATTATGTTACAAATTTTGGAGTTGATCTAGTGCAAGCTGGAAAATCACCTATTTTACCTTCTTATGTTATTTTATTCATTTGCACAACACGTATGAACAAATGTCGAAGGGATTAAATTGGATTGTTTTAAGGGGGTTAGGAAGAGGTTTATTGGCCAACAGGTCTCGCTAGTGAAAACAAAGTGCAGACCGAGTATGCCAAATTCAAGTTCTATGATGAATTTTGTAATATGTTGAAGGAAAGATTACACATCAAACAAGGAGCGAAAAAACTAGAAAAAAAATACGAAAGCCCTCATGCGATTCATAGACATCACTACAACAAATGCAAATGCAATGAACTAATTTGACATGAATCCTACTTCACATGTGCACCAAAACTAATTACATATTGTGGTTCTGTGCTACCATAGCCCCCATGAGCATCCACCTCAAATCTACTGGGAAAATATGGAATAATTAAATATAAATATAAATGATAGTCATAAAGTTAAAATCAATAATAGCTACATTATATAGAGAAGAATATATGACATTATATATTCATCTCTTGCAACTTGAAGACATATATATGAAAATTGCCACAACTATTCACAACTTCAAACACACATACACCGCTACATCAAGTCCATTACAAGAGCTCAAAAATCCTATGAAACCTAGCTTCATATACAAATCCACATCCATGAATACGCTAACTGATTTCCTCTACTATGCTTACATCAACTATTTGCATATGGTTATTAAGACTATTCATATCAGAAGTGTGTTCTGCTTGATTGTATAATTACTCAACATTACACTATTAGACTCTTCCTCTCTGTGCATTGAATTACGTGATAAGAACAAAACACTATTAAGAAAAATATAAATGATAACAACATAGACAACAAAAAGATGTTCAGAAAGGAAGTATGTGCACCTGAGATTTACCTCATTTCGGAACTACCAATTATCAATTAAGCCTTATCTGTCAATGCTTTCACCCTCCTTTTTTTAGCCCTATATGTTGACATTCTTCACTTTGATAGTACAACCCATCCTTTGCCTCATTTCCTTCATCTCAACATGCTTCACACCACCATATAAGTGTTTCCATAAGTAAACATTATATGTACCCGAGAGTTACCTCGTTTTGGCACTACTAGTTATCAGTTGAGCCTTAATAGTCAAAGCTTTCGCCATCTCTTAGTCCACCATGCATGTTGACATTCTTCACTTTGATAGTGTACCCCATCGTTTTTTTCATTTCTTTCATCTCAACATGCTTTACACCCACCATATAAGTGCTTCCATAAGTAAACATTACATGTACCTGAGAGTTACCTCATTTCGGCACTACCAGTTATTAGTTGCACCTTATCAGTCAATACCTTCACCCTCCTTTTTTTGCCCTATATGTTGACATTCTTCACTTTGATAGTACACCCCATCCTTTGCTTTCTTTCATTCATCTCAACATGCTTCACACCCACCATATAAGTGCTTTCAAAAATATACATTATATGTATCTGATGAGAGTTACCTCATTTCAACACTACCAATTATCAATGAAGCCTTACCAGTTAATGCTTTCTCCATCTCTTAGTCTATCCAAGAGAAAAATATTATATGCACCCAAGAGTTACCTCATTTCGGCATTATAACACCTCATCCTTGTTCCGGTCCGGCAACCCTTGGGTAGAAATACGATGACCCATGTCTTGCCTTCATGAGATAGGGCACCATTCTGGAAGCACAAGGAGATGTAGCACGTGCAGATCAGGGAGAAGACGATGGAGGAGATGAGGGACGAGGAGATGCGAGTGGAGGAGAAAAGGGAGGTAGCTTGTCTGGGAAGAACACTCACCGAACCTCTCCACTTTTTGAGGATATTACGCTAGAGAAGATGAGGGCGTTGGAGAAGAGGGAGGTATCTTGTCTGGGAAGAAACCATTAGGTTGGAAAACATGACATTTTTCACCTCTATTATGATAAAGGGGTTATTTTAGTATTTCCAGTGCATGTGTGGGCAACTTGAACGTGCCCAAGTCTAATTTTGCATATTCGAGTTTCCTAGCCTAAATTTGGACTTTGGCCTAATGTCTAGTCTATTTCTAAAATAATTTCATTAAATTTGGCATGGATTATAGGGCATAGCGTTTATGTATTTTCTAAGTCCGATAGAAAGAAAGGTATAATAATCAGGCCCTTCCGCTCAACAGACAATCACACCTGATTTTGGTATGGGTCGCCAATCAGCCCACACCAATAGTAAAAACACGTGCAAACAAGTGTATACCTTTTCGACCGTATTTTTAGACATGATTTAGTACGATGACTTCACAGCGGATCCAAAGCTGCTAGAGGACGCACCTTCAACAAATTAAGCACAAGGAGAAACAGATAGAAAGCAATAACCGGACTTCTTGACGTTAAGTTTCAAACGTTAATAAATGTTTTATGCCTTTAACATTTGTTAGCGAGGGGGGGTGATGCGCCTCGTCGCCTAACTTTTTGGCTGGACCGAAATAGGCATTGAATTTTGACGACGTCTATCAAAATCCGACACCCAATTACCAGCTATATATCATCAACACCTCCACCTCTTCTGCAACCCCAGCTAGCCAAGCAATCAACTATGTCGACGACGACCCAATTGGTGCAGAACCACCGGGAGGGGGCGGAGCTGTACCACAGGGATGCAATGAGCAAGAAGAAGTGCGTGGAGCTGCTGAAGGAGCTGCACTTCCCGACAGGGATTCTGCCGCTGCAGGGCATTGAGGAAGCCGGCCACAACCGGCGAACGGGCTTCTTCTGGATAAAACAGAAGCGGAGCCTCACCCACAACTTCCGCAAGATCAGCTGCCAGGTCTGGTACGACACTCTGGTCACCGGCTTCGTCCAGGACCGGCGCCTGAAGAAGGTTACGGGGATCAAGGCAAAGGAGCTCCTCATCTGGGTCTCCCCCTCTGAAGTGTTCATCGACGATTCTTCCACCACCGTCAGCTTCTGTACCACCACTGGCCTTCGCCACAGCTACCCCTTCTCCGCTTTTGAGCTCGAGGAGTAGGCCATTGCCGCACTTTCTAAGAAGTGAGTGATGGATGATATACACTAGTAGACAGTCATCACTTAACTGTGTTAATTATCTTATTACTATATCATGTGATGGAGATTAGTCTGCTTCTCATGTAATAATGCTATAAAACATGTAATATCAACATCAGATGATTAAATACGAATTTGAAGGAAGAGGATAAGATCTGGAAATGATAATTACAATATTCATGGTTCTAGTTTTCCTTTTTATATCTATATTATCAATGAAAGTTGTTTCTCTTAATTGTGGTGGTGCTCAGATGAATAAGGACTACATTGGCATGATACTAAGGGATCTTTGACATGTGAGTATGATGAAGGAGATCAATTCCTTTAGGTAGTTGTGGCAGTAATACTATTTGGATCAGGAAAATTGTGAGAGTAAGTAACAGATGAGATAGCAATCACCAAGGTGCTTTCATCAAGGGAGGAACAGCAATCACCAAGGTGCTTTCATCAAGGGAGGAACGCTATTGCTAAAAACATATTATTGATGCATGAATTGGTTTATAATTTCTATTATGTTAATTTCGTACATTCATAATTGTAATTAAGAAAACTTGCATAAAGTAGAAAACCTGAAGATCGAATCAAGCGTTTAATACTTTGTCTTCAAGATAAAATTATGCTCTCTCTAATAGTGCTTAGGATCATTTCGGTGTCTATCTCCCAAGATAAGATAATCCACTACGCGTTGTAGAAGCACTTTCATACAATATATACAATGAACTAGAGTAGTGTAATTACTCTTACAAAGACAACAAAAAATTCCAATAAGGATGATAGATTTTATGGTGTTTTATATAATATAGAAGAAATTCCATTGAAGACAACTCATCTCATTCAAATAGACGCATCTGCATGTTATGAGACACATTTGTGTTAAGTGAAAATTGGACCTATTTTGGGTTAAGAGAAGACCAAAGGATTAGTTTTAAAAATAATTATTTTCTCAACCCAACCCAACCCGGTTATCTCCCCCACAAAAGTGGGGTAGCCCAAAAGCCTAACTTAAAAGACAAAACTTATGCCTTATATACCAACTTACATGTATGATTATAGGTGATGTGAGTATTCATTTTTTTCAACTAATTCGCATGTGTAATTCTCATTTACATAAAAGTGGGTTTTAGACTCTCAATATCCAACAAGCCCATTTACAAGGACTTCACATTAAATAGTCTTAGCCTATGTTTTAACCTACTTTCCATCAATCTCCCACATGAATGAGAATTGACTAGATAACTATGCAAAATAATGAAGATAAAATATGAGTGTAAAGTATTAAAAAATTCCTACATAGGAAAATATATTTTTTAGCTTTGAACCTTCCCTTGTGAAAATTATCGGGTCTACTAGCTAATCAGTGAACATGTTGTATTAAACTTTTTAGCCATTTGTTTAAACCAAGACAATAGAATTCTCACAGTTACTTCCCGAATATAGTGTGGTTCTCATGATTGTATTTATTTTGGCCCTAAACAAGCCTAGTTTTCATGAGTACTCAAGAAGATTCAGTCTTAAAATCCTCATAGAAGTGGTTCCTTCACACTCCTATAGGTGATTCTTATTATGAATATTTTTTTCATACCCCACTTAAATTTATTCAAGCTATAAGAACCATTAAAAGTAAATATTATCCTAATTCACACTGCAGATATCACTATCTCATCATAGGAGTGAGGTGAGATATTATCTTAATAGTATTTCCCCTTAAATCCCCCCACAATTTGGTTGCCCCTTTTAACCTAGATCTTGAGATTTCTAGCCAACTACATTAGGTTGTTATTATGGTGACATTTTATAGGCTTCAAGCTCATTCCACTCGATAAACTACTCACTTATTTTAAACCCTTAGTCAGTGGATTTACAATATTGTCTTTTGACCTTATATGCTCAATAAAAATGATTCTACTAGAGACCAACTATTTTATGGTATTATATCTTTGACCTATATGTCGGGACTTACTATTATACAAATTACTTTGTGCCTTTTTTATAGTCGATTGGCTATCACAATGAATTCAATTAGGTGGCACAAGTTTTCTACACATTGAAATATCCTCTAAAAAATGATGAAGCCACTCAACCTCTTTGCCTGCTCTATCAAGTATAATATATTTAGATTCTATCGTGGATCTTGCTATGCACATTTGTTTAAAAGATTTCCAAGATATTGTTGCACCTTCAAGAGTAAAGACACACCCACTCATGGACTTTGAGTCTTTTGCATCAGATATCCAGTTTTTATCACAATAACACATTAGTATTGCTTGATATCTTGTATAGTGTAGTTCATAGTTCAAGGTATATCTTAGATATCTAAAAACCTTGACTACAACCTTCCAGTGGCCTCCCCTGGGTTGCTATTATATCAACTCAATTTATTTATTAAGTATGTAATATTAAGTATCGTACAATTTATTATGTAATTGAGATTGCCAATAACTTGGGAATATTGTAATTGTGTTATACTCTCACCAGTGTTTTTACTTAAATGTAATATCACATCCACAGGTGTTCTCGCTGGACGATAGCATTCTTATGAAATTTCTCATAAATTTTCTCAATGTAATGAGATTGAGACAATGCATATCCATCAGATGTTCTAATAATTTTAATCCCTAATATAATATTTGCAACACTCATATCTTTCATGTCAAACTAGTTGTTTAATATTCTTTTAGTAGATTTAATGATTTTATCAATTGCTACCAATGATGACTATATCATCCACATGAAGGCATATAATGACATAACCGTTAGGTTTTTCTTTGACATAAATACATTTATTGATTTTGAATCTATTTTACATCATTATTTTATCAAAATTTTTATGTCATTGCTTTGGTGCTTGTTTAGCCCATATAGGGATTTTACAAGCATATATACTTTATTTTCTTGACTCGGAATAACAAATCCTTCATGTTGTTGCATATTTATTTCCACATTCAAGTCACCATTCAAGAATGCGGTTTTTATATTCATTTGATGTATTTCAATATTATGGAAAGCAACAATCGTAATTCACGTCCTAACGAAAGTTATCCTTATGGCTTGTGAATATGTATCAACGTAATTTTGACATTCCTTTCTCTTGTAATCTTTGGTGACAAGTCTTGCTTTATATTTTTCATTTGATCCATCAACCTTTATATTATATTCCTCTTAAATATCCACTTGTATACTAGAGGTTTACTTCTAGGTTAAAGATCCATTAATTCCAAAGTATGATTTTGCATAATGGATTTAATTTTAGTATTTGCAACCTCTTTCCAATATGGTGCTTCTAAAAAGTGCATGACTTCCTTATAACTTCAAGGCTCATTTTCTAACAAATAAGTCAACAAATTTGAATGAAATAATTTTAATATTCTATAAGGTTTATTGCATCTAGGTTAATTATCTTCTCCCTCCTGATCTTCACTATTGTCCTATACAACATCTAGAGTTCTTTTAAGAGAACTTTCCAATTGTATAAAATTATATTAAAAAATATATTTAAAAAATGAAGCATTTCTGGATTCAATCACAATATTGACATTTACATTAGAAATCTCCAATTTATAAACAAGAAAGTGATATGCACTACTATTGTTAGCATAATCAAGGAATACACAATCAATAGTTTTTGGTCCTATCTTCATCCTCTTGGGAATAAGGACCGCCACTTTGGTTGAGCACCCCCACACCTTTAAGAATTGGTATGAAGGCTTCCGACCTTTAAATAATTCATATAGTGTCTTCAAGGTTTTTGTATGAGGTACTTTGTTGAGAATATAATTCGCTGAAAGCAAAGCTCCCCCCACATGTTCTTGGGTAATCTAAAATTTATTTACATGACATTCATTATTTCTTTTGAAGTTCTATTTTGTCGTTAAGGTGAATAGGGTGATGTAGTTTGGTGTATAATACCCTATTGTGAACAAAATTCACTAAAAGGTGATTCATATTCCCCACCTCTATCACTCTTTAGAACTTTAACTTTCTTACCAAGTTTATTCTCAATGTCGATTTTGTATAATACAAACATATCAAGACATTGAACTTGAAAAGCCCCTCATTGACATATCCTTTTTTCACATACATCCCACTTTTAGTTAATACAAACTTGTCTGATTCAAACACTAATTTGAACCCATTTTTGCTTAGCAATGATCCTAACAATAAATTCTTTCAAATTTTAGGCGCATAGAGCACATTGTTGAGTGTGAGTTCTTTGCCCGAAGCCATTTTAAGCACCACCTTTCTGATACCTTCCATCTTGGCGGTAGAAGAATTCCCCATGAAAAGTTGTTCACCATTTCCACCAGTTAATAAGTGGAGAATATTTTTCTGTTTGAGTACACATGACGAGTGGCCCCGGTGTCCACCACCATTCTCCTGTATTAATGACCAAGTTCACTTTAGAAATTACAATAGAAAGGTTGATATCATTCACGTTGTTGGAGAGATTCTCCACTTCCCTTACATTGTCTTGTGTATTTTTCTTTATGGAATCCTCTTGTTTCTTCCACTTGGAACAACCCTTAGCCTTGTCGACTTGCATGTCACACACATAGCACTTTCCCTAGAACTTGGCTTTGGTAGAATCATTTGGATGACCTCCAGGATTTTTCCTATTTTTATTATTGAAGTTGTTATTTTCTACTCCTGTTCCACAATATTGACTTTAACTTCTATGCCATGACCCTTGCTCTTCTTTTTAGAAGCACAGTTGCATGTCCTTTTCAATCCTCAACCCTACAATCAAGTCTTCTATGTTTATCTCCTTGCACTTATGATTTAAGTAATTTTTTTAAAATCCTTCCAGGATGGTGAAAAAATTTCAATTATAGTAGACACCCAGAAAGATTTACTTAAAATCATTCATTTTGCATGTATATCATGCAGGATTATTTGGAGTTATTTGACTTGATTTATCACTCTCTTGGAACTTGTTGTCTAGGAATTTGCCAACAACCAATTTCTTTGTACCAGTATCTTCTATTTTTTACTTCCTATTCAAGGATTCCTATAGTGCTTTTGCACGCTTCATTCGACTATATACGTTGTATAGTGTGTTGTCTAGCCCACTGAGAATATAATTTATACATAGAAAGTCTACATGTTTCCATGCATCGAGTATAACAATAGGCTATTTGTCATCCTTGGTCTCCTCAGTGAGAACAAGAATGTTATTTTCAAGGAATCAAGCCAAATTCAACATGGTTGGATAGAACAACGTTTTTTGTTGTCATATCTTGAAATCTACACCACTGAATTTTTTTTGCTTTTCCCCTTTCACTTAAACAGGAGCAATAACAATAGTGGGAATTATGACTAGAGTCATATTGGTACCCTAAGAAATTTCTATTCCAATGAACAAAAGATTATCTCAGTTTAAAAGTAATAATATCGCAACAGTAAAGTACGAAAAAAATAGATAGTTCTATCTTAAGATTGTTAATTCTGTACCTTCGTAATTGTGATTAAGAAAACTTATAGAAAGTAGAGAACTTGAAAATCGAATCAAGTATTTAATGCTCTATCCTTAAGACAAAGTTATGCCCTCCCTAATGGTGTTTAGGATCGCTTAGACATCTGTCCCCCAGGATAAGATGATCCACCATATGCTGTAGAAGCACCTTCACGCAACGTATGCAGTGAACCACAGTAGTGTAATGTGTAATCACTCTCACAAAGACAAAAGAAAAATCCAACAAAGGATTATACAAAAAACAATTTTACATAACTCACTTGTAGTCTTTTACAATCTACATCATTCTTCCCAGGTGAGAAAAAACTCATCCTCGAGTTTGGAAAGGAATGCAAATAGCCAATTGTCTTGTTCAAAACCTATAAACACTGAATAGCAAGAAATAAAGATTCACATATAGTAGCATCTTGGTATGACAACTTTGGAAGTCTTAAATAAGAATCCATAGCAACAATCATCATTTGCCAGGATCATGGTGAAAATATGTAATATGTGTAGGAATCAACCCATAACACTTCACATCTTGAAATAGCTGATGTGGACAAAATAAATCTTCCAATAATGCCTCCTTGAACACATAGTTGATCTTATGAATATAATAATAATCAATGCTTATGACAAGAAAAACAGTTTTCAAACAATCACTAAGAAGAAAATCAATTAGATCACACCTGCATATGATAACCACTTCTCATGGCAAAACTAAACACTTTCTCAAGAATAAGATCCATCATATCATGGTCATCGTGAACACTGAATGTATTGTATTGTAATTGCAAAACCATATCACGCCCTTCTTGGTTGACAATATCTAACATATTCTTTCCTTAGATCACACAAAATCTCTGAATCTTATTTGCCACATATTTCTGAGTTCCAACTTACAACATCGAAATCAAGCATTATATCAAACATAAAGTGACTAATCTGAATTTGTCTATTCGGATAATACATATCAAGTATCCAAATTCTCATCACCATATACAATTCAAACTTTATCATAATGCACCATGCATTAACTTGAACGTCAAATCCTATAAACTCAAGGTACCCACAATCTTCAAAATAAATAAAATAAGAGAATTCCGTGAAGTTTTTATTACCAAAATACTGAGATATTAGTTCAAAAATTAGGAATGAGGATAGTGTTTTCGGCGGAGAATCTCTTTCAATCTACTCCAATTCCTGTAGCAAAGGAAATTTTTGGCACAACTACAATTCGTCCAATAAAAGGGATGGGAGAACAACAACAGTATCAATGTAGGTCAATGGCGAATGTAACCCTGAAATCAATAATAGCTCTTGTTCCTTTTCTACTCGTGGAAATGGTCTGTCAACCCATAATTTGGATTCTAGCTTGAGTACATCAAACGATATAATACATGGCTCCTCATCGTAGAACGGAGGGAGATTGAAATCAAACCCCCCTTGCAGAATAAGAGTGGAACTATAGACATCCTAGCATTCAGGCATATTAAACATATAACTTTAAGCATCCACAAAGTGATGCTCAACCATGGCCTCAAGTTTGGCATGATATCGGCGCGCAACAACATAGATCAAATCATCTATCTTGCATGTCAATATATTGCTCAACCTTTCATGACAACCTTGCTACTTTATTGCGATAATTGATATCATCAATTCTTGCAACAAGTCCTCCATGGCATCTGGATAGCATGTTGGATTGCATACGGCCACCAACTGACACAAGGCTGGGATTGATGGAACACATCGCTCCATGAATCTGGCTGCAATCACACATAATCTTCTTCTCTCATTGTGACGACCCGACCCGAGCCGGGCCCACAAAAATCACTAATAGGAAATTTTCTCTTTCCTTGAGCCAGGAATCATCGTCTGAGTGCGAGAGTTACAACGTTCGTCTACGCACTACGGAGCTTTAAGGCTTCCTCGTACGTAGACTTAGGTTGTACACACGACGAAGCTTCATAGTTCATCGCGTGTAAAACAAAATAAAACATATTATTATAATAATTTGGATCGGGCCAACGTTGCCTTGCCGTTGGTTGCCTACGTACGTATTGGATATTATCCCAATACGATCGGATCCGAACGTAGTTCTGCCTAATGGCTACTACATACTACAAACATCACAAAATCATACGTATAAAATACATATCTCCAAATATTTAATCGGAGTATACAAACACTCATCATATATCGGAGTCAAGCGGAAGTTAATAAATTAACGGAATCGTACATCTCGCTCTACCATAGAGCGGGATCGAAATCTCATACACGTATCTCGCTCTATCACTGAGCCGAGACTGAGAACACAAATTACACGTCTCGCTCTACCCTAGAGCGAGACCACACACGTCATATAAGTATACATCATGGCATCTAGGCACATAGCATAGTATATAGGCACATAGCATGGCATATAGGCACATAGCATGATATATAGGCACATAGCATGGCATATAGGTACATAACATAATATATAGGCACATAGCATGACATATAGGCACATAGCATAGTATATAGGCACATAGCGTGGCATATAGGCATATAGCATAGTATATAGGCACATAGCATGGCATATAGGCACATAGCATGGCATATAGGTACATAGCATAGTATATAGGCACATAGCATGGTATATAGGCACATAGCATAGTATATAGGCACATAGCATAGTATATAGGCACCTAGCATGGCATATAGGTACATGGCATAGTATATAGGTACATAGCATAGTATATAGGCACATAGCATAGTATATAGGCACCTAGCATGGCATATAGGTACATGGCATAGTATATAGGTACATAGCATAGTATATAGGCACATAGCATAGTATATAGGCACATAGCATAGTACATAGGCACATAGCATAGTATATAGGCACATAGCATGGCATATAGGCACCTAGCATGACATATAGATATATAGCATATAGGTATAGTAGCGGGATACAGAGTTGCTTACTGCCCTTATGTCTCGTATAGTAGAGGTACTCGGAGTTGCTCACACGAGCATCCTTCCCTTCAGATCCGAAGATATTAGACGGAGCTTCCTCTAGCCTTCATACGTTCCTCATCTTGTACAGAAAGACTACGTATAAATGTTCTCCTTGCCGGAGACTCTTCTCATTTCCTGTGCCTGTGAGTGGCGGACAGAACCTCCCCTAGTCTAGATTACTTCTCTTGATGTAGCTTGGCAACTTCGGATAAAATCCCGTCTTGCTCCGGGCCCATATTTCTTGTTCGTTGCTCGAGGATGACGGGTGGAGCCTCTCCTTGTCTCGGGGCATTTCCTCCTTATACGGTTACCAAATCAAAGAACGGACCTCTCCATCGCGTAGAACATACTTGATTTAGTCAAGAACACCTCTTGGACTGACTAAATCGGAGTTGGGATGACCATAAACAGAGAAAACAAAGTTTGTCGGTACGGGTAGAACCTTTCTTTGTCTTGGGGCGTTTCCTCTTCATACGATTGCCAACTCAGAAAACAGAACCCTCCACCACGTAGAACATACTCGATTTAGTCAAGAACGCCTCTTGGACCGACTAAATCGGAGTTGGGATGGCCAAAAACAGAGAAAATGAAGTTCATCGGTGCATGAAGATAACGGACATGACCTCCTCTTGTCTTGGGACGTTTCTTCATCATACGGTCTCCAACTCGAAGAACGGGCAGCTCCATTGCGTAGAGCATACTCGATTTAGTAGGAAACGGGTCTTGAACGGCCTTAATCGGCCTCAGAACGGTCAGAAACGGGGGTAGAGAAGTTCTGCGTCAGAGAAGGAACGAAATGGGGTATATATAGACCCCCGAGCCGCCGAAACCGCGCGCGGCTCGCGCCCGCGCGTTACGCGGGTCGCGTTCGTGCGCGGAACCGCGGCCCGCGCGAAACTGCAGCGCCCGCGGTAACGCGGGCACGTGTCACGCCGCGCCGCGCTGGCTCGCGCTGCGGCGCGTGCCAGCCGCGTGCCGCGCGCCGGCTAACCCATTTTCCATATTTCTTTTTTATTTTTATACTTAAAATTACAAACGCGCGCATCTTTCTACCCCGGAATCAGATTTGAACGTTCTAGGTACCGTTGGACTCGTATCGATGAGCCCTTTGATACCAACCCACTTAAAGTAGCAAACCACACTATTTCCAAGTGGGTCCCGCCTATAAAGCACGTTTCTCAAATATCGTAATTTTCGGTCCTGACCTCTGTTTCGCGCGTTCTTCAAATCATTATGCTCGTAATGCCAAGCTCTACCTGGCTACGGGTATTTCATCTAATGAAAACCCTTAATATTAATCTCAAATTACCAAATTACCCTTAACCCTCCCGGGTTAAGCGTAATCGAAAAACGGGTCGTTACACTCATGATTCACACTAGTAAATGCACAAAATGGAGAAAGAATCTCCCTTCTTCTTGAGCAATATTTTTTTGAAAATTCAGAATCCCTAGCTTCCATGAAAGAGTCAAGTTTTATACAAGTCTTATAGGCATAAAATGTAAATAAAGGAGTCCAAACTACAACTACTTAAGCACTAGCCAATCAAAATTAGAGAAGTAAGCTAGATAAGGTCTAAATAAATAAAAGATTATGAAATTGGGACTCCTAGTAAAGAAAAGGACTCAAAAGAAATCAATCTGAAACAAGAATTCTAGTCCAAAACATAATTGAAGCTTATACCAGAACAGGTCGAGCGATCATTCGTAAGGATAATTGATTGTGCATGGTTTTTGTTTGCATGAATCACTGGATCAATCGATAGATACTAGCCTAATCAATCGCTCAAGACCTCAGTTGGAACTAGCAATAGGCAATTGATCACTCCCGGGGTCTAATCGATCGCTTAACATTCTATTGTGTATTTTACTCCTCTGATCAATTGATTCGTATCATTAATTCCAAGCCTAACTTCAATATTCTTCAAGCTGGAAAACTTTTTTATCAATTTGCTTTAATATAGATTTAACTTGGCTCTTATAAATTATTTGTAGGCTCTTATGATCTACATCAATCTCCTTCCTCCTTAAAATAACCTTTTGTCCAATCATTCAACTCAAGAAAATTATCAAATCTCCAACTTTCCTGAGGCAAAAAATAAAAAAGAAATAACTCTTGATGCTATCTGATTGAAGAAGAGGGGGAACATTGGCAATTAAGCTTGGTCAATTACTTGCTTGGCAAAGGCCCTCACTATCTAGGTCTAACGCAAGTTATTGATTGTATGTGGAAAATGCAGTTACCATTTGAATCATGTTGCTCTCCTCGAGGGTTTTTCTGTTCAAATTTGCTAGTGAAGACAAGTGCTTGAAGGTCCTGGGATTGATTTGGGCTATCAAAGACCACCCCCGTATTCTCAAGCATTGGACTATTGACACTATGCAGGTAAGGGATTTACTTTTTTCAATTTCTCTTTAGATTTGATTACCTAACCTTCCCATTCAATTTGGAGTAATGGAAACTTGGGTAGAATTGCTAGCGCCATTGGTTCCCCTCTTTATATTGACAAATTAGCGCTTCGAAGAAAGCTCCTAGCGTATGCTCGTATTTGTGTCAAAGTGAATTCCACTTCTAAATTGCAAAACGACATTCTCATTTGCATGAAAGATGACTCTACATTTTCTCAAGAATTATTTTATGAAGGGAAGCATTCCATTTGTGGGTAACGCAAATGCCTTGACCATAATCAGATTACTTGTCCTACTAGAGGTTGGGTTGAAGTTCAGAATCATGTGCCGACTACCTCTCAGTATGATTTGGTGCTGGATGTGGTCACTCATAATGACACCTTGTGGCCAGGAAATTTTCTTTTGCGTTGGAATGATATGAATATTGCCACTTCCTCACAACCTCCCATCTTTATGGTGCCTTCATGCCAAATCAGGATTAACCCAACTCCCTCTAATGATAATCATGAGGAGGAGACTTGCATTCCAAGATCCCAAGCTGAAGTGCAAAGAATTTATATTATTGATGATATGTCAAACAACATGGATAAAGAGATTCTTGTCAAAGCAAATAACCAAGATCCAAATGAGCAAGCTTCCCTCCAGCTTTTAGCTCAGTCGGCCAAGCCTTATAGGGACCTATTGATTTCGTCGTGGAACACATTCTTTATCTGATGAGACTATCTCTTTATATGGGTTCACTCTAGTGCCCTCAAAGAAGTCTCTACGCAAGGCAAAAAAACAGTTTCAAAATCTGACCCAACCTAACAGGGTTTTACATTCTAACCTTAGGAGAGGTAATATTCATCTCTCATTAACGGTTTTAGTCTCTGAGAACACTCAGGGGCTTAATAATTCAAATAAAGTAGCCTATATCGGGAAGATTATCTCTGTGATATTTATAGTCTAAATGAAATAAGAGTTCATAGTATTACTGCTTCGAGATTCAAAGCTTTTATTAGTAGGTCATGGTCTTTTTTTTTATATAATTATTTATTGTGTTCTGACACAACCCAGCGCATGTCTTGATTCGTAGGTCTTTGAAGGCCTTGTAAATTTTTTATTTAGTTTTATTTACGTTATTGTAAGACAATTTTTGGGGGTTTATTTATGCTAAGGTAAATAAGTGGCATGTGGTTACAGCTATTGATTATGTAATGGCGCGGGACATGGGGACCTAGCCAAGGGTGGACACCACCCATGGGCAGGTATAAGTGTATGGCTGCTGGCCATTTGTTATTAGAGGAGTGAATATCAGAACCTTTTCCCTTTCTTCTTCTTTTTCTTTCTTCTTCTTCTTCTTCTTGCAAGTTCTCACCCTTCTTCCTACGATTATGTGTTACTTTTGAGACGCAATATTATTATCAAAGCCTCGCCTTAGACATGACAAAAGGAAAACTGATCATGGCGCCTCAAAAGGGTCAGACCGAACTGAAGCGGTCCCCGGTCTCCTTCCGCTTCAAATCTGTCTGACCAGCAGACGACAGATTACTCCCTGCCAAAGTGTTCAAATAAATGTGCGAAATCTGGTGGTTGAAATATGGTGAACTTTGTTTAGTCTATTCATAAGACTTGCCCCATTCCTCATAATTTGTCAAATTTGGAAAGCAAGATGTAAAACTAAATGTGATAAAAAAGGATGCATGCCACTATAATGAGTTTTTTCTATATTGCCTCGATGAAGATGGAAAAATTTCATATTCCCTAGATTTTAAACATAAATGCCATATAACCTGTTATTGAACAAAACTGCCCTTAGGTTTTCACTATCTCATATGTTATAAAATAAATGAACACCAGAACAATATTGCGCTATTCCGGTGTGCTGGGATTCATCGGTGGCCAACAAAAATCGCCGGCGGGAGGTGACTGGCAGTGACTCCCCAACAAACATTATTCAGCAAGAAAAAAATATTTTTTGACTCCGCAGATACTGTTTGAGGGCTCCAAAGGCTGCATTTCATAGATTTGATCCTATTTTTACACCGATTATGGATAAGATCAGTATTTGTATACATTACAATGGAGAGGTAGGAAATGATGGTGTGTATATTGTGGAATGACATGGTTGATGAACATTGATCCATCGGTGAGGTTCAACGAGTTGCTGGCTCAAGTCAAAGCACGACTTGCCTTCAATACTAATGTCACTTTAAAGTATTTAATTTCATCTTCACAATTATTTATGATATATGAATTACAAGACGATGAGGACTTCCAATTAGTGTTCTCCATTTATAAGAAGGCGGATAAGGAGGTGTTATATTGTATGCCAAGATGATAGAGCCCAACAACGGTGACAAAGCACCATCTGTAGAAAAGAACTAGACAGTTAATAGAGCCAAATCACCGGTCATAATGGCTCAGCCAAGCTCTAATGTTGGATTTTAAACCGGAGTCAATGAAATACAGTTCACATTTGAGACTGTCAGGTAACAACAAAACTTTAGAATACATGAGATTGGTCTTTATCATGTACTCGAGCACACAATATAGAATATATTGTGTGACGTTCAAATCATATCATGTGAAGAAAGAAACATGATTTATAATATATCGCACTAGTAATGATATGACATATACATGCGATATATCAATAATGTTTTTTAGCGTAGATGTAATATCATGACATGCATTCATATCGTGGTTTCAGTAACACGATTTGAATTGTAAGCGTGTAACTGAATACATGAAGTCGAGTGATGTCACATTTTTTTAACACGATAATGTGCAATCTAGACTGGGAGAACTGGAAAACTTGCCCTCAAGAAATCCATGTCAATCATCTTTCACCAATCCAATAACTATAGAACCTCAGATAGAAGTAAATTAAAATAGATAAGAGGAATTGTCGCCAACGATGCGTGGGACAAGGACTTCATTTGATAACTATGAACCTCCATACAACCCTTATAATTATGACGGTGAAGAAGTTGAAGAACTTGAAAATACGTGGGGTGACGATCAGTGGTACGATAATGATATAGTTGACATGGAAAGTTTATCTGACCATGGAGAATTCAGAAATAGTGAAGCCCGCAGTTATGTCGACATTGATGATTTAAACATGTTGGAACAAAATGTTGGTGAAGGCAAGCTAATGACAAGCAGCTTGCAAGCAAAGGATTACCAGATGCTCCTCGAATTGGGAGCACATTTTCTTTGCCTGTTGCATTTCAAGAGGGTCTTGATTAACTTAGCAATAAAGAAGAATTTCACATACAGTGTTGTGGATGAAAACAGGAATACGTATGCCGCAAAGTGCTCCATTCATTCTTGTGACTGGTACATAAGGGCTTCAAATATAGGAGATCATGTGACTATCATGAGGTTCATGCAGAACCATTCATGTAGAACCCAAAGGAAGTCAATTGACCATCCCCTATCATTGCACCTTTGGATTGCGAGAAAATGTTATGGCCTGTTTAAAGACTCAGTAGACATTACACCTAAGAGCATATCAAGTTATATTTCGAAACACTAGGGCATAACTGTGAACTACAAGAAATGCTGGTGCGTAGGTAATGTATGAGAATAATTAAAGCATTGATTTAGTGTCATGAAATGTTAGTCTATCATTTTTATACCGAGAGTACGGAAACATGTCAAGCCATGACCACTGCGATTACAGGATGTTTGACCTTTCTTCAGGTAAATGAATTTGTTAAGTTAATATTTTTTGCACACATAATTACTTTGTATTTTTTAATAATCATATTTTGCAACAACATGGTCGTGGAAGCATTTACATGTCGACCGACTGAGTATTGAGATGGGTCACTTAATTAAGGGTACTCCATAAGGGGCGAGGTAAGGTATTTTTATTTTTAATACTTAATTTTTTTAGCATGGTTTTATTTAGATATGCTGAAATCATGTTTCAAATTTGACTAATTAAGGTGGAGTGTTTGGAAGAGAAAAACAGAAAATCCACAAGGAGTCCTTTGGTTGTATAGAGGAGAGTTAGACCACCAGCGGCCTTATCAGGTAAATTTATTTAATTATCAAATTTCATACAATGATTATAAGATATGTAAGGTAATTTAAACATAATTATCTTTATAAAATGTGTAGGTTATTTGGTAGCCGTACTCACCAGAGGTTTTGGCAGTGTTACCTCCTCTCTACATCGAGGGTCGAGATGTGTAGCTCTCGCGAACACCACTCATCTGTTTTGAGATTATCGAGATGTATATGCCGGATCGTGTGATACTTCAGTTCAACTTAGAGCAAGAGGTCCCACCTCGTACCATTGAGTTTGTCATCGCATCACTCGACAAGGCTGCCATATTACCGATTGGGCTATATATCATGCAACATATATCGCTCGATGGGATAATAGAAGAGCCACTATTATCCGATGGGAGATGACTACAACATTGCAAGATGTTCATAGCCCATATATGCAGTGGTATTTACCCATTACACGACGATATATTTTACCGCGCGATGATGTAGAAGAGATGACATATCAACCTAAGGGTGCGTCTGAGGCAGCTATGGTAAGTATATCTTTGTTAATTATATAATAATATTTTCTTATATCTTATCTTTTATTTATCTGACTTTTAGCTTATTTTTTTATAACTTGGTTTAGTGGGACGTAGACATGTGCATTTGACTGACGCAATTAATACCTATACTTCGGGTGAGGTCTTATTAGCATCATGTCAGTCGATGCTCAAGGAACATGATGAAGTCCTTCATAGTTTGTCACTACTTCAGTCGGTGATTATAGACATTCATGGGCATTATCATACCGATGAGGCAGCTCATACACAGTCGAGGCACAATACATTTGTTGATATTCCATCTTCATCTGCAGCACCTACCTCTCCTCCACATTCATCATTTCTGGATACTCCACACATAGCTTACCCCCAGCCAGATCCGATACTTTATTATAGACAATAGCTACCAGCACATGTTGAGCCATCAGTTACTTATGCGCAGCTGGAGCTGGAGCAGGTGGACCATGAGGAGCAGGAGGAGCTAGTACATTACCGTTGGGGTCAGGGTTGAGGATGTAGGAGTAGAAGAGATTGAGTGAATTTGGATTGTGATATGTTTGTTTTGAACTAAACATTTTATGAACATATGTGATGTTAGATTTATAAGTTTTATAAACATTTATATCTTATGCTTATTTGTGTGTTTGGATGATAGTTGATGTGGATAAATTTGATATTGTGTGAATAATAGTTGATGTGGATAAATCTGATGTTGTGGATTATAATTGAAACTTGATGTGTAGAATATACAAGGATAGGTGTTAATTTCAGTTCTAAGTTGACTTGAAGTGGTACTGAGTAGTTGGAGAGAATAAGTGATTTGATTTCATCTTTTAAAAGGACAAAATCAGGTTTCATCCTTTAGAAGGACGAAATCAGTGGAGACTTGAAAATCAAAGGACGAAATCATGTGAAAATGAAGATTTCATCCTTTGGAAGGGACGAAATAAACTTAAAGATGATTTCGTCCTTTGGAATGACGAAATCAATTAAATTTTTAAAAAAAGCCACGCAGGCGCCAATGCTTGGCTGGTAACTACGTGGCCAAAACAATACCATTTTGGAAAATATTTTCCAAAGTGCATGATTTTGGTAATTATATTTTTAATAATATTTAAATAATTTTCCCTTTATATATTACTTTTGTAATTGGGAAAATTATTTAAATAATAACTAAAAAAATAATTACCAAACTAACCCACTTTGGGAAATATTTTCCAAAGTGGTTTTGGTTTTTGCCACGTAGGCGCCAACCAAGCATTGGCGCCTTGGTGGCTTTTTTAAAAAAAATTAACTGATTTCATCGTTTAGAATGATGAAATCCAATTTATGTTGATTTCGTCACTCCAAACGAGGAAATCATTTTAAAGAAAATTAAGTGATGAAATTAGTTAAGTTGATTTTGTCCTTCTAAAGGACGAAAACGTCACCTAGTCTATGTTGATTTTGTCATTCGAAAGGACGAAATCCACCACTTTATACTCGCTTTACAGTTCATCTCGACTCCTTGCCATTTTGCCCAAATCTTTGCCATTTCGCCCAGGGATGCCACCGCTGTGCCCTTGCACCCAAATCTGCCACCACCTTTGTCCCATTGCAGCCCAAATCCGCCATTACGGCCGCCCCCTTTCTCATTACAGATTTTCCCTTCCATGTCTTGTGCTCTTGCCCCTTTGCGTTGGAGCGGTTCTCTGCCGATTAGGGCACAACTGAGCCTTCCTCTTTCTGTCGATTTTTGACTCTAGATGCTAGGTAATTTATATGATAGTAGCTTCAAATGAATGTCATAGGTCATCTGCCCCTATTGACGATGGAAGTGGACCTAATTAGTGGTAAGGTTTATTAAGTTGTGAATCCCGTTTGAATCTTATAATTATTAATGAAAATTAGGATGTTAAATTTTGAATTTTTTGTGTAATATGGAAGGTACACATCGCATGCACACGAGCCATTTATCTTTCAAATATCTCAAGGCAGTGCATAGTATGGAACTCAAAGTTTGATGGGCATTCATTACCCCTACAAAGGTGTTGGACATACCGATGTTGGACCATCCAATCAAAGGTAAAATATATATTCATAAATAAATATAACATTTTTAGGCTTTAAAGAAAGGGTTAAGTTATATGAAATTGAATACATATGCGATGTTCATTTGTAGGGACGCTTATGTCCATGATGAAGATAATATTGGCGAAGCAAGTGGAGAAGATTCCGACATGAACGAAGAAGGGGTCAGAGGTGAAGAAAGCACTCAACAAATGGTTGGCGGCAAGGGGGATGATGTGGTAGACAATGCAATTGCTACATATGATATGAATGTGGATGATGAAGAGTCGCCATACTATGACAAGGAGCTACTCTATGCACATATCACATATGAGAAGATAGATGCGGCAGTTAATTATGCCATGGATATGGACCAACAAAATGAAGATGAGTTATATGTTAGGCACATCTTTGAGAATAAAGAAGCATTTGTCACAGCCTTGCAAGAGTTTTCAATTAAGAATCATGTCGAATTTAAGGTTACATGCACAAATTTGTCAGAGTATACAGTGAAGTGCATTGATAGTACTTGCTCTTGGAGAGTTCACGGCGCAATAACAAAGGGTATAGGATACTTTAAATTGAAGACATACAAAGGTGACCACACATGTCGGAATACCCAGCTTAGCACATATCATAGGTAGTGCAGTGCATCATTTGTTTTGAAGGTGATAATGCCCGCTATCCAAGCCAATTAACTCTCATACCAGGTGATATTATTTAAAGGATGAAGGAGAAGTTTTATGTTGACATATCTTATAAGAAAACATGGGCAGCATGGAGTATGGCTATAATGGCCATTTATGGGGATTGGGTGGAATTATATAAATTGTTGCCAATGTACCTCAGGGCAGTGCAAGAAGCGAATCCCAGCACCTACTATAACTTAGAGTATAATGAAGTAACTCAGCTAGATGGTGGCATGTGTAGGACATTTAAGGTGTTGTTTCAGGCATTTGGCCCATCTACAATGGGTTTCCGACATTGCATCTCGATGATTGGTGTCGATGCCACTCACTTGTATGGCTGGTATCCTAGAGCTCTTATGTCTGCAACGACTAGATGAAAACAATGAGTTATTTTCTTTAGCATTTGGGATAGTAGGAAAGGAAGATGGAAATAATTGGAAATGGTTTTTAAGTGAACTAAGGGATCATGTATTGATGGGCATGATGAATATCGTAGCTATTGCAGATCAACATGAGGGGCTTCAGAAGGCCATGCCTGAGGTTCTTCTCGAGCCTATATACCACCATCATTATTGCATTCATCACATAAAGGCAAATTTTAAGGAGTTTAAAAATGATACACTGATGGACTTGATTGGGGCAGCAACTTGTGCACTTATAGTAGAAAAGTTTGATGTTGAAATGGACTTGATTGGTCAGGAGAGTCCTAGGGCAAAACATCTCCTCTTAGGAGGAGAATTGCATCCTGCACAGTGGTCTCTTGTTCACGATGGTTTTAGGAGATTTGGCATGATGACTACAAATATGGCTGAAAGTTCAAATAGCATATTGAAAGGGGAATGAGGATTACCCATGCAGGCTTTAGTGTCAGCTACTTTTTATCGAGTAGAAAAGTTTTTTGTGAACCGATCTTCTGCCTCACATGCCATGGCCACCCTATATACTCCCAGAGAGGAAGGAATAATTAGAGAACAAACAAGAAAATTTTAGGAGTATATAATTAACAAGATCAACCACAACGAGTATGAAGTGATATCAATTCGTGGCCAGAAGGTTGTGGTGAATGAACAGGTTCATACTTGTACATGCAATCTCCCTCAGGTCTATTTGTATCCTTGCTCGCACCTTATTGCCGTGTGGGAAAAAGCAGCGGGAGCCTATACAGGTAGGACTTTGTTACACATCTGCAGCTTAGAAAAATGTGTACTTGGCACAATTCTCTTCTCCTCGTGGTTGGGAGTATTGGGAGAGGGATATACCTTATGTGTTATTCCCTCCGATAGCAACAAGACAACCCAATCGCCCATAATCTATTCGCATGAGGAATACAATGGACGGTATGACTATGGTGAGAAATGGTAGAGGAGGGTATAAATGCGGGGGGTGCAAACAAAGTGGGCATAAATCATGTAGAAACCTCCTGTTGATTGGTAAACATATAATTAGTCTTTTTATTTATTCTCTATTTTAGGTATGATTATATGTTCCTAACGATCTTAACTCTCCCTAGATCATATGGATTATGTGGAGCCTTTTTACAGGCTAGGCCCGATTGATGAGACAATACTTGTACAACAGGAGTCACATAGGTCGGCTTCTATTTGGCGAGGAGAGGCATTATAACTCTTTATAAAATTTGTTTCATTTTTTTAGATGATAAATTACGTTGGGTTATACTTTTAAAATTTATTATAAGACCCCGAGTTCCTTGAGTCCACTAAACATTTTAAATATCTCTGCAAATAGCCCGTGGATGATCGTATTTTACTCTATATCGAGCGAGCAAGATTTAGACATTTTATTCATCTATAGTACGTCCATCTCGATCGGCCTTTATTGATAGCTCTTGTCGAGAGATAGAAGAGGAAAATACAAACGTTTCACCTACCATATGGAGAGATGTCCATCACTCTTATGGATGTGACAATTCTTTTAGGACTTCGCATCAATGGACAGACGGTGATAGGCACGATAGGAGGAGGACATTTGGACTTATTTGTCAGATTCCATGGCAGAACTCCTCCTGCTACAGTGATGCGTGGTAGCCGAGTGAGCCTTACATGGCTATTAGGTGAGTTTCTTGAGCTCCCAGTGGATGCTACGGAGATAGTGATTGAGCAGCATGCACGAGCATATTTATTACATTTACTTGGGGCCACGATATTTGCGGATACCATGAGTAGCCATATACATGTTTCATATTGTCCCTCCGGACTTCAACATGGCAGGCACTTATTTATGGGGTAGTGCTACTCTTGCATTTTTATACCGAGAGTTAGGGAAAGCATGCCAGGCCATTGCCTCGGGGATTGCAAACTGTTTGACCCTTCTTCAGGTAAATGAATTCGTAACTTCAAATATTTTTTACATGTATAATTCCTTAGTTTTTTTTAATAATATTAATCATAATTTGTGACACATCTATTGTAAGGACTGTCATCTTTAAACCGGTTTTGGTCTTCTTTAATTATTGGTTATCGTGAGATTTACGTGTTTTATGATCTTATTTGGTGATTTCGTGAAATAAATAGTGTTTGTGATGGTTTTAACCAAAATTAACTTCAATATTAGTGGTTTTAAGTGAGTTTAAACCAAATGTGAATTTTTGAGATTTTTCGGAATTTTTACTATTTTCCCAAAAGTTAGGGTTTTGGCGGGACCCCTGTGGGCCCCACCGTTGAAAATTTTATTTTTATGTCAAATGAACTTAGACATATACTTAAGGTCACACAAAAATTTTCAGAATTTTATTAGGCTTAATTTGTGCTTAAATTTGCAAAATACCCACTTTTAGCCTACTTTTCATATTTACACCCCAAAACTTACCTATGCATACCCCAACCCTTACTATAAAAGGGCAAACCAGAGCCATTTCCATTTTTTGGGAATAGGCTAAGGAAGGAGGGCTGGCCTAATCCCCACTTAGGGCCGAATTAGAAGCCGATTAAGGTAAGCTTACTCTAATTAAGCACTAATAAATGGCTTTCTACTTAATTTCTCCCAAATCTACCATTTTCCCCTTGATTCAATTCGTTTTTGACCATCAAAAGCTACTGATTTGTGTTTTACTACAAACCCTAACATTCAAAATTCAATTTTTACTACCAATAAGCCCTAGATCTAAGGTTTAATTAGAGATTTCTTGGGTAAATCGATTTCAATTAGAGTTTAATTCAAACTCATTGTGTTTTCAAGGATTTCAAGAAGGGTGACTCTCCAATCCGAGCTTAATCAAGTGCTGAGGTAATGAGTCTTCGAAATCTCTGTTTATCCATGGTAAAACTCTCCATTTTTGGCTTATTTCGAAATGGTTTGCTTGATTTAGTGTGTTAATGGTAAGATTAGAAAATAGAATTATTTAATCCCAATTTCTTAGGGTTTTGCATTATTATGGTTTGGTTTGATATTCTGGAAGTCAAGGAGGACTTTTGATGATGATTAGGGTGTTAGATGTGGATTGAAAGTGTTATCTATGGTGTTTCGGTTTGGATTTGCGAAAGGAAGAAGATGACTGTTTTGCTGTGTTGGCGATCGATCGTGAGAGCACTTATCATGGATTAGGAATGATGATGTTGAAGCTTAATTTTGTGATTATGAATGATGCATTAGGGGCTGATGAGAGCACTTATCATGGATTAGGATTCATGTATGCTTTGCCCACGTATGTACCATGCTGCATGCATCATAAAAATGGATTTCCAATTGAGGCTTCATCGTGATTAATCGAATTTGACCGATTGGATGCAATGTGATGAAATTGTGTGCTGGATTGATCGGTCGTGGATTAATCGCAAGTTGATTGGTCCGAAAGGACATATTTTGATTTGAAGTTCCTGTGTGGAACGATTTGAAGTTCCTGTGTGGAACGATTTGAAGTTCCTGTGTGGAACGATTTGAAGTTCTTGTGTGGAACGAGTGCACTCCCCGGGTTGAGTCTAATTAAATGGAATGATGTGGGGACGAGTTGTGTACTTGTCTTGCGGATTGTGAGAATGTTATTATGAGTGTCATCTGGACCCTGAGAATCCAGTGTGGTATGCCGTGTGCACCCCGCTACCACGTGTTCTAGGGTTCTCTGTGTGAGAACTCAGGCTCTTCCCTCCGCAGGAGATGTCCCTAGGCGAACACCCCTGCTCTAGATTCTTTGTGTGAGAATGGGACATCCTTGGCCAGGATCGTCCAGGGAGAGCAGTATTAGGGATTGACAACCCCGATCTTTCTTTAATTCTTGTGTAGAATTTTGGATCATGACATGCCTTCGTGGCCTTGTCTATGCTCCCGTCTGTGTGACATTAATGTGTGATTACTCCTTGATGGAGGTTGATTGTGATGATATAATGCATGTGGGAATATGTATGTTAGAGATACATCCATGCATGCTGATTTTGATGTTATGCATGTGGAATATGTATGTTAGAGATACATCCATGCATGTTGATTTTGATATTATGCATGTGGAATATGTATGTTAGAGATACATCCATGCGGGATTGGTTATGATGTGAATGCATGTGGGAATATGTATGTTAGAGATACATCTATGCAAGTTGTGATGATATTATGCATGTGGGAATATGTATGTTAGAGATACATCTATGCGGGATTGGTTATGATGTGAATGCATGTGGGAATATGTATGCTAGAGATACATTCATGCAGGTTGAATTATGCATTATGATGCAGTGTTAGGTGATATGAATGTGTGATCAGAAAGTGATGCACCATGTAAATCTTTGATCTGAACGATCTCATTGCTAAGCTATCGTATTTTCTACATTGACAGTGATATTAAAACCATTGATGAGTGTTAAAACTCACCCCTCTTTTGTGTTTTGATTTGGGGCTGCGTGGTGCGACACGCAGACGGACAGGATTGCCTCTTTGAGGAAAGGTCAGAGGTAGCTTGGGTGTGATGATGGAGATCGTTGCGTGACTTACCTGCGTTTGTTTCATGCTTTATGTTCGAACCTTTGTGTAGGGTTCTTGTTTTGGATTTATGTCATATTTTGCAGTTGTGATGCTTATGACTTATTTTGAGCCGGTGTGGGCTTTACTTAACTAAGCTTGTGGGTTTGAGATTGTTGTTTACTTTGTGATAAGCAACACATTTTCTCCCTTTTTATTTACTCTTGCTCAAAGGATTGTGCGCACTCCGTGTTTCTGTTAATTGCCTGTGGTTAGGGATTAAGTCTTTCGCTAGATCATTTCTCAATTTTTACTTCGTCGCCCCCGCGCGTTTGACTGGCCCCTGGACCGGGTTCGGCTCGGGTCGGGCATCACCGGGGCGTGACAGCTATGGTCGTGGGAGCATTTACACGTCGGTCGATTAAGTATTGAGATGGGTCACTTAGTCGAGGGTGCTCCATTAAGAGCGAGGTAGGGTATATTTATTTTTAACGTTTAATTTTTTAGCAAGGTTTTATTTACATATGTTGAACTGATTTTTTAAAATTGACAACTTAAGGTGGAATGTTCGGAAGAGAAAAACCAAAAATTCACAAGGTGCCCTCCGATTATATGGAGGCGAGTTAGACCACCAGCGGCCTTATGAGGTAGTTTTATTTAATTATTAAATTTTTTATAATGATTATAACCAAACCATCACACAAAATCCAAACAAATAGAAAACATTTAGTAAAACTTTACACTACTCAGAAATAGTAAAACTTTAACAGATTTTACAATCTATTTGTCATAATCTTAGTAATGATTTTATATAGAAAATTATACAAAGATATAGGTCAAAATTCCTCAAAAGAGTTAGCATTTTTTTTCTTAGAAAAAAGAGTTAAAAAAGTGCTATTTAAACCTCTTAACATTCTACCAGAGAAGAAAAATATGTAACAGCTTTACTGAAATCTCACCAATGATGTCCCAATATCTAATAAAGAACTCCTTTGAGTAACAATCAAGACCTGGAGTTTTATTCTCTAGAGAGGAGAGGACAGTATGGTAAACTTCATCACGAGTAATTGGGGTAATCAAGGAATTTGCCTAGTCAATGCTAAGACGACCCTTTATAAAAGAATTGCCAATAGGAGATGAAGAAAGAGTAAATAACGTCTTATAAAAATTCAAAGCCTCCTTACCAATGGTGTCAACAAAGTCCATTGATCGCCAAAAAAATCCAAAACTAAATTAATAGTTATGAGAAGTACTTTTGGATGTTACAATATGAAAAAACTTGGTACAAGGATCTCCTTCCAATAACCACTTAACTCTAGATTTATGCTTGAAACAATATTCTTCTCTTGAAAGTTCATGATTATAAATATCTAAAGCTTTAGCTTCCTACATAATATAAAGATTATTAAAAGGGTCATCCCTAATCAAAATTTGCCAATGCTGAAGAGAAGTTATTGCTTCATAAACCTTGTTCTAGATTTTCCCAAACTTTTCTTTGTTCCAAACGTTGATGTTTTGCTTGAGGATCTTAAGTTTCTTAACTATAATGAATAGTGGATTGCCAATAACATTTGTCCTCCAAGAATAAGAAACCAAATCTTTAAAATCATTCAGACTCATCCAACAATTAAAAAACTTGAAAGGTTTCCTTCTTGAAATAGAAGGAGGATTAACATCAACAAGTAAGGGACTCTGATTTAACACATCTTGAAGAAGGCAACACACTACCCCCAGAAATCCATTAATCCATCCAATATCACGAAAAGTTCTCTCATCAATTCTGAAGACAATTCTTCTACACCCCGTACTTTTGTTAGACCATGTGAATGAAGAATCAAGTTTAATTTCTAATAAGCTAGCAAGATGAACACTTCTAGAAACTTCTGCAAGATAAAAAAAGGAGCAAAATTACCACCAGTTCTCTCCCCTTGATGAAAATTAGAATTAAAATCACCAATAAGAAGCCAGGGCATGGAAGTGATGGAAGATTGGAGCCCAATCTAATTCCAGAATTCACACCGATCATATAAGAAATTTTCTAGATAAACAAAGGTACACCCAAAGCATAAATTATCTGATGATAATACAACAAATATGTTGGGTACCCTCATGAGCTTTTTCGTAGAATATAACAATGGATTCCATCCAATCCAAATCCTGCCAGAGGATGAAGAGTGATAATTACCAATAAAAGACGAGGCCAAATTGATAGAAATCTTAATGTTCATATCCTTAAATTCTTTAACTCGGGTCTTATTAAGACCCAAAATACCTACAAAGTGATTCCTAATTAAGGAGCAAACAAAAGCAACCTTATTTAGGTGATTTAATCCGCAAGAATTGAAAGAAATTAAACTCATCAAAAAGATAAAAAGAATTTTGGCCACGTCCTAGGCCAGACCTGAGTTCCTTGTCCGAATACTGAAGAGTAGATTGAGCTTTTTTCATTTCTTTTTTCTCTTTTTTCTTTGAGGTTTTACTGCTCACTTCAACAAAGTCATCTAAATTAGAGATAGGCAATAAGGGAGAAACATGGGCCAGGACCCTTCAATCCAAACCCGCTGCCCCTGAACTTCGAAATCCATAACCATGTCCCTGAAGTTCCAAACGACGTCGCCTAGTTCCTGAAGCCACTAAACCCCTAGCACCATGTCCACCCATTTTGTGGGCAATAGGAAGAGGTCAGTGATGAAGGTGTGGCTTTGAATGGCTAGGGCGACCTGACCACACATGCCCAAGCTCCTGAGATGCTTCCCATCTCCAATCAGCATGTTGAAGGGCTTCGAATCCGACACGAATCAGCCAACACGCTGAGCCACCTTGTCATTAATGAAGTTGTGTGTAGACCCACTATAGACCAAGATGGCCACTTGTTGCCGCTTGAGGTGGCCTTAATCCCTCATGGTGCGAGGCGTGAATGCTCTTGAGAAGGCATGGACAAAAATCTCGGGCTGCACGTCGTCATAGTGGAATGAGTCTGTCTTGTCCTATGCGCCCTCCTCCTCCACGAGGAGGCTGCTCTTGACGGAATAGCAGTGTCCTGGAACAAACTTCTCATCACAGCAGAAACATAGCCCCTTAGACTTGAGCTCCTCCATCCATGTTGGCGTTAGACACTGGACAATCTGGCCAGTCTGAGAGGGCTTTTGGCCAGGGCGGCCTGCCATTGGACTGCTGGCCGGGATGGCAAGGGGGCTAGCGCTCACAGCAGACCGGGGAAAAGGCCCCAGACGCCGTCCTCGCCGCAGGCTAACCAGCTTCTCCTCCTCAATTCGTGCATGGCGCACGACGTCTTGCATGCTAGAGCATGGAAAGTGGCGCATCTCCTTAGAAATCTCAGGTTTGATACCTTGCTTGAATGCGCCCACCAAGGCTGCCACCGGCCAATAAGGAAGAAGGTTGGCAACCTTCATGAACTCTGTGTAGTAGGCGCGGATAGTGGTTGTTTGGCGCAACGTGGAGAACATCTCATTGTAGTCCTGGAACTCGTTTGGGCAAAACTGGATGCACAATTCATCGGAGAAGGTGGCCCAGGTGGGGACCTCCTTCTCGAAGCTCTAAAACAAGATAGAAGCGTCACCATCCAAATGGAATGAGGAGATGCACAGTCGTTCAGCCTCAGAGTGTGTGCCCTGATAGGTGAAAAACTTTTCAGCCTTGTACAACCACTCCACTGGGTGGTCATCCCCATTGTAGTGTGGGAATTGTAGGCGGGCCAAACAGGGCTCAGCTCCTCCTCGTGGACCACTCGAGGCCCCAGACGTCCTCCAACTCCTGAAACAAGTTTCTGGGGGGGGGGGTACCATTGGGGCATTCTCCCGAACACTTGGTGGGCCTCGCATCTCCCAGGTCTGGCGCCTCCCTTATGGAGCTTGATTGACAGTGCCGAAACATAGAGGGGCATGGGGAACACGTACCTCCTTGTCCGCCAGGCCACGCAGTTCAGGGGCCTGCGAGGTCTCCCCTCTTTCCATGGGGGCGGTCTGGGGTCTGGTGAGAAGGGGCGCTATTGGCACTAAGGGCGCTGCCTGTAACTGTGCAATGGCCAGGGTCAAGGATTTAATCTTGGCCATGATTTGCATCAAGGTGGGAGAGTTGACGGTCTCCGAGACAGTTCTGGGGCTGTCCGCTGAGGCTTCAACCTCCTTCGTTGGCTGAACTTTTATGGCAACAGCGACCTGCTTGCCTCGCGCCATGGCCGGGGATCGAGAAAGCTCCAATACCAATGTTATGCCTAGTGTAGGCACAATCGGTACCTTTGAGTTTCACACAGTGAAAGGGAAGGGAGAAGGAAGAAAGGGGAGAGAAAGCTGAATATTCAATTGCATAACTGAAACAAAAGAGAAGGGTCGACCCATGTAGGGAGACGACCACTCCCCTAGGGAGTTGTGCTAGGCACGGTCCACTCTCCTAGGGAAGTGTGCCAGCTAGCCCGAAGCCACTAGCTGGTCAAATGACAATTCATCATCCACTTACATAATAAAATACTAAGGTAATACATAAGAAAATAGCCTAATGCCCTAGAATGACAAGGAAATAAAAGAAACAAAATAGTCTGATAATCGTGCACAACATGATGACATAGTGTTTACCGAAAGTGATAGTAAAATAATTGAAGATTTCAAAAGAGATATGATGAGCAAATATGAAATGAGTGATTTGGGATTATTGCATTGCTTTTGGGGGTTGGAAATCAATCAATATGTTGATGGTGTGTTTATTTGTCAAAAGAAGTATGCAAGAACTCTTCTTTAAAAGTTAAAAATGTAAAATTGCAATCCGGTTGATACACCGTAGGTTGTGAATGAAAAATTCATAAAATAAAATGGAAGCAAAGAAGTTGATAGTACCCTTTATAAAAGCTTAATTGGAAGCTTATTGTACTTGGGGGCTACAAGACCAGACATCGCATTGGCAAGGTTCATGGCTAAGCCAAGTCAAACTCATTTTGGAGCAGCCAAGATAGTATTGAGATACATCCTAGGTACTATTGACTGTGAAATTTTCTATGAGGAAAATGTTAATGCCAAATTAATTGGATTTTGTGACAGTGATTGAGTTGGAAGTGTTGATGATATGAAGAGCACTTTCGGATATGCTTTCTCTCTTAGATAAGGTATTTTCATGGGCTTCAAAGAAGCAAGATAGTGTTTCATTATCTTCTACCCAGGCCAAACATGTTACCACATTAATTGCAACTACTCAAGCAATATGGTTGAGAAGAATCCTGAATGACGTGGGAGAAAAACAAGGCAAAGCTACTTCACTTGTATGTGACAACAAATCGGCAATTGCAATGGCAAAGAACCCTATCTTCCATAGTCAAACAAAACACATTGATATTAAGCATCACTTCATTAGTTAAACAATTGAAGAGGAAGAAATAGAGCTCAAGTTTTGTAATACACAAGATTAAGTAGTGGATATTTTCACCAAAGCACTTCCAAGAGATAAGTTTAATTACTTTAGATAAATGTTAGGTGCTCAAATATGTCATTAAGGGGGAGTGTTAAAACATAATGACTAATGAGGGGCAATTTGGGTAGTTTACTTTCTAGGGTAATGCACTCAAATATAAGGCTCGTTGGGCAAAAAGAAGTGTGCTCTGTTTTGAACAAAAACAGTCCCCTCCTCTTCTCCATGAAAGCTTGTTGTCTTCCATCAAAGTTTGCAACTTTCTTATGAAAATCCATTTTACTTTTTCCTGAAATTATGCATAGCATCTTGTCTTAAGCCAACAGATAGCAGTTGGGTCTATGATTTCCTCTTGGTGCATGAGAAGATGAGTTCCAACCATGGTTATGGCACAAAGATTGCAAAGAGAGGACGCACATTGATCGCAAAGAGAGTTGGCGATGGCAGAGCAACTCATTCTTGCTGGCGATGGCAAGAGGAGTAAAACTTGAAGCAATGAAGAGCCAGCAGGGAGAGGAGCGATTTGATGTTAGGCAGCAGAAGGATGGACGCCGGAATCCTCCTAGAGGAGGCTGGCTATAGCAACGGCTGGGAGAACCCTTGTCTCCCTTTGAGAAGTGAATATTTTACAAGCATGAACATAGACTTTGCCCTCTACCAAAAATATGATCAGGAAAAACAACTCCAACAGAAGAACTCCGGTGAAGAGTAGATTCAACTGGTGATGATCGGCTATAGAAGAGGCCGGCAATGGGGGCGGCTGGGGAAAGCCCCAGTCGCCCAAAGACTCTCCCCTTTTTTCATGCACCATTCACAATTAGCTTTTCTCTCTTCGGACTTTCAACTATGGTAGTCTTTCATTCTATTGGTTAATTTATGTCAGTTGTTAGTAAAGTTATTTTTATTTTCAAATTATGCCACTAGGACCATATAGGTGTCATACAAGAGTAGACTGAAATCCCCCTTGTCCTACATTAAAAGCTCCATTTGTTTCTTTTCAAGAAAACAAATGGAGATATTAATGTTGGACAGAGGGACAACAAATACTGGACACCATTAAGGTTGTCAAACCAGTTTATAATTTTGAGTTTAATATTTATTACTGGAAAATAAACTTTTTCTCTTTCTTTATCTCCCTCAATTACTTTATTTTTTGTGAGATTGAGAACATGCAAGTGAGGAAGGTCCCTTAATTAGTTTTTACAAGGGTTTTACTTATCTATCCTTGTAATATCCTTATAGTCTCCACTTAGAATTAGATCATACTTTCCCAAAATATATTTTGACATACTCCCTCCCTCCTTTATTAAGATATATTTGAAAAATAATAATTTTTATTAAATGGTGAAACCGAATTTTATGAGAAGGGAAAATAAGGTTATGTTACTTCTTTTAAAGTACCCAATCACTTAAATTGAATAAAATAGAGCTATTAATAAGGAATAATTTCTTTTTGTGTGTAGGAGCAATTAATTTAGAATGGAGGGAGTATTAGATATCAATTCTTTAAGAGCTCATTAGAAATAAAAAACTATGAATCTAAGAATTGCAACAACACAAAGTGGATATGGAAGGCTTTATTAAAACCTTGCCAGATGAGACGTTTGAAGCTTTAAGGATAGAATGTGGCTATTCAGACCTTATTTTTTTCTTGTTTCCCTGTTACTTAGGCACCCCATGTATAACTTATCTATCCTCTCACTGGTAACCTAGTTCGAAAAAATAATGTCTGCCGGGGGTGTCCCTGCCAATAGTTGCACAAACTTATGATGACTCCAAGTCTCCGTTAAATCTATTAATATTTGTTGGGAGTACCCCCCACCAAAATCCAGATACTAACTTCAAAGTTAATGTCTTCATTTTGGCAGGAGGTGCCTCCTGCCAACAATTGCACAAACTTACCGGGACTCCAGGTCCCCATCAAATCCATTAATATATGGTGGGGAATACCCCCGCCAAAACCCAAACAATGGGTGAAGGAAGAGTAAACCAATAGGGGATAAGTGGGGTATTGAAGTAAAAAAATTACTAATTTTTTTGCATTTGCTTGGGGGACAAAAAAAATGGGTTGTAAATAGCCACACTCTCAAGGATAATGCTTGGTATAAGAATGTTTTAACTATAAAGGGGGTGTTAGAAATGACAATCCAAAAGTATTCCCGACTCTTATTTATCTTTCTTCAAAATCACAATAATTCATCTGATCTTGATATTACATTATTTCGAGCAGGCTAATTCCCATGACATGATAAATGATATGGTGGTCAGAGTTGAAACACATATCTCCCCCCATTTACAAAGTGGAACCTGTTTACTAGTGACATCATCCATGTATACTCACTTCTTGAATGAGGCGGCAAGGTCGTCCTCCTCGAGCTCAAAGGCGTAGATACGGAAGCTGTGGCAAAGGCCAGTAGGGGTGCAGAAAGTGATGGTGGAGGAAGAGGAATGGCCGATGAACACGTCGGTGGGGGAAAGCAAGATGAAGCGCTCTTTGCTTTGGATACCTAAAATGTGCTTCAGTGCCGGTCCTTGACAAATGCCATGACCATGGTATCATACCAGACTTAGTGGCCGATCTTGTGGAAATCATGCCCAATGCTTCGCTTCTGTTTTACATTAGAAGAAGCTGGTCTTCCAGTTGTGGCCAGCCTCCTCAATGTCCTCCAACGGTAGCAGCCCCTTGGGGAAGTGTATCTCCTTCAGCAGCTCCATGCACTTCCTCTTGCACATGGTGTCCCCATGACACACCTCCACCCTGACTCGGTGGCTCTGCACTAATTGGGTCGCCATCGACATGGCTGGCAATACAGAAGATGGAAATGTTGATGATGTTGGGTGCTTGTGTTTCGGGTGAAGGAATTTTATATTGCTTAAGAATGCATCTATTTTCCCCCAACAAACGCTGAGTACCTCCTAATTAGCAAAATAGTTAGGGTACATTAGCTTCGGTGAAAAATAGAGAAATAAAATAATTTTTTTTCGAAGATTTCTAGTTTCTACTCTTTGGTGCAACTAGAAGGAGAAATTAAAGTGAATACTCGGAGAAAAAGGGTGAAAATTGGCCCAAAATTTATTTTACTCCTCAACCTATAGATTTTGGGAGAAAATATGCATATCAAAGATTTATGCCTATAATATTCTTAGTGTAAACCTTGTCGCTACCGCCACTACTGATGCCATTGCCATTGTTACAACTACCACTACTATCATCATTGCTGCCACCACTACCACTGCCACTTCTATTATTATCACCACCACTACTACTACTACCACTAGCACTACCATTACTGTCACTATCACCACCACTACTATTACCACTATCGCCATAGCGACAACCACTGTTGCTACCACTCCCTCTACCAATACGATATCTGTCACTACTGCTGCCACCACCACCACTACTGCTACCACCTCTACCAATGCCTCTATTGCCACCACTGGCACCACCACCGGCACCACCACCTTCACCATTGCTACTATTACCGCCATCATTGCTATCATCATTACCACCGCCACCACAAGTAATACCTCCACTACTGCTACCATCACCATCACTGCCACCACCTCCACCTCTACGATCACAGCCACTATCACCTCCACCACTACTACTACCACTATGGCAACCACCACCATGGCCACCACCATAGCCACAATTGCCATCATTATCACCACCGCTACCTCTACCACTGTCACCATTGCCACCGCCACCACAGTTGCCCCCACCACCACCATCGCCACCACCATCATTGTCACCTCTACCACCAAAGTCATTGCCACCATCTTCGTAGTTTCCACAAATACCACAGCCTCCACCACCGCCATTGTCACCACCAATTTTGCAACCACCGTTGCTGCTGCCACGGCTGCCATTACTACCATCCACACCACCATTGCTAACTCCACCTATCATGACTCGGATTATTTTTTAAAGTACAAAAAAAATTAAAACTATAATAAGAGCTTGTTCGGGTCACGACCTGGTGACAGTTTGCCACAAACATAACAAAATATAGTTCATTTCCTAGGAATTATATTGTATGTGTACAAACACACAAGTAAAAATATAAACAAGTCTTCTCAAGCCCACAAAAGTAAAACAAAGTACTGGTGTAGTCGTAGATCCTTAGTCACCTCTTACAACTCCCAAAAAAGTGCCTTCTCACAAGTTGTTTCTACCCGCAATCTATTCCTCACCGGGTCCAACAAGGTCTAGGGTGGTGACTATTTTAAAATACTTAGTCGGAGCATATATTCTATTAGAAATAAATTTAACATATGTCAGTGTAACAACTCAAAAAAATTTTAAAACATACCTTTGGACCTATTTTAAGTTTTCGGCCGAACAAGCCTTTTTATTAAATTGATGTTGTCCAAGCCTAAATCTTCTTTTGAACCTTCTATATCATTCGTAGGGCTCGGAGAGACAATTGTAACATGCCTAAGAACGTAAAATTTTTACACTAGGATCGTAGGCTATGGACTCGATAAGCAGGTCTGGGCGGGGCCCACTTTACATTCATGAGTAAACATACCCCTGTGTGGTCTTGTTTCAAATGTTATGTTGATACAAGCTCATTGGAGCAAAGAATGCACAAATCTGAATAGGCTAAAAAGTTATCAAGTTTTTTTTTAAAAAGATTGTACTAGGATGCAAATGCCAGCAATGCTAGCATTAGCCAATGCTGCCACGCTGGCATCAGTAGATGCTGACGCTAGCACCTCCTGAGGCAGATCACCTACCACAATAGGCTTTAGGTTAGCCTGTGGTTGATTGCTAGAGCATGGGCTGCATGCTCTTGTAGCCGTTGAATGCGCAACACATGTTGTGCATTTGTCCTCTTTGTCTATTTAAGGAGAGGGAGGGTAAACAGGAACATATTACCATGGATTTTGTCTCGGGTTTACTGCAAATGACTCTAGGGCATGAGTCAATCTGGGTCATAGTTGACCAACTCACAAAGTATGCTCATTTTCTTTTGTTAAGGAAGCACTCCTTGGAATTGTTTACGAAGTTATATGTGAACAAAATCGTGAGTTGCCATGGAGTACCGCTATCTATCTTTTTAGATAGGGATAACCAATTTACATCTATGTTTTGATAAGGAGTCCAAAAAGAATTGGGTACCAGTCTCAAGTTTAGCACTACTTTCGACCACAAACTGATGGCTTGTCAGAGAGGACTATCCACACTCTTGAAGACATGTTGCACATATGCACTATCAACTGGAAGGGTAATTGGGGCAATCATCTACCATTGGTAGAGTTTCCTTACAACAATAGTTTTCACTTGAGCATTGGCATGGCTCCTTACAGCTTTGTATTGGAGACCTTACAAATCTCCGATGTGTTGGAGCGAGGTGGGAGAAGGTCAACTACTAAAATCAGAGTTCTTGCACCAGTGTGTGGATAAGGTAAAACTGATCAAGGAATGGCTAGTATTAGCACAGAGTCATCAAAAGAGTTACACTGATAAAAGACAGAAGGATCACAAATTCAGCGTAGGCGAACATGTACGTCTGAAAATCTTGCCAACTCAAAGGGCCAAGCGATTCGGCATCAAAGGTAAGTTAAGTCCATGTTTCTTGGGTCTCTTTGAGATCTTTGAAAGGATAGGCCTAGTGGCTTACAAGTTAGCCTTACCCTTGCAACTTGATGGCATCCATAACGTCTTCCACATATCCATTCTTTGGAAGTACGTTTAGCACCCCTCTCACATTCCTGACATTTTCAGTGTTTAAATGTTGTTCAAATTTTGAGGCCAAAATTTTTAAAAGGGAGTAGATTGTTACAACCCAAATTTTTTTAAAAATATACCTTCGGACCTATTTTTAGTTTTTGGCCCAACAAGCCTTTTTATTAAATTGATGTTGTTTGAGGAATAATCTTCTTTTGAATCTTTTAGATTGTTTGTAGTGCTCGGAGAGACAAGTATAATGAGCCCAAGAACACAAAATTTTGACACCAGGATCCTTGATTATGGCTCAATAAGTGTGTCATGGGTGAGGCCCACTTTACATTCACGTGGAAACATACGCTTGTGTGGTATTGTATTGAAGGGCTCATCAATATGAGGCCCTTGGCAAGAAGAACGTGTGAATCTGAGCAGGGGGTAACAAGTTATCGAGTTTTGAAAAAAAGAAAAAAAAGTTTACGTCAACACATTGACGCCAGCACCTGCCGCGGTAGGTTCGCCTGCCACGACAAGCAGGCTTTAGGCTAGCCTATCAACCGCAGGCTAGGCTTGCACTTGACTACAGGAGCATGGGATGCCATGCTCCTGTAGCTATTGGATGTGCGACCAACTTCCTCTTTGTCTATTTAAGGAAAGGGAGGGGTGTTTCCAATTCACCCTACCCCTTTATCCTCTCCTCTCTTATGACCTTTGCTTGGTCTATAGTTTTAAATACTCACTTCTAAGTCTTTTCTTACCCGATTTCTTCCATCCAAAGACCACTCTTACCTAATTCAAGGGCACCCTACGTCGTGAAGGGGTTTATTTTTTTATTTAGCCTCTCTAAAAGGGAAAAACTGTTGTTAAATTATTTCCCACTTTAATTTCAGTTTCCTTTCTTTATTCCATCTTGTTTGTGACCAACAATGGTAGCCACGAAAATCAGCTCTTATTCTTCAATTTTAAACTTTAAACATGTTCTCCATTAACTAAATTGAAATGGGTATTGAAATGACAAATATATTTACTAAAATTTGTATTCAATTTCACCCAAAATCAAATAACTGTAATCTCGACATTTCTGTCCAATTTTTGTCCAAGAACTCGTCCAAATTTCTTCTGCGCTCATTAAGCTCTTTTGTTCATGTCCATAGATATTTCTAGCATGACCACAGCTCCAGAAAGTTGTCCAAATCACTTTTAAGCATGTGTAGTGTACTATAAATTTTTCTAAACATCGTCCGCATCCTTTGGTAAGCATGCATCACCTAAATCACCTAAATAGTCATAATTCAAATGTGTAAGACATATGCAAAACACTGATTTTATTCAAATACACTCGTAAACAATTAACATTGCCCAAATTAACTAATAATTAAATCACACCACTAATATCTATCTTAACATAAATAAACACTAACTAACCCTTAATCTAATCATACACTAGCAAATAAGGTAAATAAGCGTATAAAATGTAAAAAAATCATATATATCAAATACCCCCAAACTTATATTTTGCTAGTCCTTGAGCAAAACTAAAAACTAAAACAAAACTAACTACTCCACTTCCGCAGGAAATCTTGATTGCATTTAGCATATGCAACAAGCCTTTAAACCCCTACCTTACACTAGTAGACGAGTTATAGTCTCGTGAGGGTTTGTAGTGAATATACTCACAAAATTCAAAACCAAAAAGATAAAAGAAAATTGAAATTAAAACCACAAAAAATTCACAAATCAACTCCTCCTAAACATGTGACTTCATTTAATAAAATTAATTTTAAATAAATGTAATGCATAATACAACTTTTCTTCTAAAATAATAATTTATTCTAACAACTTCATATTCTTGGCAAGTACTCATACATTAATAATAATTTTTTAAAACAGACATTGCCAAGTAATTATACAATCCTAATTTTATGAATTGAACAACTCAATGTGTATCATGTCCACTCAACAATTTCAATTTAACACTCAAAAATAGACATTAGCATCCATTCATCTTCAAGAGATCATAATAGAGAATCATGCAAAACCTTCCTTGAAAAGTAAAACAACCTAGATCACCTAACATCCCATTCAGGATATAACTACATAATGTCTTACTAGAATTTTATGCTAATTTCATATGACATGTGTAAGGCTTACCCTTCTTAAGCTTTCTATAAGATCCATGTAACAAGTGTTTGGTCAGTGACTCCCAATCTAGTTGGCTCAAGGCACTAGATGTTAAAGCACCCCTCAGGCTTAATAACTTCAACCAAATAGGCTTCAAGGTTATGCGTATCATAAATTAGTCAACTATACCTATTAACTCAAACACCCTATGCTTAGTGAGGCATGCCAAGTCCCGGTCTACTCAATAGAGAGACTTTAAATAATTTTTTACAATTTTTTTTTCAAATTTTATTTTTTTGTTTTTGTTTTTATTCTAATCACATTATACAATCAGCCTTAATTGTGATGACAGAAAGCCATAGACTGTTCTACAAAACAAGAATAGTCAAGCCCAAAACTCCATTATGATAACTTAAATACTACTAGACCATACCAAAGTTTTACTCAAGTAAGAAAACAATTACTTAGATTTAATGATATCCATCAAGATGTAAGACTATAATCAAGGACTCGAATTCTTACTTAGATAAATGTCTTTCTAATTTTTCAAAATAGGAGCACGATAAACCAATATGATGTAATCAGAACTCAAAATCATTAAATCTATTAAGTCATATAAACATGTTCTAAATAGTTTGATATCATTAAATAAAGTTACATATCTAAAAGAAGCATCAATGTAAATAAGAAAAATCATAAAATAAAATAAAATCTAATTTTTTCAATTTTTTTCAATTTTTTTTAATTTTTTTTACTAAAACCAAAACACATACTCTAAAATAAAATTAAAAATTGCTTCCTACACCCCCAAACCTAAACTAAACATTGTCCTCAATATATAAAAGAAAATAAATATAATGCTTAAGATAAGAAAAGAGAAAAAAGAAGAGATAGTACCTTTGTTGACGTGCTCATGGACATAGCTAGAAAAAGAAAAATGGTCAATAAAGCACAAGCATAATCACATAAGGGTAAATCAATAATCAATCATATAAGCACACCCTAATAAAGAATAAAGCGATTAATAGATAATAAACTAAAAACTAACTAAATAAAATAAAAGCACTAACTACAAAAATAAACAAAATAACTATCAAAACCTAAAATTGGGTTGCTTCCCAAGAGTGCTAAGTTTACTATCTTAAGCCAGACACACATGAAACTCAGTCCTGATAAATAGGATCTTTCAGAAGTAATTCATCAAGTTCTGAACTCCTCAACACTACAAATGATTTAAGATGGTGATCATTAACCTTAAACACATCACTATTCCTAGGATTCTCAATCTCAACAGCTCCATGAGAATCTCAACAGCTCCATGAGAATAAACTATATGAACTATGAAAGTACTAGTCCATCGAGATCTCAATTTTCCTAGAAATAAATGCAAACAAGAATTATAAAGGACCTTCTGACCAGGTGCAAAAGATTTCCTCAAGATGTTCAGATCATGAACCTTTTTCATCTTGTCCTTATAAGTGTTAGCACAATCATAAGCATCATTTTGAATTTCCTCCAATTCATTAGTATGCAACTTCCTATGAACACCTACCTTGTTAAGATCAAAATGAAATTGCTGTATAGCCCAATATGCTCTATGTTCTAACTCAACAGGAAGATGATAAGCCTTGCCAAAAACAATTCTATAGGGAGACATTCCAATGGGAGTTTTAAATGCATTACGGTATGCCCACAATGCATCAGTAAGTCATAGTGACCAATCTTTCCTATTGGGGTTTACCATTTTCTCCAAAATGTGTTTAATCTCCTTATCAGAAATCTAAACTTGACCACTAATCTGGGGGTGGTAAGGTGTAGCAATTTTATGGGTTATACCATATTTCTTCATTAACTGATCAAAAACCCTATTACAAAAATGCTTCCCGCCATCACTAATAATAGCACGTGGAGTACCAAAGCATGCAAAAATATTTTCTCTCAAAAAGTAAACCACAACCTTGTGATCATTGGTTTTGCAAGCAATTGCCTCTACCCACTTAGACACATAATCAACCCCAACAAATATGTACAAATTAGCAAAAGAATTAGGAAAAGAACCCATAACATCTATGCCCCAAACATCAAATATCTCAACTATCAAAATCGGGTTTAGTGGCATCATATTTCTACGTGATATACTCCCTAACTTTTGACATTTTTCACAAGCTGAGCAATAAGTGTGAGAATCTCTAAAAATGGTGGGCCAATAAAATCCATATTGCAAAATCTTTGGAGCAGTCTTTCTAGAACTAAAATGACCACCACAAGCATGATCATGACAAAAGGAGATGATATTTTGTTGATCATTTTCAGGAACACACCTCCTAATTATCTGATCAGGACAATATTTGAACAAGTAAGGGTCATCCGAAAAGAAGTACTTGACCTCAACTAAAAATTTACATCTATGTTATTTAGTCCAATAAGAAGAAATTCGCTTAGAAACAAGATAATTCACTATATCAACATACCAAGGCAACTGGGAGATATGAAGTAAATGCTCATAAGGAAAAGACTCGGTAATAGGTATAGAATCATTAGTAAAATCAACTGCCAATCTAGATAAGTGGTCTGCCACAACATTTTTGGAACCCTTCTTATACCGAATTTCAAGATCAAATTCTTGTAGCAACAATATCCATCAGATAAGACAAGGTTTTGCATCCTTTTTGGATAAAAGGTACTTCAATGCAGCATGATCCGAATAGACAAAGACCTTAGATCCTAATAAATAGGACCTAAACTTATCTAGTACAAAAACAACAACTAACAACTCTTTTTCAATGGTGGAGTAGTTGAGTTGAGCATCATTTACAGTTTTGCTAGCATAGTAGATCACATGCAGAAGTTTATCAATGTGTTGCCCTAAAACAGCGCCAATGGCATAATCAAAGGCATCACACATAATTTCAAAGGGCATACTCCAATCTAGTGGTCTAATAATATGTGCAGAGGTCAATTCAGTTTTTAGCATTTCAAAAGCATGAGGACACTCATCATAAAAAATAAATGGAGAATCCTTGGCAAGTAAATTGTACAAAGGTCTAGAAATTTTACTAAAGTTTTTGATGAATCTCCTATAAAAGCCTACACGACCCAAAAATGGTCTAATTTCTTTTACAATTTGTGGAGGTGGAAGATGAGAAATTAAAACAATTTTAGCTTTATCAGCCTCAATGCCCTTATGTGATATGACATGCCTAAGAACAATCCCCTTCTGTACCATAAAATAATATTTCTCCCAGTTAAGTACAAGATTCTTCTCTTTACCCTACACTAGCACTAGGGAGAGGTGGTGCAAACACTCATCAAATATAGAGCCAAAGATTAAAAAATCATTCATAAACACCTTTAGGAAACGTTCTACCATGCCTAAGAAAATGCTAATCATGCACCGCTGGAAAATGGCAGGTGCATTACATAACCCGAAGGGCATGCGACTGTAAGCAAACTTCCCTAAAGGACAAGTGAAGGTAGTCTTCTCTTGATCCTCAGGTGCTGTAGGAATCTGGTTATAACCAGAATACCCATCATGAAAGCAATAATAAGCATGACCGACTAACCTCTCTAACATCTGATCTATAAAAGGAAGAGGAAAGTGATCTTTCATTATCATGGCATTCAACTTCCTGTAGTCAATACAAACATGCCAACCCGTTTGAACACGGGTTGGGACTAACTCATTAGAATCATTCTTGACTATTGTTATACCTGACTTCTTTGGCACAACCTAAACAGGACTCACCCATCTACTATCAGAAATTGGGTAAATGACACCCACATCCAAAAGCTTCAAAACTTCTGCTCTAACCACATCTTGCATGACAGGGTTTAAGAGCATTTGAGATTCACTTGAAGGTTTAGCATTTTCATCTAAGTGAATTCTATGCATAACTACAAAAGGACTAATACCCTTAATGTCAATAATTGTCCACACTATAGCCTCCTTATGATGTTTAAGGACATCAATTAATTTTTTTCTCTAGATCATCATCTAGATCGGAAGCTGTGATGACTATTAAAATTTCAAAAGAACCTAAAAACACATACCTGAGGGTGTCGGGTAATGGTTTTAGAGCCATCTTGGGTGGTTTCATAGTGGATGGAAGGGGTGGTGATGATGATAATGAAAGAGCCACTTTAGGTTGCCATTTTTCAGTACTCATTAGAGGAACATAATCTAGCAATGAATTAACCTCCTCAACTGATTTTTCAATGTCAAACCCGCTACCAAAGTGTACTAGACAGGTCTCTAAGGGATCCTCAAAATGTAATTGAATGAAAGTATTATAAACAAAACCATCAATCAAGTTAACTTCATGCACATCTTCCATGTTCGGTGGTTGTTTGCTTATGTAAAAAATGTTAAGCTCAACCGTCATGTTTCCAAAAGATATTTTCATCACCCCATTTCTACAATATATTAGAGCATTGGACGTAGCTAAGAAAGGACGACCAAAAATAATAGGGATTTGCCCATGAATATTCTAAACAAGCTGAGTATCAAGGACTACAAAGTACAATGGAAAGTAAAATGTGTCAACCTTAATCAAAACATCTTCAACAATACTTTGAGGAATTTTAATAGATCTATCAGCTAATTGAAGTGTCATTGATGTGGGTTTCAACTCTCTCCTTCCCAATTGCACACGGAATATGGCAATAAATTCACACTAGCCCCCAAATCTAACAAAGCCTGCTCAATGTGATGATCCCCTATCTTGCATGAAATTGTGGGACAACCAGGATCCTTATATTTGACGGGGAATCTGTATTGAATAATAGAGCTAACTTGCTCTATCAATAATGCATTTTTAGGAACATTTGTTTTCCTCTTGACTATGACTAAGTCTTTTAAAACTTTAGCATTGGAGGGCACTTGTTGGATAGCATCAAGGAATGGGATGTTTATCTGTACATGCTTAAACACCTCTAAAATATCTCCAAACTGTGCATTTTTCTTAGGTTTGACTAGTCTTTGAGGAAATGGGGCTTTAGGCACAAAACTCTTAACTGGGGGGTCAACTAAAATAGGCGGGGAGTCATTGGATTCCTTTTTCGCACTCTCTAACTCTGTATTCTCAGTTCTCTCTTCTTCAGACATTTTTACATGATTGTCAACCTGTCATCTAGATCTAAGAGTGGTGATTGACTGGACATGCCCTTGGTCATGTGATGAACTTGAAGCATTACTAATAACATATTGACCTTTAGGGTTGGGTATAGGCTGACTAGGAAACTTGCCTTTCTCTCTCTCCGCCTACATGAGTTGCTAACTAGCCAATTTGAATTTCTAGTTTAGCTATTGCTTGAGTGTTTATTTGACTCGATTTTTTAAGTTCTAATATGGCCCATTTAGTAGACTGCATGAATGTTTTGAGAGACTCCTCAAGTGATGATTGTTGACATGGTGGTGCAACAACTTGAGGAGCTAATTGGGTAATAGAGGTATAGGAGGGGTTGAGCTGCCTAAAATTGGTGGACATCTGCTGCATTGGTCGCCCTACTCCATTCATGGAAGGCTGGTTTTGCCTCCAAGAGAAATTTGGATGATTCCACAAAGTTGGATTGTATATCTCAGAGAAGGGATTGCCAAATGGTTTCCCATAATTGTTTAGTGCATTTGTTTTCTCAGTAAAACACTTAGAATAACCTAACATGGAAGGACACGTTTAAGCAGTATGCATTGGACTTGCACACAAAGAACACACTTTATTTTGAATCTGGTTGGCGGAATTCATATTTCTAGCAAGGGTAATGGCTTCTACTTTTCTAGTTAGCTGGTCTAACCTAGCTTTCATGTCAGTATCTTCCCTTACTTCATATAAGCCTCCTTTCCTAGGGTTTTAGGTTAGTTTTTCTCTATGGCTCGAAAAATCCCATTGCTGGAAACTCTCATATAAACCCCCTAAGAACTTATATGCTGCATCATCATTCAGATTAAAAAACCCCACCGTTCATGGATTCAATCATATTGCTGTGTGTTTGAGTTAACCCATTGTAAAAGTATTGCACAAGCTGCCATGTTTCAAAACCATAGTGGGGACACTTTAAAAGAAAATCCTTAAACCTCTCCCAACTCTCATAAAATTTTTCATGCTCCTCTTGACAAAAGTCAACTATCTCTCTCCTTAAGGCATTGGTTTTAGACTTTGGGAAAAATTTTGAAAGTAACTTGCTAACAAGTACCTCCCATGAATTAATAGACCCTGCTGGAAGAGAATTTAACCATGTCTTAGCTTTGTCCTTTAAAGAAAAATGAAACAAGTGCAGACAGACCGACTTATCAGAAAAATTTTGAAATTTAAATGTAGCACAAATTTCAAGAAAATCCTTTACATCCATGTAAGGATCCCCTTTGTCAAGACCATGGAAGGTGGGGAGAAGTTGAATGACTTGAGCTTTCAACTCAAAGTGTCTGAAAGTGGTAGTGGGCAATACTATGCATCAAGGAGGATTAATAGAAATTGGTGAAAATAACTCCCTAATGGGTTTGGCCTCTACATTGTTATCTCCCATTGTGAATGGAAGATCGGTTTCAAATTCACTATTCTCTAGGGGATTTGAATCTACTTTAATTAACTGATGTGTTTGATCACGTAGCCATGTGATCATGCATGACTAATCCCCCTTGTTTTTACCCCTTTTTCTCTCTTCTTTTTTTTGTTTTTTTTATGCACTAAGCTAAAACTAGCATAAGGGTAAACTTAGTTTAGATTTAATTTGTTTTCCTTTACAAGTCCCTAGAAATGGCACCAAAATCTTGTTAAATTCTTTCCCACTTTTTTTTCGGTTTCCTTTCTTTATTCTCTCTTGTTCGTGTTCAACAATGGCAGCCATGAAAATAAGCTCTTATTCTTCAATTTTAAACTTTAAACATGTTCTTCATTAACTAAATTGAAATAGGTATTGAAATGCCTAATTTATTTACTAAAATTTATATTCAATTTCACCCAAAATCAAATAACTATAATCTGGACGTTTCTGCCCAATTTTTGTCCAAGAACTCGTCCAAATTTCTTCTCTGCTCATTAAGCACTTCTGTTCATGTCCATATATATCTCAAACATGTCCACAACTCCAAAAAGTTGTCCAAATCACTTTTAAGCATGTCTAGTGTACTATAAAATTTTCTAAACATCATCCACAAGCTTTGGGAAGCATGCATCACCTAAATCGCATAAAGAGTCATAATTCAAACGTGTAAGATATATGCAGAACACTGTTTTATTCAAATACACTCCTAAACAATTAACATTGCCCAAATTAACTAATAATTAAATCACACCACTAATATCTATCTTAACATAAATTAACTCTAACTAACCCTTAATTAATCTAATCATACACTAGCAAATAAGGTAAATAGGCATATAAAATGTATAAAAATCATGCATATAAAAAACGACCCATGACAAGAGGCCTTGTCCGCCACTCTTGGGCCGAATGTAGAAATCGTCCAAGTGCTAGGGGAGGTTCTGCTCATCTCACTCGAGCTTGACAAGGAGATTGTCTCAATGCAAGGTATGGTGTTGCGCGCCTTACTTAAGCCGAATACGAGTGAAGACCTCATCAAGGTTGGTGGTTCTAAATCCTATTTTCTTGTGAGGGCTAAGCTCCATTTTCAAAGCACCTTCAAGTTATACACTAAGGCTTACTTTTAAAGTATTGGGTTAAAATACTGTTAGGGTTCAAACGAATATCTACCCTTAACGAAATTTTTCAAATCACCAATATATGAATATCACTCGATTATTCTGGTCATTTTGAAAATTCAAAATTTGAAGGGTAGTTGTTCGGCACATAACCCAAGAACTATCGGAGTCTCACTACAACAAAAAGGACTATTAGTGATACTAATAGACATATAAGCATCGCTAATAACTATTAGCAACACCAACAAAGCGTCTCCATAAGCATCGAAACAAGTCCAATCCCAACTACTATTTAGCGAAGCTTAAACAAAAACGTCGCTAATAGTGCAATATTAGTGACACATATATTTACGCCTCTAATATTAACATTTTTTGAGACGCATAAACGAGCGTCACAAATAAGAGATTATTAGCGACGCAAACTAACTTACATCACTAATATTTATTATTAGAGACATGCTTTATGCATTGCAAATATTAAAATATTTTAAGAAAATTAAATTTTTTTTATCAAATATTAATTTTGTGAAATTAAAAAATAAAATATAGTTATTAGCGAAGCTTATAAAAGCATTGCTAATAAAAAGGAAAAGCATTTATTACAAAATAAAAATTTATTAGCTACGCTTTGAAAAGTGTCGCTAATATGTATTAGTGACGCTTTATAAGTGTCGCTAATATAAATGTATAAAATAAAAAAATGTTGTGATGCTTTTAAAGAGTTGCTAATATACTAAAAAATTTTCAAAAACTACCGGCTCAGGCCGATTGCGGTCAAAGCGGAAGAAGGGGGACGGGGGGAGGCTCCAGCCGATGGTGGCTGGAGCGGAGAAGAAGGGAGAGGGGGAGGGAGGACTTCGTCCAGAGGCTGCCAGAGCAGAGAAGAAGGGGGGAGGCTTTGGCCGGAGGTGGCCAGAGCAGAGAAGAAGGGAGAAGGGGGAGGCTCCGACCGATAGTGGCCAGAGTGGAGAAGAAGGGAGAGGGGGAGAAGAAGGGTGGAGGGAGAAAGAAGGGGGAAGGAGGGGGAGGGAGGGATCCGGCTGCCATAGGCCGGAGCAAGGAGGGGAAGCGGGTGGCGACAGAGCGCAGTCAGATCATGGAGGGGGTGGCGGGCAGCGACTGGTGCAAACAGAGCATGGAGGAGGAGGCGGGAAGCGGGAAGCGGCGGGGCACAACCATAGAAGAGGGTTGCGACTGAATCACATGGGCTAGGCTGGCGGAGGGGGGGCGGCCGGCTAAGGGGGGTGGCTGGAGGGGGAGAGGGGGGGTCAAATAACCGCATGAGCAAAATTTTCACCCACATGGGAGAAAAAATCAACGTATTAGCAACGCATAAACTATGCGTCGCTAATACACTAACTAGTACCGACGCATATAATAACTAACACAATAGCGACACATATAGTATGTGTCGCTAATAATAATTTTTTTTATTTTTTATCTTCTCTCTCTCCTCCCTATCTCCCCTCTCTCTCCTCTCCTCTCTCTCTTCCCCCCTCTCTCTCTTCTCGTCTCTCTCTCCCTCTCCCTCAGTCTCTCTTCCTCTCCTCTCTTTCCTCCCCATCTCCTCTCTCTCTCCCCTCCCTCCTCTCTCTCTTCCCTCCCTCCTCTCCCCCTCCTCTTCTCTCTCTCCCTCCTCTTCTCTCTATTCTTTCTCTCTCTCCTCCCTCTTTCTCTCTATTCTCTCTCTCCCTTTTCTCTCTTCTATTTAAATTTTTAAAAAATAAGAAGTTGTATTAGTGATGCATCACTATATGCGTCACTACTAAATATTTATTTATTTTATAAATTTTTTTAAAATAATTTATAATTAAAATTCCTCTCTCTCCCTTCTCTCCCTGTCTCACCTCTTTGTTCCTCTCTCTCCTCCATCTCTATCCCTCTCTCCCTCTTCTCTCACCTCTATCTCTCCTCCCTCTCTCCTCTCTCTACTCACTATCTCTCTAATATTATTTTTTTATAATTTATCATTTTTATCAATTATATTTTAAAAATAAAATAAAAAAATATATTATTAGAGACGCATAAGAATATGTGTCGCTAATAGACTACGTATTAGTGACGCATAAGAATATGTGTCGCTAATACCTAGCCTATTAGCGACACATACTACTGTGCATCGCTAATAATATTTATTTTATTACATTTGTTATTTTTTAAATAAAATAATTTTAAAAAAACTAAAATAAATAAAATAAAATTAATCTCCCTCACCTCTCTCATAACACACTCTCTCTCATCCTATCTCTCTCCTCACCCTCTCTCCTCCCTCTCCCCTCTTTCTCTCTCCCCTCTCTCCTCTCTTCTCTCTCTCTTCCTCTCTCTCCCTCTATCCCTGCCTCTCTCTCTACTCCCTCTCTATCTTTCCTTCTCTCTCCCTCTCTCCTCCCTCTTCTCTCTCTCTCCCCCTCTCTACACACCATCTCTCCTATAATTTTTATTTTTTATTTTTATAAATTTATTTTTAAAAAATAAAATAAATAAAATAACTATTATTAGCGATGAATAGGAATACACATCGTGAATAATATTTATTTTATTACTTTTTTATTATTTTTAAAGTATAATAATTTATACAAAAATTTTAAAAAATTAAAATTAAATTAATCTTCATCTCCTCTCATATAACACACACACACACACACACTCTCATCCTCTCTCTCTCTCCTCACCCCCTCTCTCCTCTCTCCTCCCTCCCTCTCTCTCTCCTCTCTCTCCCTCTCCTCTTCTCTCTCTACACACCATCTTTCCTCAATTCTTTTATGATTTTTTATTTCAAAAATAATAAAAATAATATAATAATTATTTATTTTATTATTTTTAAAATATAATAATCTATACAAAAATTTTAAAAAATTAAAATTAAATTATTCTTCATCTCCTCTCTTATAACACACACACACATACTCTCATCCTATCTCTCTATCCTCACCCCCTCTCTCTACCCTCTCTCTCTCTTGTTTCCTCCCTCTCTCTCTCCCTCCCTCTCTCTTTCTGTGACAACCCAGGTTTGAGGTAAGTTATACTTTTAGAATTTTTATGTATTATTAGAGCATTATTTTGAATGTGGAACCTTAATGAATGTTATAGAACTCTAGGAACCGAACTTAAAGGTTTTTGAAACACTTGATTCGGTGGCAGTGGCCGTATGTAGCGATCGTGGAAGCGCGCATCATAAGAGGGCCCATGATGAAACTACAGTAAAACCTATCCTTGAGTGGTCTTCTTTCGAAGGGCTCGTCGATACGAGTCTATCGGTACTAAGAACATATAATTCCGATATATAGGTAAAAAGTTAGAGCAATTTAAAGTTTTCGAAAAAAGAAAAAAATATATTTAATATTTTAATGTGGGCTGACGCATGCATTGCGTCAGCCGCAAGCTGACTGCGCGATGCGCGACGTGGTGCCGCACGGTTCGCGAGGCGCGGCGGGCCTGCGCCACGCGGTGATCTACGCGGAGCGTAGATCTGCATGGCCCGCAGCGCGGGCCACGCATGCGGACCGCGCGGTCCGTGCGTCTGCGCGACAGTTTTGCACAGTTCCGCTGTCCGCTGCACGATGCGTGTCTGACACGCATCGTGCGTCAGTTCTGCCCCAATCTCTATTTATACCCCATTTTTCTTCTTCACTATTCACTTCTACCTTCCGTAAAAACTTCTGACTCTCCGTTCTGAACTATTTTAAGTCCGATTCAACCCGTTTCAAAGTCGTTCTTAACTAAAGCGATAGTGCCGGACGCTGTGGCGGCACCGGATTTTCTATATCAGCTCTCTACGACCGCGAATTTTCTGCGTCGACCATAAGGTAGGGGGTTTTAAACTATAACTTATGTTTTGCTTATATGTTCTAGTTTTTATACGTGGTTTTATTTCGTTGTGCTCATATGCTTGAGTTTTCTAGAAATGTCATACGGATGATATGTTTTACATACCCTGAATTTTTGTCAGGGTATTTACGTTTTCCAAATAAATTTGAGGTTAAACCTTGAATTATAATATTTCTGGATACCTACCGAGGAAATAATTGGTATCTGGCGCGCGCATAGGTATGGAGTATCATGGGAAAACTCCTGCCTTCTGAGCTTCCTGTTGCCCCATGAGCACCGGAGGAACGCCATTCGGTATCACGGCTCTAGATTGATCGTCATCAGACGAACCGGTGTTTTTCCAAAATTATTCTAAATTTGTTTTGAAAAAAAATGATTATCCTTTGCTTAGCATCAAATTAGATTTTAATTCCACCTACTGAGTGTAAAAAAAAATGCTCACCCACCCACAGACTTTGCAGGTAGTAAAATCAACACGGAGGAGTCCACCGGAGGGTTATCTGTTTAGTCGTTTCTTTTCAATATTTTTTTTACCTCTGTAATAATATATTTTTGACATTCTGTAATATGACTGCTCTACATGCAGTGTATTCTGGACAAGGTCCTACTTTTCTGCTAAGTTATATGTAATAGTTTAGCTGTGCATCAATTCCAAAATTTTCTATACCAACTTATTTTATGCCGATATTTTTTTTGTAATCCGTACGGTGGACCGTCACGTTCGGTTTCACGTGCAATGTAACACGTGCCGAGAGAGATAATAATTACGCAAAATATGACGTATATTATTTTCTGATTGTCGCCACACTAGCTGAACGGAATTTCTTTCCAAATAGAGGAAATATCAAATGGGAAGAATTCATAGAGGTATTATACAACAAATATTTTCTGCCTCACGTTCAGGAAAAGAAGAAGAAAGAATTTGTAGATCTCCAACAAGGGAATATGACAATTTTTCAATATGAAAATAAATTTGTTCAGTTACAACACTTCGCTCCCGAAATCTGTTCAACAGAACTAAAGAAAGCGAGAAAATTTGTTAGAGGATTGCATAATGGACTTCGTAGTCGAATAGTAGGATTTCAACCTACTACTTTGGCTAAAGCTGTGGAATTAGCTTCACTACTGGAACAGGAATATCAGGAATTCTTAGCAGAGAAAAAGGATCATGGACAAGGAAGCCGGATGGAGGACCGGAAGAGAAAATTCACAGCCCCTAAGCAGTATAATAATCAAAAATTTCCAAGAACCTTTGGACCACCGCCCCAGAATCAAAAAGAGAAAAAGTTAGAGAAATGCTCCAAATGCAACCGATTTCATCCATCAGGGATCTGTTATCTTGCTGAAAGGCGATGCTTCGCATGTGGAGATCCCGGGCATCAGATCAAGGAATGCCCCAAAAAGAAGATCAAAGAAGAGATCAAACCAGAGCAAAAACCAAAGGCTCAGGGGCGAGTGTTTGCCATTACTGCAGAAGAAGCCCAAACTTCAGCAGGAGTTATACAAGGTACACTTCTAATTTTGGATAAAGTTGCTAAAGTTTTAATAGATCCAGGATCGACGCATTCTTTCATATCTTGTGATTTTGCTTTAAGTACGGATCATCCAATTATGGATTTAGGTTATATCCTAGAAGTGTCAACTCCTGTAGGAAAAACTTTTATAGCTCAAAACTTTGTGCAAGATGTGTCCATAATCTTTGACAACCAAAAATGGAAGGCTAACTTGATACTCTTAAGTATGAACGATTACGATGTCATCTTAGGAATGGATTGGTTAGCTGATAATGAAGCATTGGTGGACTGTAAGAAAAAGAAGGTGATATTCAATACGCAAGGAGAGGAATTTACCTTTCATGGAAATAGAGAACCTTCAGAAGTATGCATTATTTCTGTCAGAAAGCACAACACTTGATATCTAGAGGATGTCAAGCGTACCTTGCAAGTGTAATCTTGGAAGAATCATCATCTCCCAAGATAGGGGATATTGAAGTTATAAGGAACTTTCCAGATATATTTCCTGAAGATCTTCCAGGGGTACCACCAAAGAGAGAGATAGACTTTAATATTGAGTTAATACCAGATACAGAACCTATCTCTAAGGCACCCTATAGAATGGCACCGGCAGAATTAAAAGAATTAAAGAATCAATTGCAGGAATTGCTAAATAAAGGATTCATTAGACCGAGTGTCTCACCTTGGGGAGCTCCAGTCCTTTTTGTCAGGAAAAAGGATGGATCGTTGAGACTGTGCATAGATTATAGAATGCTTAACTCGGTAACTATTAAGAATAAGTATCCTTTACCTAGAATAGATGATCTGTTTGACCAATTACAAGAAGCAAAAGTATTCTCAAAAATAGATTTAAGATCTGGATATCACCAGTTGAGAATACGGGATGAAGATATTCCAAAAACAGCATTTCGTACCCGTTATGGACACTATGAATTCTTAGTGATGCCATTCGGATTGACGAATGCTCCTGCAGCATTCATGGATCTTATGAATCGAGTTTTCCGACCTTATTTGGATAAATTTGTGATTGTTTTTGTCGATGACAAATTAGTCTATTCTTCCACTCCTGAAGAACATCAAACACATTTGCAAATAGTTCTTCAAACTCTAAGAGACCATCAGCTATATGCCAAGTTAAGTAAGTGTGAGTTTTGGTTAGACAAAGTTGTGTTATTGGGTCATGTCATTTCTAATAATGGAATATCAGTAGACCCAATCAAGATTGAAGCAGTCATGAAGTGGGAAAGACCCAAAACCGTTACAGAAATTAGAAGTTTCTTAGGACTTGCTGGATATTATCGAAGATTTATCCAAGACTTCTCAAAAATAGCTTTACCTTTAACAAAGTTAACCAGAAAAGGAGTGAGATTTTTATGGAATGAAGATTGTGAGAAGGCATTTCAGGAGTTAAAACAAAGATTAACCACCACCCCAGTTTTATCCTTACCAACTGGTAATGGAGGATTTGTAATTTATAGTGATGCCTCAAGAATGGGTCTTGGATGTGTCTTGATGCAACATGAGAAGGTAATAGCCTATGCTTCAAGACAATTAAAGAAGCATGAAGGTAATTACCCCATTCATGATCTTGAATTGGCAGCAGTAGTTTTTGCCTTAAAACTCTAGAGACATTACTTGTATGGGGAGAAGTTTGAAGTTTTTACAGATCATCAAAGTCTGAAATACATTTTCTCTCAAAGGGATTTAAATTTAAGGCAAAGACGGTGGATTGAATACTTGAATGATTATGACTTCTCTATTCAATATCACCCAGGAAAAGCTAATGTAGTGACCGATGCCTTGAGTAGGAAGACTTTGGGGATGGTAGCTCAACTGTTGATAAAAGAATGGAAATTGATGGAAGAGGTAATAAACATACAACCTCAATTACAACTAGAAACCAAGAAGGTAATTGTAGCTAATCTGGAAATAAAATCTGAATTGGTTGAGCGCATTTTGGAGGCGCAAAAAGAGGATGTAGAAGTACAAACCTTCTTAGGTAAGCCTGATTTTGATAGACACTCTAAGGATGGTATAAGATTTAAAGAACGATTAGTAGTTCCTACAGTACCTAAATTAAAACAAGAACTGTTGCAGGAAGCTCATAGGTCTAAATACACTATCCACCCAGGAGGAACAAAAATGTATCAGGACCTTAAAAGAAGTTTTTGGTGGAAAGGGATGAAAAACGACATCGGAGAATTTATCTCCAAATGCCTAACTTGTCAGTAAGTTAAAACAGAATGTCAGAAACCCTCAGGTACTCTTCAACCTATTGAAATTCCAGAATGGAAGTGGGAACATATTTCTATGGATTTTGTTTCAGGCTTACCCAAGACATCAACGGGTCATGAATCCATTTGGGTTATAGTGGATAGACTTACAAAGAGTGCTCACTTTCTCCCTATAAAGAAGTCTCAAACATTGAATGTTCTAGCCAAAATGTATATAAAGGAAATTGTGAGTCGGCATGGCGTACCCTTATCGGTCATTTCAGATCGAGACAGCCGGTTCACTTCACACTTTTGGCAGAAACTCCAAGAAGAATTAGGTACTAATCTCCGATTTAGTACAGCATTCCATCCGCAAACTAATGGTCAATCTGAACGAACTATTCAGACACTCGAAGACGTTGCGGGCATGTGCCATAGATTGGAAAGGTAACTGGGATGAATACTTACCATTAATTGAGTTTTCTTATAATAATAGTTATCATTCCAGTATTGGTATGGCACCATATGAGGCTCTTTATGGACGACCTTGTCGATCCCCAACTTGTTGGAATGAAGTTGGAGAAGGAAAATTAGTAAAATCAGAACTCTTACAACAATGTATGGATAAAGTAAAGCTTATACGGAGTTGGTTAAAGACAGCCCAAAGTCGTCAAAAGAGCTACGTAGATCAACGAAGAAAGGATCTCGACTTCTGTATAGGTGATCATGTGCTTCTAAAGGTATCACCAACGCGGGGAATTATGAGATTTGGTATGAAAGGAAAGCTAAGTCCTCGATTTGTAGGACCATTTGAAATTCTTGATAAAATAGGACCAATAGCTTACAGATTGGCATTACCCCCTCAGCTGGACAAGGTCCATAATGTGTTTCATGTATCCATCCTTCGCAAGTATGTACAAGATCCTTCTCACATTTTAGATCAGACAATGATCACCTTGGAACCTGATTTGACATTTGAAGAGAAACCTGTCAGAATATTGGATCGAAAAGAACAAATCTTGAGGACAAAAAGGATTTCATTAGTCAAAGTGTTATGGCAGCACCATTCGTCAGAAGAAGCCACATGGGAATTGGAAAGTGAAATGGTAAAGAAATATCCTGAGCTCTTTGATGAGTAGCAAGTTCAATTTCAAGGACGAAATTCTTATAAGGAGGGAAGAATGTGACAACCCAGGTTTGAGGTAAGTCATACTTTTGGAATTTTTATGTATTATTAGAGCATTATTTTGAATGTGGAACCTTAATGAATGTTGTAGAACTCTAGAAACCGAACTTAAAGGTTTTTGAAACAGTTGATTCGGCGGTAGTGGCCGTATGTAGCGATCGTGGAAGCGCACATCATAAGTGGGCCCATGATGAAACTACGGTAAAACCTATCCTTGAGTGGTCTTGTTTCGAAGGGCTCGTCGATACGAGTCCATCGGTACTAAGAACGTATACTTCCGATATATAGGTAAAAAGTTAGAGCAATTTAAAGTTTTAGAAAAAAGAAAAAAATATATTTAATATTTTAATGTGGGCTGACGCATGCATTGCGTCAGCCGCACGCTGACCACGCGACACGCGACGTCGCGCAGTTTGACCGCGCAATGTGGCACCACACGGTTCGCGAGGCATGGCGGGCCCGTGGGTCCGCGGGTCCGTGCCGCGCGGTGATCCGCGCGGAGCGCAGATCTGCATGGCCCACAGCGCAGGCCACACATGCGGACTGCGCGGTCCGCGCGACACGCGGAGCCATGTGTCGCGCAGCGCGCCACCGCACGAACCCGCGCGACACGCGCGGTTTCACGCGTCGGTTTTGCGCGGTTCCGCTGTCCGCTGCACGACGCGTGTCTGACACGCGTCGCGCGTCAGTTCCGCCCCAATCTCTATTTATACCCCATTTTTCTTCTTCACTATTCACTTCTACCTTCCGTAAAAACTTCTGACTCTCCGTTTTGAACTGTTTTAAGTTCGATTCAACCCGTTTCAAAGGTGTTCTTAACTAAAGCGATAGTGCTGGACGCTATGGCAGGACCGAATTTTCTATATCAGCTCTCTACGACCGCAAATTTTCTGCGCCGACCATAAGGTAGGGGATTTTAAACTCTAACTTATGCTCTGCTTATATGTTCTAGTTTTTATACGCGGTTTTTTTCGTTGTGCTCATATGCTTGAGTTTTCTAAGAAATGTCATACGCATGATATGTTTTACATACCCTGAATTTTTGTCAGGGTATTTACGTTTTCCGAATAAATTTGAGGTTAAACCTTGAATTATAATATTTCTGGATACCTACCGAGGAAATAATCGGTATCTGGCGCGTGCATAGGTATGGAGTATAATGGGAAAACTCCTGCCTTTTGAGCTTCCTGTTGCCCCATGAGCACCAGAGGAACGCCATTCGGTATCACGGCTCTGGATTGATCGTCATCTGACGAACCGGTGTTTTTTCAAAATTATTCTGAATTTGTTCTGAAAAAAAATGATTATCCTTTGCTTAGCATCAAATTAGATTTTAATTCCACCTACTGAGTATAAAAAAAAATGCTCACCCACCCACAGACTCTGCAGGTAGTAAAATCAACACGGAGGAGTCCACCGGAGGGTTATCTGTTTAGTCGTTTCTTTTCAATATTTTTTTTTACTTCTGTAATAATATATTTTTGACATTCTGTAATATGACTGTTCTACATGCAGTGTATTCTGGACAAGGTGGTACTTTTCTGCTAAGTTATATGTAATAGTTTAGCTATGCATCAATTCCAAAATTTTCTATACCAACTTATTTTATGCCGATATTTTTTTTGTAATCCGTACGGTGGACCGTCACGTTCGGTTTCACGTGCAATGTAACACATGCCGAACGAGATAATAATTACACAAAATATGACGTATATTATTTTCTGACAGTCGCCACACTTTCCTCCCTCTCTCTCCTCTTTCACATTCCTCTCTCTCCCTCTCCTCTCCTTCTCTCTCTCACTACACACCATCTCTCCTCTAATTTTTCTTATAATTTTTTTATTTTTATAAATTTATTTTTTAAAAAATAATAATAAAGATATATAATAATTTTTAAAAATTATAAACAATTAAAATTAAATTTAATATTTATTTATTATATATACAAATAGTAAATATTGAATAAAATATATTATATTTAATAAGTGTATATTCAATTTTTGTAATATTTATTTATTATATATTTACTTAATAAATAATATTAATTAAGAAAACTAATAGCGATGCTTGTTTAAAAGCGTCGCTATTATCAATCTTATTGGCGACACTTGTTTAAAAGCATCGCTAATAGTTCTAAAAATTTAATTTTTTATTTTAAATTCATTACTATTAGTAACACTTTTAAATAAGTGTCACTAATAGCATACCTATTAGCAACACGTTCTAATAAGTGTCGCTATTATTAAAACTATTAGTGAAACTTTAGACAAAGCATCACTAATAGTTATGATTTTTTTCTTTTTTAAATAAAAAACAAATATCTTTTAGCGACGCATGTTTTATGCGTCATTAATAGACATATATTAGTGACGCTTTTTATTAAGCATCACTAATAATTGTAGTCATAGCGATGCTTTTATTAAGGGTCGCTAATACTTATAAAGCATCGCTAATGGTTATAAGTATATATTAGCGACCCTTATTATAAAGCATTGCTAATGGTTAAATTTTTTGCGACACTTAGTCATGCGTCACAAATATCAGTTTTTAGCAATGCTTCTATTTGCGTCGCTAATGATACATTTTGTTGTAGTGTCAGTTACTCTTAGATATTGCCTAATGAGGCTTTTAGCATGCTCAGGAGTTGGGGTATCATGGGAAAACCCTTCTTTTTCTGATTTCATTGCCCCATGAGCGCGGGTTTATGTCATTTTAGTATCAGCGACATTCTGTAAATGAAATGTATTTATTTTAAGCTATGCAAATGATTTGACTTTACATTCAAAATTATCAATTTGATGTATGATTTATTTTTTCCTAGAAGGTTAGTAGAATTTAATGATACCTATTGGGTATTAATGTAATATTCACCCACCCCTAGATATTGTAGTTATAAACACCAGTTTGGGGCTATAGAAGAATGGTCCATAGAAAAAAGATCCATATGCTAGTTTTTCTTAATGTCATTTTGTTCACATTGTATATTTATGCTAACATGATATTGTGGTGTGTATAGCCCTTACTTTTACAATTTTGTACTTTTGTAATTTAATTTTTTTAAAGGTTTCTCGTTTATACATGTTTGATTCGGGCCCTCTTCAATTACAAATTTTACGAAATTCTAACTTTTAAGCTAATCTAAATCTTTGGGCGTAATAGGTAGTTTTTAAATCACACAATCAAGTAAATAGATAATACTTTTAAAAAATTGGGGTGTGCCTCTCACCCAAAACCTCTCTTAGATCTTCTTCCTACACATCGAATATGCTACTAGGGTTTATAAGTTCTCAAGGCTTATTACTAGTATCTCATACACTTACTCCATCCTATGGATTTTGCTACAAGTACAAAGCAGCCTCCTCTTATTCCTCCGTCGATCATCAAAAACATTTTGTGCTTGTGGAGAGAAGAGACACCCGTGTTTATGCAGGCAAAGCATGGGAGTAGTAGCAGGACTGAACACCTCTTCTTGGAGGGTTTCAATAAGCTTAATCCTCCTAGCATCCAAGGGGGATGGACACTTTTGAGGTAGATAACTCGAGACTCCATTTGGAGGAGATCTTCAATGCTAGATGGTGTTCGGTGGAGGAGAAGACTTGCCTTGTAGTCTTCATGTTCAAGGGCAAGGCATAGTGGTGGTGGTGGTTGTCTATGGAGAGACGGTGGTTTAGGGGTGTGTGGACATCCCTTGGGAGGAATTCTTGTCAGCTTTTAGTGACAAGTATTTCCCTCTTTTATGTGCGAGAGGACAAGAAGGAGTTCATCAGCCTCCAACAAGGTTCCATGTGGGTATTGGCCTATGAGACTAAGTTTGTTGAGCTCGAACAATTTTCTCCTCTCTTCTTTTGGATTGAGTATGAGCAAGCAAGGAAATTCAAGGATGGTCTGAAGCCATTCATTAGATGCCGAGTGATCCTGTTCAGGCACAAGACATTGGCAAAGGTTCTTATGACCGCCATTGTTGTGGAGAAAGATTTGGGAGAGTACTTGAAGAAGAAGGGGCAGCAACCCAAGAGACCAAGGCCAGAGGACTCCCATGCATATCGGAACCAAAAGCATCATGTTGGTAACTATGGGAGGAACAATACTCACCATGAGCAGCCAGTTCACAACAACCGCCATGCCAAAATCAATTGTTTTGTGTGCAAACAAAAAGGGCATTACATGAGTGAGTGTCCTCAGAGAACTAAGAGTGGTGCACCTAAGCATCAGCCAGTTACGCAGAGCCATGTACCTCAAGAGGGACCTCAAGGCTAGCAGTAAGAGGGACAACAAAAGAGGCCAGTTAACCAAGGGAAAGTCTATGTCATTTCAGTTCATGGGCAGCCAACACTTCGGGAGTGGTGGAAGGTATGCTTGTAATCACCTCTCACTATGATAGAGTGTTGATTGATACTGGGCCATCTCATTCATTTAACCATATTTTTCTCATGATCTTGATGTTGAGCATTAGATGTTATCTATTCCCTTGCATGTGTTTACTCCTTCGTCTTCCCTTCAGGCAGAGAAATATCTTAAGAAGGTCTCTATGTTGATTGATGGGCATGAGTTGTATGCTAATTTAATTATCTTGCATATGACTGGCTTTGATGTGATATTAGGCAAGGACATGATGTCTATGTATCATGTACATGTTGATTACCGTGGGAAGAAGGTGGTGTTTGCCTTGCCAAATGTTGAGCTTTTCATCTTCCAAGGTGTGAGATGAGCTAGTGGCAAATTCTTAGTGTCTTTATCTAAGATTAGGAAGTGGATTACTAGAGGGTGTTAGCTTTTCTTGTAATCATCTCGGTGAAAAGTGCAAAGCTACCTCCTCTTGAAATTGTTTGATTAGTTTTGGAGTTTGTGGATGTGTTTCCTAACGACTTGTCAGGATTGCATCCCAAGAAGGAGATCGAGTTCTTTGTCGATCTTGTTCTGGGCACAACTCCTATATTGAAATCCCTATGACAAAGTTAACAAAGAAGAATGAGAAGTTTGAGTGGAGTCAAGAAAGTGAATAATGCTTCCAAGAGTTGAAGATGAGGTTGACCCTGGCTCCGGTCTTGACTTAGCCTTCTGGAAGTGGTGGATTTGTGGTATATAGTGTCGCTTCACTCCAAGGTTTGGGGTGTGTACTTATGCAGCATGGGAGAGTGGTAGCTTATGCATATCATCAACTTAGAGTGCATGAGAGAAACTATCCTACTCATGACTTAGGGATAGAGGTCATGGTTTTTGCATTGAAAATTTGGCAGCACTATCTCTATGGTGAGAAATTTGAGGTGTTCACTAACCACAAGAGCTTTAAGTATCTCTTCACCCAAAGTGATTTGAATATGAGCCAAAGAAGATGGTTGGAGCTCCTTAAGGACTATGACTTCACTCTCTTATCATCTCAGAAAAGCTAATGTGGTGGTGGATGTCTTGAGTAGAAAATCAGCCACTTCGGTTGCTTGTATGCGTGTTCAAGAATGACTCTTCTTTGAGAAAGCCATTGAGCTCAAAATGGAGTTAGTTGTGGAGGATACATGTAGTCGGTTTACCTGCCATTCCATAAGCTCTAGCTTGGTTAATGATGTAGTGGAAGCTTAAAAATGGGATGAGGAGACCCAAGCCATGAAGGCTAAGTTGAGGGAGAAGGCAGTGATTGACTTTGAGGAAAGGTCCGATGGGAGCTTGATTTATAGAGGACGGTTGTGTATGCCAAACTCCATGGAGCTTAAGGAGTGTATTCCATGGGAGGCACACCATTCTTGGTTCTCCATCCACCCAGGGGGAGCCAAGATGTACCATGATGTGAAGAGGACTTTTTGGTGGAGCGGTATGAAAAGAGACATCGCTTCCTATGTGTCCAAATGCTTTGTATGTCAGCAAGTTAAGGCGGTGCATCGTCATCTGGGTGGTATACTACAACCCTTTCTATCTCGGAGTGGAAGTAGGAGAACATAGTGATGGGCTTTGTTTTTGGATTTCCGAGTTCATCGAGCGGTAATGACTTGGTGTGGGTCATCATTGATAGAATCGCCAAGCCCGTGCATTTCCTTGTGATATGGATGACTACTTCCTTGGACATGCTGGCTGCTTTATATGTGAAGGAGGTTGTGTAGTTGCATAGTATCCCAATGTCTATTGTTTCCAACCGTGATCCTCATTTCACCTCCAAATTTTGGTAGAGTTTCTAGAAGACCTTGGGTACATCGTTGCATCTTAGCTCAACCTATCACCCTCAGACCGATGGGCAATCCGAGAGGACCATCCAAGGCATGTATACTTGAGTGGCAAGGTAGTTGGGAGCAGTACCAACCTTTTGTAGAGTTTACTTACAATAACAACTATCAAGCGAGTATTAAGATGACACCTTTTGAGGCATTGTATGGGCATCCATGCCGATCTCCCCTTTGTTGGAGTGAGGTCGGGGAACATCTTCTTACTAGTCTTGATCTTGTGCAACAATCGGAGGAAAAGATCTGACTCATTCAGGAGAGGTTGAAAATGGCACAAAGTTAGCAAAAGAGATATGCCGACAAGAGGTAGCAAGACCTAGAGTTTGATGTGGGTGATCATGTGTTCTTGAAAATATGTCATTCCCATGGTGTTGTCTGTTTTGGCAAGAAGGGAAAACTATCTCCTCTATTTATTGGACCATTTGAAGTCCTTGAGCGCATTGGCATTGTGGCATATCGAGTGGCCCTACCCCTCAGCTTGTGAACATTCATAATGTGTTCCATGTTTTACTTCTTTAGAAGTATGAGTCGGATCCATCCCATATGTTAGACTTTGGACCCTTGGAGCCTAGGGAAGATCTTTTCTATGTGGAGGCACTGGTAAGTATATTGAACAAGAAAGAGAAGACCCTTAGACAAAGAGTAATCCCATTTGTGAAAGTTTTATGGCAGAATCACAACGTGGAAGAAGCTACGTGGGAGCGAGAAGATGAAGTGAAGGAGAAATACCTTCATCTTTTTACCGCAAATTGATAGAGAATTTTGGGGACAAAATTCCAATAAGTTGGGTAAGACGTAAGATCTCTAACTTTAACCGATTTAATTTTGATTTAATTATGTGTTATCATGTGGTTTTGCTTAAATTTGCCGGTTTGACTTGATTTTTGGGGTTAAGGGTTACTAATTACAGTTTTAATAAGGTTTAATAGTATTTTTATAAGTTTAATATCAAACTTGTTTCATCCTATTTTGAAGGATTTTATGAGATTTTATAAAGTAAATTTCATAAATTAAGGGTGTGTCGATTGGACGAAATGTAACCCACATGACCCTAAACTTTAATTATTTTATTTCAATGAGTTTTGGAATTATCATTCTTTTTTAGCCCTAAAATGTTCCAAATTAGCCACTTAGGGTGTTATAATTCATATTTACATCTCAAGAGTTTGTAGACATAACCCAATAGCTTACTATATAAGGAAAACCCTACACCATTTCCCAAATGGGAAAGGGTTGTGCTAGGACGTAAGATGGTGCCCTAACCCAACTGCCCAAAGAGGAAAATCGGATTTATGTGAGCTTTTAGCAATAATCTTCCCTAATGTTCCGATTTTACTCTTGATCTCTCTTATCATTACTTTTTCCAAAATGGATTCTTGATTTCTCCCATTAAAAATACTATTTTTAATTTCGATTTCAAACCCTAAAAGGGTGATTTTCGTTTTTAATCAATGGACATCATAGATATACTTGTTTTAAAGGTTATTTAAGTTTAATAGTTGATTTTAATTAAGTATTAACTAAATCCATAATTTTGGGTAGGGTTCTTAAGTAAAGCTTCATTTTCAAATCAAGGTCTTCTTAAAGGTAAGGGGTTTTCATCTCATGTGGTTTTACGCATTGGATTGCATGTTTCAATGGTCTAAGTGGGTTTTTGCTTATTTATATGCTTTAATGGTGGATTATTCATTTATGTTGATTTTGTTCTAATTAAGCTAAGAATGTTTAGATCTACCCTGTTTTAGGTTTGTATTTTGATATCACAAAATTTTAAGTGATTTTAAAATTTACCTAGCATTTTTGGGTATTTTTGGTTTGATTTTCGTGAGGTTGAAGACGAATCAGAAATGGTTATGAAGTGAACTATTCAGGACATTCGAACGACCCAATAGGCGTTCGAACGGTCTGTCTGGCTGATCAAATGGACTGGCATTTGAATGGCCCAACTGGGTGCTCGAATGGCCAAACGACAATTTTTTTCATTCTTACATATTTTGGCCATTTCTTGCTCTCTCTTAATGAATTTAATTTCTTATGATTTAAATGTGTTATTATTACCAGTAAATACTATTGTGATTGCATGAAGATCATCTAGGAATTTATAACTTAGCTCAAGCATGATTTAGGCTATGTTTGTTACATTTTAGTATTATATTCTACTTGTTTTAAATTCATGTTTGGTGACTACTTCATGATTTCTTGATGATCACAGTAGGTTTAAGTATGATGATGTACAGAATTGCTTCCACATACTATATTAATTTTAGATTAATCATATGTTCTAGCTTAAGTATGGTGATCTTTATACTTGTCTAAGTATAGCAAAATGTAATACTTGTCTTGAACTCATATTGTCGATGTTGTCATCATATTTACTCCATGATTCCAGTAGGGTAGGACTATGATAAATTATGGAAGCTTGCTTATCCGAGCTTGATTGTAATTTGTTCATGTTTCACATGTTTTAGCTTAGGTTGGAACAAATTTTTTTATGTACACTCTTTTGTAGAGGTTTATGATGTTAGTAGACACAATGGATCATGTTTCCTGTACATGTTGATTGATTTGAGCATGTTTACTTATACTTAGACTTGTTTAGCATTTGCTCATGCACTACAATAAAATGTACTATTAATGACACAAAACTAAGCGTCGCTAAAAACTAATAACGGCGACACATAAAAAATGTCACAAAAAAAAATTATTAGTGACGCTTAATATTAAGCGTCGCTAATAGTCATTTATTAGTGACGCATAATCTCAAACATCACTAATATCAATCCTATTAGCGATGCTTTATACTATACATCGCTAATAGTTATGTTATTAGCGATGCTTTAAACAAGCGTCACTAAAAGATATATATATATATATATATATATATATATATATATATATATATATATATATATATATATATATATATATATATATATATATATATATATTAAATTTTTTTTAAAAAAATTCAAAACTATTAGCCACGCTTTTTGCTTTTCTTAAGCGTCGCTAATAGCTTTAACAATAGCGACGCTTGTGAAAAAGTGTCGCCAAAAGTTTTGATTTTAAAATAAGAAATTAAAAATTTAGAACTAATAGCGGCGCTTGTAAGCAAGCATCACTAATAGTATTGATAAGTGTTGTTAATATCTTTATTAATTAATTTTAATTAATAAATAATTATTTAATAAATATTAAAAATATTTATATTAAATTTTTTAAATATAAATTATTTTCTTCACTATTGATTATTTGTATAAATAATAAATAAATATTAAATTTTCAATAAAAGGCAGTGTTAATAATAGATTAAACTTTCACTATTGAAATATAATATGTTTTATTTTTAAATTTTTATTATTAATTTTAAGATATAATTTATAATAAAAGAGAGAGAGTGAAAGGAGAGAGAGATAGGAAGTAGAGATGGGAAGAGAGAGGAAGAGGGAAGTGCTTTTTATGCTCCACGCTAAATGTGAGCCAAGCATAAGGAACGCCTGGGAGGCACTCATTTTCAAGATCAATAGCACACACGGTAGTACACTTTAGCATAAGTATTAGTTATGCTAATGTGTGCCACCGTGTGCACCGTCGATCTTAAAAATCAACACCTCCCGGGCATTCCTTACGCTCGGCTCACTCTTCAGGGAGCATATAAAACGCTTCTAAGGAAGAGAGAGGGAGAGGAAGAGAGAGATGGGGAGAGAGAGAGGGAGGAGAGAGAGAGTGAGGAGAGTGAGAGAGAGGGAGGAAGGAAGGGAGGGAGGGAGAGGAGAGAGAGAGAGTAAGAGAGAGAGGAGAGAGGAAGAGAGAGAGGAGAGAGGAAGAGAGAGAGGAAGAGAGAGAGGAGAGAGGGGAGAGAGAGAGGAAAAGATAGAGAGAAGGGAGAGAGGAGGGGAGAGAGAGTGAGAGAGACTATTTTTAATATTTTTTGAAAAATAAGTATTTGCGACGCATATACGTATGTGTCGCTAATAATGCTAGGTATTAGCAACACATAATACTGAGTCGCTAATATTATAGCGTATTAGTGACATATATCTCTATATGTCACTAATAAACGATCTTAATAGCAACACATATAGTATGTGTCGCTAATATCATTTTTTTATTTTAAAAAGAATAAAAATTAAAATGGATAGAGAGAGAGTGAGCAGAGAGGGAGAGAGAGAGAGGAAGAGAAAGAAAGGAGAGAGAGGAGGGGAGAGAGAGAGGAAAAGAGAGGGGGGAAAGAGAGGAAGAGAGAGAGAGGAAGAGAGAGAGAGGGGAGAGAGAGGAAGAGAGAGAGAGAGGGGAGAGAGGAAGTGAGAGAGAGCGGAGAGAGAGGAAGAAAGAGAGAGGAAGAGAGAGGCAAAGGGATAGGGAGAGGAAGAGAGAGAGAGGGGAGAGAGAGTGGAGAGAGAGGAAGAGAGAGAGGATGTGAGAGAGTGGAGAGAGAGGAAGAGAGAGAGGATGTGAGAGAGGGGAGAGAGCAGGAAGGGAGAGAGAGAGGAGAGAGAGTGAGAGAGAGATTATTTTTATATATTTTGTTTTAAAATATTAGTGATGCATATAAGTATGCATCGCTAATAACACTAGGTATTAGCGACACATACAACTATGCATCATTAATATTATAGTGTATTAGCAACATTTGTTTCTATACGTCGCTAATACATTATCTTAATAGTAACACATATAGTATGCGTCGCTAATAACATTTTTTTATTTTAAAAAGAATGAAAATTAAAATAGTTAAAGAGAGAGAGTGCGGAGTGAGTAAGGAGAGAGGGGGAGAGAGGAAAAGAGAGAGACAAGAAGGGAGAGAGGGGAGAGAGAGAGGAAGGGAGAGAGGAGGGGAGAGAGAGGAAGGGAGAGAGGGGAGAGAGAGGAAAAGAGAGAGAGAGAGGAAGAGCAAGGGGAGAGAGAGAGGAAGGGAGAGAGAGGAGGGGAGAGAGAGGAGAGAGAGTGAGAGTGAGAGATATTATTTTTTATTTTTTTTAAGTATTAGCAATGCATATACGTATGCATCTCTAAGAACACTAGATATCGTGTGGCATGCATCATGAAAATGATTTATAAACAAGGATTAATCGTATTTATCCATGATTAATCAATTGGATGACATTGGATGTCATATTAAATCATTTAAACGCTTATCGAATCGGTTTTGAGTTCGAAAGGACATGATTTTGTTTTGAGTTACTTTAAGAATATGGTGCCTCGCTGGGTTTCAATGAGTTAATTGTGGAATGAGTTTATTTATTAAATTTTTTCTACCGTGAGAATTCAGTATGGTATGTCCGTGTGCACTAGCTTACCATGTGCTCTAGTTTTCCTTTGTGGAATTCGGACTCTCCCGGCAAAAGATTATCCTTGGCAAGCACACTGCCCTAGTTTTCCTTTATAAGAATTTGGACATTCCCTGCAAGGTTTGTCCTTGGCGGGCAAACTGCTCTAATTTTCCTTTGTGGAATTCAGATCTTCCTTTTTATGGACTCTCCTTAGTTAAGAGAGGGGTAACTGATAAGTATAAAATATATATCTATTTTATATGCCTTTTTACCTTATTTGCTAGTATAGATTAGGTTAATTTAGAGTTAGTTATGGTTCATTTAGATTAAGATAGATATTAGTATTTTAGTTTAATTATTAATAATTTTATAGTTATTAGTAGTTTAGATATGTATTTGTACAAAGTTGAGATTTTAAGTACATTATACATGTCTAAAGGATGATATTTTATGTTTTGTAGGTAAAGTGCGCTTATCGAAGTACTTGGACGATGTTTGGAATAATTCAAAATAGTCTTGACATGCTTTAAAGTGATTTGGACAACTTTTTGGAGTTATAAACAAGTTGGAAATTAATATGGACATGAAGAAAAGCTTAATGAACAGAATATGGATTGTCCAGATTGCAGAAATACTGTAGCCGTTCGAACGGGGTCACTTACCGTTCGATCGGGATAACGTAATTTTGAAGCAAAACTCAGTTCAAGCGTTCGAACGCGCATGCAGGGTGTTCAAACGGAATAACGTGCAGTTTCCTAGTTTTAGCCAATTTTCAATCCTTTTCATATTGGACTTCTTCCTACGGATCTTATGCCTATAAAAAGACATATTTGGCTTGAAACCAGAGGATTCCAGTAGATTTGATGAAGAAAAAAAGGAAGAAAAAGATGAAAGAGAACTCAAAGCTTTCAATGGATATTCAAGTGCTTTCTTCTACAATGGAAGGCTAGACTTTTCTTTTACTTAGGAGTTGATGAAGCTATAGATAAGTTTTAGTTTCTTTTTTTTTTAAATTTAGATCTCAGTTGTGAATGATGACAATTGTATGATAAAAATTTCCTTTTTAATAAAAGAGCTTTTAATGTTTATTCAAGTCTATGTTGATTTATTGTCTTGTAGATGATAGATTGATATGGTTTTGATATTTGCATTAATTCTAATTTCTGTAATTTAGATGAGATGTGCATACAATAGTTTTAATGTTCAGATAATTAATGACTTGGATGAGTTATACTAAGATTAGACGGGTCATGCCTATAGCTAGTTTAGTGTAGATGATTCGTGCTATTGTCGAAGATAGTTCATGCCATGGAATTTAATTAATGATTCTTTCTAAAGTAATTCTAGCTTGTAGCTGATAATACTTGTTCATATTCACACTAGATTTAGATTAAAAGTTAAGGAATTGTTATGGTTCTATAGTGGATTCGATTTCTTAAGTAAATTCTATCAAATTAATCTCTTGCTTTTAAACTAGTTGATATCTTTCTTTTGTTTAATTTAAGTTTAAGTTTGTTTTAGTTTTCAATCAGCAAATTCCTCTTTAGATTTAGTGAAAATTCATCTATCCCTGAGGTTCGACAACCCTTAAATACTTATCCTAGTACAATAACCTTGTACACTTGCAAAGGGTTTAATTATAAACAATCAAGTTTTTGGCGCCGTTGCCGGGGATGGTGTTGATTTGTTACTAAATTATTATTTGGATAATTCAATCTAATTAAGATTCAGTTTACTTTAGTTTTTAGGTTAATTCTTAGTTTCTTACCTTCTTTTAATTTGATCTTGTAGGCTGAGTTGAAGATCGTGCTCTCTACACTTGTGGCCACAAAGGGACATTGACAAGCATAGTGCTTCTCATCGGTTTGCAAGATCCTTTTCTCTCTTTATTTTTAGTTCTTTTCTTAGTTAGTTTTTTCTTATTCTTCCCTTTTTTTATACTTAAAATTGTGTGGTGTTTTTGTGATGTATGCGTGGTCGTCGCTCCTTACCCCCCCGATTAGTACCATTTGACCCTGAGCCTGAGCGGACATCTAGGAGAGCTGAGTTGCCCTCGACCTACATCCCTAAACCCCCAAACTCTCCCATCAATTCCTCCACCCACACTACTTCTACCCCCATCATGGATGAACATCAGTTAGTAGATGCACCACTCAAAGCTCGAAGGGAGTATTACACTCCCAATGAGTACACCTCTCCTTCATGCATTAGGTTGCCAGCGGCTGCTGCTCAAAATTATGAAATTAAGCCCAATGTTATTCAAATGCTTCTATCCTTTTATGGGCTTAATAATGAAAACCTGTATAGGCACCTAGATGACTTCTTAGAAATATGCACAACTTTTAAGCAAATTTAACCGATGAAGCAGTTAAACTTCGCCTTTTTCCTTTCACATTGAAAGATAAGGCTAAGGAATGGCTTCACTCATTAGAGCTAAACATTATCACAACATGGGCCCAAATGCAACAAGAGTTCCTTAAAAAGTACTTCCCCATAGGTAAGACCAACCAAATGAGAAAGGCCATAACCACTTTTGCCCAACTTCCCACTGAACAGTTCCATGAGAGTTGGGATAGACTTAAGGACCATCTTAGGAGGTGTCCTCATCATGCTGTCCCTAAGTGGCAATTAGTGCAACATTTTTATGAGGGTCTTACTGAACAAAACCGTCATCTTGTTGATGCAAGTTTTGGGGGTACCTTCTTATTAAAAAATGAAAATGAGGCATCGAAACTTTTTGAGGACTTGAGTGAAAATTCTCTTCAACATGCTGCGTTGAATAGAAATGAGAGTGGATTATCTACCTTGAACAATGCCCCCACTAGGGGTGGCTTGTATGAAGTCAAAAACCCATTAGACATATCCTCTAAAGTTGATACTTTGAGTAGGAAGCTGGACCTCCTTATGACTTCAACCCATCAGCCCACTCCCTTCACTCAAGATGCATACACAATATGCCTTAGCCCAGCCCATACTATCATTGAGTGACCCTCTGCCTCTCAATTTCCTGATCATTTGTCTAGGATATTACTTGAGGAACCTTCCAACCCTGAACCACTTCATGATTCTTTCCCCGATGAACAACTCTTTGTTGTCTCTACCAATTCACCCCCTGGTTTGCCCATATTGTTAATTATCTTGTTGTGGGTCACATTCCCTCTAATTGGACTAAACAAGACAAAGATTTATTCTTTTCTCATGTTAAGCACTATTATTAGGATGACCCCGATCTTTTTAAGTTTTGTTTTGACCAGATTATTCGCCGATGTGTGCTTGATAGTGAATTCCATAGTATTCTCACATTTTGTCACTCTCACGCTTGTGGCGGTCATTTTGGGGGAAAGAAAATTGCTGCTAAGGTTCTTCAAAGTGGATTCTACTGGCCCACCTTGTTTAGAGATGCTCATGAGTTTTGTAAGTCTTGTGATAGATGTCAGCTACTAGGGGCCCTTTCTCAGAGAGACATGATGCCTCTCCAACCCATCCTCATTGTTGAGATTTTTTATGTTTGGGGAATCAATTTTATGGGACCATTTCCACCCTCCTTTGGCTACACTTATATTTTGGTCGCTGTTGATTATGTTTCCAAATGGATTGAAGCCATAGCGACGAAAACCAATGACCATAAGGCTGTGGTGGCATTTCTTAAGGAACATATTTTTTGTCGATTTGGTACACCTAGGGCAATCATTAGTGATGGGGGTAGCCACTTTTGTAACCGTTCCTTTGAAGCTCTTCTTCAAAGATATTCCGTCACATATAAAGTTGCAACCCACTACCATCCTCAGACCAGTGGTCAAGTAGAGGTGTCTAATCGTGAGATTAAGAAAATCCTTGAGAAAACAGTGCGCCCTGATCGAAAAGATTGGTTCATGCATCTTAATGATGCCTTATGGGCATATCGGACCGCTTATAAAGCCCCCATTAGCATGTCCCCTTACCGTCTTGTTTATGGTAAGGCGTGTCACTTACCCGTTGAGTTGGAGCACTGTGCTTTTTGGGCCATTAAATCATTTAATTTCGACATGGACAAAGCTGGTTCCCACCACAAACTCCAACTTAATGAATTGGAAGAGATGCGTCATGAAGCTTACGAGAGTGCCAAATTATATAAACAAAGGACTAAGGCTCTACATGACCGTTTAATCCATCGAAAGTCCTTCGCACCTAATGAAAAGTTTGGCTCTTTAATTCTAAATTACGTCTCTTCCCAGGTAAGCTTAGATCTCGCTGGGATGGCCCCTATGTCGTTACTCAGGTTTTCCCTCATGGAGCAATTGAAATCTTTGACCCACAAGATAATCGGGTTTTTAAAGTTAATGGTCAGAGACTTAAGCCTGTCATCGAGAGAGATATTGAGAGGGGTGACATTGACTCTATTGATTTGATTGATCCATTAATACATTAAGGGAGTGCACACTGTCTGGCTGAAGACAATAAACTTAGTGCTTCTAGGGAGGCAACCCTTGTTTTATTCGATGTGTTTTTATGTTTATTTTCTCTCTTTTTCTTTTAGTTTTAGTTAACTTTCCTTTATTTAATCCATTTAGTGATTTTTATTTTATTTTATTTAGTAGTTTAGTTAATTAACTGGATTTTTTTTTCAAAAAACAAGGAAAAAAAAGAAAAAAAATTTGTGTTTTACCGTTCGATCGGGACTGTTCCCGATCAATCGGTAAGTGTTCCATTTGAATGGCTGAGTCGTCATTTTCATCGCGCGCGCCAACCAGTTCGGTTCCGCCGTCTTCCGTACCCTTTCGGGCGAGATTTTGGTCCAAAATCGTCTCTTCCCTCCAAATTTTCATGTAGAATCCATGTCCGGAGTCAATTTGAGCTAGATCGGCCTCTATTTTACGTTGTCCCTCTGTTTCACCAGTAAGCCCATATTCGATTTCTGAATTTTTCCTTCAATTTTTGACTAAATCAGGTGCAATTTTTTGAGGAAATTTGTTAGAAACGTCTTGTATACTTCAGATTGATCGTTTGGTACAATTTGATTGAATGAATGATGCATTGTGTAAGTTGGATTTCGAATTTTTCATTCCGCACTGTTTTTGTCGAAAATTCCAATTTTTGAGACTTTAATGAATTAGTTTATATGTACTTGCTGTACTAAATATGCTTAGTTTTTACTTGTACATATTATACTCTGATTTGGGACATTTCTGCTCATTTTTTTCTAGGGGTATTTTCATAATTTGACATTATTGGGCGTGTACAAAATTTTTCTGCTTTCCAGTCGCTTCCATATCACTTTTAGCACTTGTTTTTGAGCTTTTTGCAGATCTATGGCGCACGGTTCTCGTCCTAATGCTCCGAAGAAGAGGAAGGGCACCTCTTTTACTTCGCGTGCTTCATCTTCTACTACCGCCGCTGCCGATCTACCTCTTCGTGCTATTGTTTACGAGCGACAGGTGGAGTTTGTCCTCACCATTACTGCTGCCCAGTCATGGCTTATGGAGCAAGAGGATTGGTACTCCTTTTTCTCACAGATTGCATCCCCTGACGCTTGCGTACATCATGAGCAAGTCTGATCTTTTTATGCATCTGCCGTTCTTAATGAGATGGGATATATTGTCAGCACCATTGGAGATATTACGATCACTGTCACACCAGATCTTATAGCTACAGTGATGGGTCTCGCACGCTCCAACTTCACTTATCCCTCTTTTGATGATTTTGCTTTTCCTGATGAGTATACTATCACGGGGACTCTTATGGGATAGGAGTGAGGCCCATCCCTCACATATGGATTGCCAGCTTCTCTCATGACTCGAGACTATCGTTTTGCACATATGATATTGGAGTATGACATATGGTTCCACCGTCATGAGAAGGTTGACTTCACCTTAGCTCGCCTTCTTTATGTTCTGGGTTGTGCAGAGCGGATCACATCGACTTGCCCTCCTTTGTCTTCGAACGGATGGCAGATATAGTTTCTGGACAAGTGGATGCTCGATTAACTTTTCCTTTTCTTTTGGAGCGGATTTTTGTTCACTTTCAGTTGGATTTTCCTTCATATGCACCCACGAGCCGAGGTTTAGGGGTCATTTCCCAGGCGACCCTAAACCGGATGATCACACATCGTCCGCCTCGACCAGCATTCGACGAGGTGAACGAGGAGGAGCCAGCCACAGAGGGTGTACCAGAGGTTGCAGCTGAGCAGCACATTCCAGCACATGCTAACGACTCTTTCCTTGAGATGGAGCATTGTCTTCGCGGACATATTGATTCTTCTCTGGCACAGTTTCAGAAGAGGCTTACTACTCATATAGATGCTCAGATGGCTGCTCAGATGACTGAGATGAGGGGTCTTATACAGGGACTGGCTGATTTGATTCGTAGCCAATAAGCTCCGGCAGATGCAGATGATAGTGACTAGAGTTATATTGATGCCGATGATTTTGATGATGCTGATATTTAGCTGTGTAGGGGCTACTTTTATCTTTTCTTTTCTTTATTTTTTTATTTTTATTTTTATTTTTTTGTTATCTCTTTTCTGGGAGATTGGTATTTTTGGTTTGGGAAATTGCTCTTTACCTGTATGTTTCTCATGTTTTCTCAATCCTATGTACTTCACTTTTCAGATTAGTGGATTAGTTATGCTCTCAGGTGATATCTTTCTTTCTCTCTCTGACTTATTCTTGTCAATGTAGTATATATTTTCTTTAACATTGAGGACAATGTTCAGTTTAGGTTTGGGGGTGTAGAAAAATATTTTTCTTTATTATTTTTCTTTTAGGATGTTTTAGAGTATTTTTTCGTTTTTCTTTTGTTTTCTTTTCTTTTAAGTGGGTTTTATCGCTTATTTTCTTTTAAAAGTATATGTCTATTTTTAAAGAGATCAATTTCATGAAGAAAGTTCAAGTAATGAATTAAGTGATGAAAATGATTAAGTGAGTAATTTCTATTTTATTTTCTTTATCTTGGATAATTGTGCTTATACTTTGAAATCACATTTCACACACTTGAAACTTGTAGGGATATAATTTTATGATTTATTACTTATAATCTTAGTGGGATATCTTTAACTAAGCATATTTTTGAAAAACTTGACAATTGAGTAATTTTTAATGTTTTATGATAGATCTTTATGCTTAGCTTTTATTTGAAAAAAATGGGATAAGTGTGTATAAAAAAAAGAATGATGAAAAAAAATAAAGGTTTGTTTCTCTTTTTACTGAGTAACCGGACCTTGTGCCTAGGCAAGTATAAGGGATCGCGTCAAAAGGTGAAAAGTTGAGATAAATTCTTTTATGACTTGCTTGGTTCTATAGCCTTTATAGTTCGAGTTATTAAGCCTGAGGGGTGTTTGAACACCTAGTGCCTTGAGCCAACTGGATTAGGGACACTGGTCTATGTTGATTTATTGTCTTGTAGATGATAGATTGATATGGTTTTGATATTTGCATTAATTCTAATTTCTGTGATTTAGATGAGATGTGCATACAATAGGTTTAATGTTCAGATAATTAATGACTTGGATGAGTTATACTAAGATTAGACGGGTCATGCCTATAGCTAGTTTAGTGTAGATGATTCGTGCTATTGTCGAAGATAGTTCATGCCATGGAATTTAATTAATGATTCTTTCTAAAGTAATTCTAGCTTGTAGCTGATAATACTTGTTCATATTCACACTAGATTTAGATTAAAAGTTAAGGAATTGTTATGGTTCTATAGTGGATTCGATTTCCTAAGTAAATTCTATCAAATTAATCTCTTGCTTTTAAACTAGTTGATATCTTTCTTTTGTTTAATTTAAGTTTAAGTTTGTTTTAGTTTTCAATCAGCAAATTCCTCTTTAGATTTAGTGAAAATTCATCTATCCCTGAGGTTCGACAACCCTTAAATACTTATCCTAGTACAATAACCTTGTACACTTGCAAAGGGTTTAATTATAAACAATCAGTAACTTCCCCAACACTCTAGTCTTCCTTTGTGGAATTTAGACTTTCCCCACAAGGGATTATCCTTGATGAGCAGTTTAATTATTTTTTTGAATTATGAGACATTCACCATCGATTGTTACAGGTGTATGGATTAGAATGCTCATTTACACAGGTTATACTGGAAGAATGGAGCTTGTGTTACACATGTGGATATTGTATGAATTAGTATGATATACAAGATGGTGTGTTTGAGACACTTAATTTCCAGGGTTAATATTTTCATTGAGAAATAAATATGCATGATATATTTATATTGAGAAATGTTTCATGCAGGATATGATTATGATTGTGAATCTCACATGTTTAGATATGAAGTTTACATGTGATGATGAGATTGTTATGTATATTTTGATATGTAGGTAGCATGAATATGTGATGCTGAGATATGTCATGCCTAATATAATATGCAGGTGGCATGATATGCATATAGCATGAATAGATGCTTATGGAATGTGACTTATGACATGAATGCACAGGTTTATGTGGTTATCCCAAAAGGAATTGACATTGTGGTTGATTGTGTGATGAGTATTGAATGATTATGCATGTGTTGTCATTTTGGATTTACCTTCCGTATTAAAAACCCTTGCTAAACTTGTGGCTCACCCTCTTGTTTGTGTTTTGTATTAGGGCTGCATGCCGTACCATGCATGTTGCTCGGATAGGCTCTTTGTGGAACATGGGGATGACATTGACCTTTGAGGGGATGGGTTTTATAAAGATGTCTTGATTATGTTGTTGACTTAGATGCCATGTTGAGACTATTCTTTAAACTCTATTTCACACTCTATTTAGATAATGTTGGCTTAGACTCAATTTAGCCATATGTGGACTTAGACTTATACTTTAGCTATATGTGCAATGATTATGACTAAGTTTGTGGGTATGTGTGTGGATTAATATTTAATTAGTAGTCTTTATATACTCATTTTACTTTCGTACAAAGTATACGTGCAAAACTCCATAATGTTCTACTCAAGGATGAGTTTAGTCTTCCGCAATCTAATGATACTTCATCGTGCTGCTTGCCGCTTTCCCCTTTGATAGAGTTGGCTTAAGGTTGGCATGTGCCGGGGTGTGAAAGATGAGTCCTATGAAACTAGACTCTACATGGGTAGGTTATCCTTCATTTTCTAAGTAGGTTCTGCCCATGTAATGCGCTGCCCGATGCCATAACTTACTACCCCAATGTCCGATTGGGTCATTCTTAGGCTCGTTATGCTCGTCTCATAGAGCTTTACCTAACACACTTAACTTTTAATACAAAAATAATCTAAAATTTCTTCGAAAATTGCAGATGTTACACCACCACTACTATCAATATTGGTCGATTAAAGTTTCAATTTTCTATAGCAATATTGGTATAACCAAATAGTAAAATCTTTTTAGGATCTCCTAATTTCTCTTTTACCTAGATTCACTTTTTCTTTTTCTTTTTCTTTCCCTTTTTTCTAATTTCCTAAATTCCAAACAAGCCCTTAGAGATTTTCTTATTCCTCAACTCCCCCCTAAGCCCCCCATTCGTTTACTACTGGTCACCTCAAGACTCATCCCTTCCCTCCCAATCTTCTCCAGCGCTACGCCAGCTACCGTCAACCACCTTTTTTTAACTAACAAGCCGGTGCATTAGCGGTCTGCAAGTAGGGGTGGAAGTTGGTCATTTGGTCACAGTCAAACACTGACCATGACCAATTAATATGACCATTTAGTGTAATGACCGTGACCGTGACCAAGTGTCTATCGGTCACGGTCATGGATATGGTCAGCCCATTTTTGTCTTTCTTCTTCTTCTTCTTCTTTTACTTTTACTTAGCTCTACTTGGTTGTCTTTATCAAATAAAATGAAGAATGAGAGGAAGGTAGAAATCAAGACAATTATAACCCATTTCATATTCGCACTACAAACTAGGGACAATCCCATTTGACACGGTAGGAACTATATGGGGCAAGGTAGAAATCAAGACAATTATAATCCATCTCATATTCGGCCTACAAACTAGGGGCAATCCCATTCGACACGGTAGGAACTATATGGGGACCCACTAGGGGTTGACTCCAATCAAAACTCATTAAATTAAATTCAACTAAAAGGTAGGAAATTGGAAAATAAATATATTTTTATTAAAATTAACTTAAAAATATGAGATGTTACTTTGCAAGATTGAAACTGATTCAATTTATTACACAAGTGAACTTTGAGTACGTCAATACTAGAAAGGCTAGTGGTCTCTGTGTTGATGTCAGATGCTGCAACCACTTCAATTTTTTCTATTGTAGACCTTTCAATATGCATATTTGATAGTCTATCCATGTTCTTAAAAAGTGAGAGCAAGTCCATTGAGCCAGTACTTGGGCAATGGTGGGTCTGTAGGGTTCAGACAGTGGGATAATCCTTGAAGACTTAATATTTCGTCCCTACAGATTTCAAGATGTTCCAAATGCCAAGACATGCAAGAAATATAAGGATTAATTGTATGTCGTTAGTTAAGTAGTAACCACTCACACTACAATTGAAATCCAGAAAACATAATCGGATAAATAAAATAGCTTTTCAACTTACCAGATCACTGACAATTTATTATTGTTATAAAAATAAAGCCGTAAATTTTCTAGAAGTGTCTTAAGATATGAAACAAGAAATACACAATGAAAAGTTCTGGCCATATATAGCTCATGAATTTCAAACAACATTTCATATGACCTAACATGTAGTATATTTTGAGCCCCGTCACCTCCAGAATCTTCCTAGTTTACCTCTTAAGAAAAAACACATTCTTCTATTTCCATAAACTAGAAAAAAAAATTGAAATGTCCAAGGGTGTTGTATCTCTTTTAGACGACAACACAACGAATTATACCATCTTTGAGTTCTCCAAATATAGAAAAAAACCACTTGAGAAAATTAAGAAGAAACATGTCACAAATGACAAGTGCTTAATGCCATTCCAATTACTCTAAAGATAAAATTTTAGGAAACAGTCAAGAGACACGAATATCAAAAAGAAAACATTAAGAACAGTAAATACAATGGAAAAGTTTAGAATCCCACATCCAAATGACTATCAGTTCCATAAAACATATTTATTCTGGTACTTCAAACTAGAGATGTTGTGCGGGACTCCTTTTGGTGACAAATACAATCAATTATTCACCAAGTGGGATTGATTGTATATGAAGCCTTTGAATCTCATCGATGGTTCCAACGGTCAGCTCCTCTTCCTTTGCAATTGCAAGATTGTTATAGAGTAAGAAGTAGTAAGTTGAGCACAGACTTACCGATCCATATATTCCAAAGAAAGAAACCCATTATATTACAAACAATATTAGTAACAGCCATATAACGTAGATATAAGATGAATGAAAGACCCATCTCAACATGCTCAAAGGAAAACTGTATAGAGGAGGCCGGGTCAGGTTTAAACCGAGTATAATTGATCCATTTAATTTCCGGCTGCCATTGTGCTCAGCTCATTGGCAGTCCAACAAAACAATTTTCAGTAAATGACTTACTGAAGTTCCAATAATACATGAATCCAAGATATAAAAGCAGAAGAAAGACAACCTAATTAGGCACTAACGTAAAGTAACTAATACAAGAATTAGATATGAAATTACTTGTCTGGAAAAGCGGCAGAATTGAAAGGACACATACGGGTAACTTGTTTCAAACCTACATCTTTGTAGATCAATTTCTTGCCAAGGCTATGGATAACAGTTGGCTTATCTGATGCGGCAAATATATGAGCTAAACTAGATTAGCTTCTTACAGTTTTCTGGTTTTTGTTCAGCTGGTGATGGAGGAGTTGAAGGAAATACATGAGCTAAACTAAATTGTTCTGCAATTCAGGCCTATTAAGGTGCGGGAAGAGCTGTAGATTCAGGTGGACAAACTATTTGCAGCCAGACTTCAAATTAGGAAATTATAGGAGGGAGGATGAAGAATCTATAATCAACTTGCATGCTATATTTGGGAACAGGTTCAACTTTCATTTGAATTCTAAAAGAAAGCATTTTGAGTCACTTTACAAAAATTGCACAAGTCGACAAATATAAAAAATAGAAGGAAGACCATGACTTCTGCAAATACCCCAAAAGAAATTCAAAAGGCAGTTAATCAAATTAACATGTAGAATCTAAAAAAGGGTGAGTATGTCAAGAAAATGAAGTCCGGCAACGGAGACAAGCTAATTACCTAATCTATTAGAAATCCAATCATACAAGTCACTGATTATTACTTAAACTTTGGAAATTGTTATGAAATAAAATTCATTTAAACAAAGCAAACTAGCTCAATATCAAACAAAAGAAGAAAAAGAAATATCAAGCAAAATGCAACCAACAAAAGAAGAAAAAGAAATATCAAGCAAAATGCAACCGTACTTGTAAATATGATCAAAAAAACCGAAAGCTTCCACCAAGTCCTAGGCACAAAAAAAAAAGCCAATAAAATAAGATGACCAAATTCCAATGCAAAGTCACCTCCAATGCTATATTTTGCCAAGTCTATGCGTTGAGGCGGAACTAGTGTAACCTTGAATGAAGCCTATTTCTGCTTGAACTTTAAATTTGACTCTAGTTTGAAGTACAACAAGTGGATCTAGGTGTGTTTGCCTTTTGTATGTGAGTGAGTGTGTGTTTGTGAGTGAGGGGGGGGGAGAGGGGATATACCTGTTCACTTGAGACGACCTGTACAAGCCCAATATATACAGAAACATATTTCTCTCTAGAAGATACCTTCTGTGTAACACAACCCTGTTTCAAGACAGAATTTTAATTAGTCAGGAAGAAACTCATTCATAAATAAAGTTTGGTTCAAACATAAAAAACAACAGGAAGAACTATAATTTTGATAAAAACCATAGGAGGAAACATGTCAAAAAAATTTACTATTTATTTATTTATTTATTTTTGCTCGAGAAATCCTCAAATTTCCTCCTACACAAGATGAAGAACATTTTATTCATGGAGCATGAAATCAATGCTTTCCACTATTTGATTATTCTTTAGATATGTGTTTTTTTTCTGAAAAATGGTTTTTACAACCCTGAAACACATAAAAACAGAGATAGAAACAGAGACAGAAAAATATCTCCTAAACCTCTACAAAATGAATACGTCTAAGTTTAGTGCATACCATGATTGCCCTCTCTCTTCATATTCTTTTAATTAAAATTACCCTCTCTAGTGTGCATCAAGTCATATCAGGTGATGCCTAATACGACTTTACTCCAATTATTCACCAAGTAATTCTCAAATAATTTAAGGAACTGGACAATTTACTAAGATGGGTATAGCCTTTCTCTTGCCATTACCATGAAGCTCATATTTTCCCCCGGAGACTGCTTCAATATTGGTGAAAAAACCTTGGACAGATGAAAAAGGTGAAAGATCCAAGCTTCTAAATCCAAGTCACTATAAGGGTCAGTAGTCGCCTTCTCCGTCTCCTCTTAGACTATGATGCAGGAGCAGCTTATTTTAGTGGGAAGTATATGGCAAATATGTTTGAACTAGTGTTTAGTTTCTGCATTTCGTCGAACACTTGTGTTAAGTGAAGATATAACGAAGGGCATTCTAGGTATTCACTAATGGATTGAAAGATTGGCTTTAGTATGATGAGTAATTTTCTATGACTAAGGAGGGACTTTTCTGTAAAACTGGTTTAATCATCGAGACTGTTAATTCTGTTAGTCGTCCCTTTCTTCTCAAGGCTGAACAGAACAGTGTTAATCGTTGGAGATGATAACAGTGTCATGGCAATTTCAAATTCTTTCTTTCAAATACTATAAATAGTATTTCAAGTTGTAATTGGGAGGTATCAAATGTAATTAGAACTTGTTTGTTCAAATTGTGTATTTCCCTAGGCTTTGTGAAAGCTGAGCTTTATTCGAGTTGGGACTGATAGTTCAATGAGATGTTGAACATCAATTTGTTTTCATTTCTATAATTGTTCTTCAATTAGTGAAAATTCCAAAAAGAGTTATTCAATTCTATTTTCAATTTGGGCGCTACATCAAATTGGTATCAAAGCAAGGTTCAACTATTTGCGATGGCGGCCAACGATCAAGGAGAAGTTTTGTCAAGTTCACCATCAATGGCTTATATGGTGATTCTCCAGCAATAAATGTAGCAGTCGATACAACTAATGACGACTCAGCTAGAGGTGATGAATCAAAACCTCAGTACAATTATAAATAATTCAATGAATTCAGAAAACTCTGCTCCGAGAAATTTGCACACAGATCCGAGAAATGCTAGAGTCTTTTCCTATCAAAATACCAGAAATTTTGGATCTCGACATAGTACTGAATACTCTTCAAGTGAAGATGAATTACAATCAAATATTTTACCACCTATTAATCCAGGTGTGAATTCTTATATGCCTCGATTTAAACCTAAAATGGAGTTAGCTTGTTTCAATGGACAAATGAACATTGAACAATTTCTAGATTGGATGATGGAAGTTGAGAATTATTTTTATTGTCTGGACATTCCTGATGAAATGAAATGTCGGGTGGTGGCTTGTAAGTTGAGGAGTGGAGCTTCTGCATGGTGGAACTAACTCCAACAAGATTGAATTAGCAAGGGTAAACACCATATTCAATCCTGATCTAGAATGAAGAAACTATTAAAGGACATGTTCTTACTTGCTGATTTCGGACAATCCTTATTTAAACAGTTTCAAAATTGCAGTCAAAATGAAAGAACTATATCAAAATATATTGAGGAATTCTATAGACTATCTGCTAGAAATAGTTTACATGAATCTGAAGCTCAAAAAATACATAGATTTGTGGTGTGCCTCAAATATGATATGCAATTACAGTTAGCTTCCAAAGCAATTGGAACTATGATTGATGCCATTCAAGCTGCTTTAAGAAATGAGACATTACTGAATCAGACTAAGAGCAAGCATGTGTCATTTGCAAGAAATCATGGAACAGGATTTAGCTACTATCAAAATAAAAAAAAGGAACATATGGTTGCAGAAATGAAAACATAAAAGAATGATTTTGTAAAGCCTACAAAACCCACATTTTTAGTTCCTATTGGCAAGAAAAATGTTTATGCTAAACCTAAACCCGACACCTGTTAGAAATGCAAAAAACCAGGCCATTATTCATCTAAATGTCTATTGAGAACAGGAGATCCAAATGTCATATCTAGAGCTGTCTTGCTATCAAGTGGCTGAAGAAGAATACAATGAAGAAAGTGGTAATGAGGAAGAACAAGAAGAAGTATTTGGGGATGGAGAACATGACTATGATGATTCAACATATTTGTCTTTGATCTCTAGAAAAATTTTGATTGCTCCTAAGCAGTTAAAATTAAGTCAAAGACATAATTTGTTTACCACTGTGGGAACTGTCAAGGAAGTATTATGTAAAGTAATTGTAGATGGGGGTTGCATAGAAAATTTAATTGCACCTTTAGTTGTGAAAAAATTGGGACTGCCTACACATCCTCATCCTCAACCCTATACAATTGGTTGGATAAAAGAAGTGGGCAAGGTTAAAGTGTTAAAACAGTGTAATGTACCTTTTGCCATTGGTAAAAATTATAGAGCAGATATTTTGTGCAATGTTTTAGATATGACAATCTGTCATTTATTACTTGGAAGACTGTGGCAATTTGATACATGTGTTATTCAAGATGGGCATGCTAACACAATTCAATTTGAATTTAGAGGCAAGACTATAATTCTACACCCTCATTTGATGTAGGCTAAAGAAGGAAAAATTAATACAAACCTGTAGCACCAATAGTCTACACCAGCAACTGTTAAAACTACAAAGATAGATGTCAAACTTGGAAATAGTTTCGAGAAAGGTAAAACTAAAAAAAAAATCTTTGGCAGTACTTTGTAATATTTCTTCAGATATAAGGACTGAACAACTAGTACTATCATTTGTGAATAAGAATGCTTTGTCAGCTGTATCATATACATTAGTTCATTAACACAAAGGAATTCAAAAATTTCTTCAACAGTTTGCAATTTTGGTTAATGAAGATTTGTCTTTATCTTTACCACCTATGAGAAATATACAACACGTGATTGATTTACAGCTAGGAGCCACTTTACCTCACCTACCCCATTATCGGATGAGTCCTTCTGAGCATGCAGAACTTCATAAATAGGTACATGATTTATTAAAGAGGGGGTTGATCAGAGAGAGTTTAAGCCTTATGGTTGTGCCAACACTGTTAGTACCCAAAAAGGATGGAACATGGCATATGTGTGTTGATTCAAGGGCCATCAATAAAATTACTATTAAATACAGATTTCCTATACCTAGGCTGGAGGATATGCTAGACATGCTTGCAGGATCTCAAGTATTTTCTAAGGTGGATTTAAGGTCAGGCTATCACCAAATTCGAATGCAGTTAAGGGATGAGTAGAAAACTGCTTTCAAGACCAAGGATGGGCTTTACGAATGGCTCGTAATGCCATTTGGGTTAACAAACACACCCAACACTTTTATGAGATTGATGACTCAGGTCTTGCAACCATTACTAGGAAAATGTGTAGTGGTTTACTTTGATGACATACTAATATATAGTATGAATGAAGCACAACATTTAGACCATTTACAAAAGGTTTTTCAGTTACTGCTTGACAACAATTTGTATATTAACTTGAAGAAGGGCATTTTCTTGGCATAACAATTAATTTTCTTGGTATATGTTGTCAGCAAGGAGGGATTAAAAGTGGACACAGAAAAAGTCAAAGCTATAATCAGTTGGCCAGTTCCAAATAGTGTGACTAAAGTCAGGACTTTCTTAGGACTTGCCACCTTCTATCGAAGATTTATACAAGGCTTTAGTAATTTAGCTGCACCTCTCACTGACTGTTTGAAGAAAGGAAACTTTAGGTGGCAATCTGAACAACAAAGAAGTTTTGAGATGTTAAAAACAAAACTCACTACAGCTCCTACTCTAGCTTTACCAGATTTCACAAAAATATTTGAGGTAGATTGTGATGCATCAATTCAAGGTATTGGAGCTATATTAATTCAAGAAGGTAGGCCAGTGGCTTATTTAAGTCATAAGCTTAACCCAACAAATAGAAATGGTCAGCCTATAAACTTGAATTATATGCTTTGGTACAAACCTTAAAACACTGGCGACATTACCTAGTATTCAAGGAGTTCATATTACATACTGATCACGATTCTTTGAAACATTTATATACTCAATCCAAGCTAGATAGGATGCATGCTCGTTGGATTGGAGAGTTGTAGGAATATACCTTTGTCATTAAACACAAGTCTAGAAAGTTAAATAAAGTGGCTAATGCATTGAGTAGAAGAGCAGCACTAGTTCATGTTTTATCTACAACTTGTTTTGGATTTGAAGAGATTAAAAATCTTTATCAAAATGGTTGTACTTTCTAGGAGAAATGGCAACTTTGTATGGACACACAACAACCGCAAAGTGAATTTAATCTTCATGATGGTTTTTTGTATAAGGGATATCTTCTCTGTATTCCTGTGTGTTCTCTACGAATGATGCTTATTCAAGAACTGCATGGAGGAGGACTAGCTGGACATGTGGGTCGAGATAAAACTCTTGAATTAGTCAAAAGTCGATATTATTGGCCACAGCTTCGAAAAGATGTTAAAAACTGTGTTCAACAATGCTTTATCTATCACCAATACAAGGGGGGAGCTACAAATGCTGGGTTATACACTCCTCTTCCCATTCCTAATTGGCCCTGGGAAGATTTAAGCATGGATTTTATATTAGGACTTTCTCGAACACAAAAAGAATTTGATTCCATCTATGTTGTTGTTGATAGGTTTTCAAAACAAACTCACTTTATTCCTTGTAAAAAAAGTTCTGATGCACTGACTGTGGCTGGTTGTTTTTCAAAGAGATCATTCGTCTTCATGGTGTACCTTCTACAATTACTTCTAATAGAGACAATAGGTTCCTTAGCAATTTCTGGAAAACTCTCTGGTCAAGAATGGAAACTAAACTCCAATTTAGCAGTTCATGTCATCCATAGACTGAGGTAACAAATAGAAGCCTTGGTGATCTTCTTCGTTGTCTATCTGGTGAAACTCCAAAACAATGGAATTCTGCTATATTTCAAGCCGAATTTGCCTATGATTCTACTATCAATAGAACAACAGGACTAGCTCCTTTCCGGATTGTTTATGGATTTTTGCCCAATCATTCTTTAGACATTGCTCTTAGACCTAGGAAAACTATTGAATATAAATCTACAGTTCAATTCATGGAGCAGTTCACTACTTTACATACCTTTGTTCGAGAAAAGATTCTTCGATCTAATGCAAAGTATAAAGTACATGTTGATTCTTATTGACGAGATGTAACCTTTGCTGAAGGTGATTTAGTGATGGTCTATTTGAGCAAGGACAGACTTCCAATCCACTATCAAGGAAAATTGCAGGCCAAGAAAGTTGGACCCTATCGTATTTTACAAATATTGGGTACCAATGCTTATTATGTCACTTTACCCCCTAATTTGCACATTTCAAATGTGTTTAATGTCTGAGATTTGACTCTTTTTCATGCTACTGACGTGGATTTCCTAGAGGTTTAAATGATGCTCGTGGTTGAGCTTTTTTTATGACTAGGGGAGATTGATGCAGGAGCAGCTTATTTTACTGGGAAGTATATGAAAAATATGTTTGAACTAGTGTTTGGTTTCTGTAGTTCATCAAACACTAGTGTTAAGTGAAGATATAATGAAGGGCATTCTGGGTATTCACTAATGGATCGAAAGATTAGCGTTGGTATGATGAGTAATTTTCTATGACTATGGAGGGGCTTTTATGTAAAATTGGTTTATTCGTCGAGAGCATTAATTCTGTTAGTCGTCCCTTTCCTCTCAAGGCTGAACAAAACGGTGTTAATCGTTAGAGATAATAATGGGGTCATGGCAATTTCAAATTCTTTCTTTCAAATACTATAAATAGTATTTCAAGTTGTAATTGGGAGGTATTGAATGTAATTAGAACTTGTTTGTTCAAATTGGGTATTTCCCTGAGCTTTGTGAAAGCTGAGCTTTGTGAAAGCTGGGACTGATAGTTGAGCGAGATGTTGAACATCAGTTTGTTTTCATTTCTATAATTGTTATTTAATTAGTGAAATTTCTAAAAAGAGTTCTTCAATTCTATTTTCAATTTGGGAGTTGCATCAGACTAGGGCTCACTGGAGCAATGTAATGCCGGCAGGGAAGTGGGCAGAGGAGAGTGAGGAGAAGCAAACCAAAAGGGGGAGCGGAATTTTTACCAACCGGTCATGCAGTCACTGAGTTGACCGTTCACTTTGACCACGACGCTGACTGAAATATTTAGTCGATTTGGTCATGGTCAATCGGTCTCCAACATGGCAGATGTGGACACAAACTGAAGACCATTTCCACTTGGATGCCCATTTGCCCCTCCCCCCTCCCTCCCTCCCTCCCTCCCTCGCGCCTTCTTGGATGCTCCTTCTCTTACATCAAACTCTGCCTTTTTCCTGCTCCTCCAAGAGTGAATTCGGCCTGTAATCATTGGTCTCTCGCATGCGCCACCTTGTTTCATTCACCGCGATTCAAACCATGTGAAATAAAAATATTATTAGGATAAGGTGAAATGTGTAATTAGGGTAAGGTGTGTGTAATTTTTTAAATTTTGTAAAAATATAAAAAGTGTGGAGGGGACAAAGTATTACATAGATGCATTCATTATTTAATTGGGACTTAGAACGGCAGAATTGAATGCCACTTCTCGTCCCCATTTGGGTTTTTGTAAGAAGTAAGCATCACATCCAGCTAACACCTTGTTTGCATGCTTGTCCATGTGTCTCCTCGTGACTTGGAGAGGTTATAGGCCTTGTCACGCTACGTAGAGAAAGGGCCGTGGTTTGGGTTTTTTTTTTTTTATAAAAGGGTTGTTAAAAGTTTTAAGACCCACTGTTATTTTGCATCTTAGGTTGCTTGAGGGGGTGAAATGAAACATGCACCTGTTTGCTAAAACCTTTATTTCCTTTAAGCTTTTGTTCTCTCCCTCCCTCACGATATGCACGGTTACTAAAAGGTGACGCCTCACTTAGGTGCGATGTCCGACTTGTGAAAATTGTTTGACCTTTATTATTAGAGTAATGCTATTGCGACCTAAATATTCACGCGTTAAAACTTCACTTCATCCTTTTTATGACTTATTGATAAATGGGGCTCATAAAAGTAGTCCCCATTTATCAATAATAATAATATAAAAAAAAATAAAGTAAAATTTTATTGTGTAAATGTTCACATCGTTAAAGTATTTTTTTTATTATTATCTTTCATTTCAAGTAAGGATCACAGTGGATCAGTTTTGCGTGTTTCTACAACTTGAAAACCCATACAGGACACTCATTCATCATGTGATTGAGGGAGTATTTATCAGTTATATCATATTAATAAGAACCTAGTTATTTATGCTTTATAAAACTCTTACTTCCCCAATAAAAATACCTTATTTTTCCTTTATAAGTTATTTCTTTTTTTATTTCCCCTCTTCTTCCTCGTTTGTGCCACGGCCGACAACAACGCTTTTTTGCTCCTTAGCAGCGGTAAGAATGAGAATGTCCGTGGCAAAAATGGGTCTCTATCTATATTTACTTTCGCCTCTTCTCTCAAACCTAGGTATGAGTTTGGTCCACTTCAATAATGGTTTAATTGGTCCACGGGGTCTACGGTTAGTAGAGGTGTTAAGTGGGACCTACCTCCCTGTGCCTCGGTTATATACATCAGGAACACATAAACCTTAGTGGGCCTGTTAAAAGTTTATGCTTAGTGGTACCGGCATGGTATACGAGGGGTCAACCCCACTACGGTTATGGACGTGGGTGTGTTAGGCCTCATGGTCCAATAAGTTGGGTTCATACCCTTGTTGGAGACACTCTAAACATCTCCACGATACAAGGTGTCACGAGCATGAAGCTTTGTTTAGCGTTTACACACGTGATGGCCTGACTATATCGTGCAGCCAGCAGCCACTCTCTTCCTTTCTCACTGGTATGCGCAATGGAAACACAAGCAAAACAGCAACACAGTCCGACCTGGTGCAAGGGTCTCCACCCAAGCTATATTTCTGTCCACTGAAATACAATGTAGGGAGAGGGCAAGGCTGACCAACCAGGCTGAGAACTCTCTTCCTTTGCTCCCTGGTTCAATGTGCAGGAAGAAATCAGATCCTAATCAGTCATGGCCGCCCTGCTCATCCCTTTTTATAGACACAGCATTAGGCTGGCCGTCCTAGTACCACTAGAAGAACAAAACTCACCCAATACAAGAGTCATCACCCTGTCCAACTCTCAGCCTAAAGCCAATCCGCCCCTAGCATAGAATAGGAAACCTTCAAGAGTCTGTCTTCCGCTAGAAGTTCATCGCCATGCTGCCTCCAAGAGTCAGCCCATCCGAGGAAACCAGCCACTCCAACTCCCATCCGTCATATGAGTGTGACCAGCCTACCTGTGCAAGTCCTGTCCGTACTAGGAACGGTCTCCTACTCCAACTAGGAGTGCAACCAGCCAGCATAAGCTGAATCCTATCCGCCTTAGGAGTCCTCCCCTAAGTCCAAGCAGCGCCCAACTTCGCTGCTATAGTCCTGCCCGCGCAAGGACTCCTACCCAGCCTGCTCTGCAAGGTGAGTAGCTCATCTGGAACATCTCTCGCGCTGTCCCAGCATCCATCCATGCCCAAGGGGTTGCCTAGGCTATCCGATGCCTAGCAAAGCTTGGTTGTCCATTGCCAAGTATGAGAGTAGCTACCCCCTTTCCGCATCCATCAAGTTAAAGGGCTAACAGGCCTCCCGGACTTGATTCTTTGACGCCCTCGTCGAAGCCCCAACTTCCCAGGTGCACCAATTGAAGCACTTCAGCCATCCGCCTCGCTGAACCTGCCAGCAAGAAGCCAACACTTCGCATCACACCACGGCCAAGTCAAATTCCGCTCAGCCTAAGTTATCCTTCAGCCAAGTTTGAGCAACACCCGCTGCCCACCATCCTGCGAACCTCTGCATCAGTCCGTCCCTTAGCTGCTTCGATCAGCCAAGGCTTGGGGAGTCCTCTCCCCTCCTTCATTCGAATCCTCAATGACCCAAAGCTGCCCCCTCAATCGGGGACTCCATCAACTGAACACATCCAATTCGCTGCAAGGGACTCATCTGGGCTACCTCCTCATGCTCAAATTCCTCCTTTTCCTCTTTAGCGACAATTGCATTCAGCCTTTCCTATTTGGGACACTCCTTGGCACGGTGCAGCCCATCGCATATGAAGCAGCCACTACTTCTGTCAGGCCGGATAGTCTGCTCGCTGCCCTTCGCTTTGCCACCGTTACCACCCTTAGTGTTCTCCTTAGTGGATGCTTTCACTTCCCCATTCTTCTTCGCTGGCTCAGCATGAGTTTGCTTGAAATCCGCCAAGCTATCAGCCGCTGCAATCGCTGCGGGAAGGTCCTCCACTTCCCTCCGTCTCAGCTCGTTCTAAGCCCAAGTTTGCAAGCCTTCCATGAAGTAGAATAGTTTGTCATCTTCCGTCATGTTCGTCACACCCAAAACCAGTGATTGGAACTCCTTAACGTAGTCCCGGACTGCCCCCGTATGCCTGAGGTTCCTCAACGCCTCTCGAGCCATCCAAGACACGTTTTTGGGAAGGAATTGCGCCTGCAACTCCTTCTTGAACGTATCCCACATCCCTATTTTTGGCCGACGAGCAGCTGCATCATCCTCCAACTGCGTCTGCCACCACAACTTTGCATCCCCCTCTAGGTACATCGCTGCCACGGTAACCTTCTCTTCCCCTTGAGTATTGACCAGTGTGAAGTAGCTTTCCATGTCCCAAAGGAAGTTCCCTATCTCCTTGGCACCTCGCGTACCAGAATACGCCTTCGGTTCAGGGACCTTTGTCATCTTCGCAACCTGCTGAGATATGGACTCGCCCCCATCTCATGATGAAGTATTGAGGACTGCCCGTTTCAGCAACAACACTTCATCCACCAACTTGCCCAACTTTGCTACCGCTGTCTCCTCAACCTGTTGCACTCGCTGCCTAAGGTAGTCCGTCGTCGCAGCCACAATAGCCGCTAATGTGGTGAGACGTTAGCCGGACTGCCTTCTTCCTGAGACTCCTCAAGGTGTGGTGCAACTTCCAGTAGGGACACTCGCTGGTCGAAGAGGGCCAAATGCTCGTTGATGTTGTGCAACGAGTTCTGGACTTCAACCAATGCCCCATTCCCTGTGGTCATCGCATCAACCTTCGCCTCGAGCTCAGCCATGCGAGTTAGGATCAAACCTACCATCAAGTTGCCTGTGTTTCCAGCAACTCATCAAGGAAGGGTCTGCATGCAGCAAGGTATTCTGATCCGTCCAGCAACAACCTGCAAGGAATCCGCCTCTCCTGGGTATTCTAGTGACTCAGCAACCTTCAGCCAACTCCTTCACAGAGACCGTACAGAGCTTTCACCTCCTTTAGTATCCCGGCAATGGAACCAACTGTCACGAGCACAAAGCTTTGACTAGCGTTCGCACACGTGATGGCCTGACTACACAGCATAGCCAGCAACCACTCTCTTCCCTTCCCACTCGTATGCACAATAGAAACACAAGCAAAACAGCAACACAATCTGACCTGGTGCAAGGGTCTCTGCCCAAGCTATATTTTTGTCCGCTGAAACAATGTAGGGAGAGGGCAAGGCTGACCAACTAGGCTGAGAACTCTCTTCTCTTGCTTCCTGGTTCGCTGTGAAGGAAGAAATCTGATCCTAATCAGCCATGGTCGCCCTGCTCATCCTTTTTTATAGACATAACCTTAGGTTGGCCGTCCTAGTGCCACTAGAAGAACAAAACCCACCCAATACAAGAGTCCTCACCGTATCCAACTCTCAGCCCAAAGCCAATCCACCCCTAGCATAGAATAGGAAACCTTCAATAGTTCATCTTCCGCTAGAAGTCCATTGACATTCTGCCTCCAAGAGTCAGCCCATTCGAGGAAACCAGCCACTCCAACTCCCATCCGTCGTAGGAGTGTGACCAGCCTGCCTGTGCAAGTCGTATCCGTACTAGGAACCTGCTGCCCGGTCTCCTACTCCAACTAGGAGTGCAGCCAGCCAGCATAAGTTGAATCCTATCAGCCTTAGGAGTCCTCCATTAAGTCCAAGCAGCGCCTAGCTTCGCTGCTAGAGTCCTACCCGCACAAGGACTCCTACCCAGCCTACTCTGCAAGGCGAGTAGCTCGTTCGGAACATCTTCCGCGCTATCTCAGCATCCGTCCGTGCCCAAGAGGCTACCTAGGCTATCCGCTGCCTAGAAAAACTTGGCTGTCCGCTGCCAAGTATAGGGGTAGTTGCCCCCTTTTCGCATCCGTCAAGTAAAATGGCTAACACAAGGACAGGTAGAGATCAAATGACAAGGACCTAAGCCAATCAGGCCTAAAATTAAAGAAGAGGTTAGGAGGTTGCTAGGGGATCATCAAAGATTAGGTTAACCTCACCCTTACTAATCACCCCCTCTCCTTTCACCCTATGTCTCCTCTCTCTCCCTGTAGATTAAGCCACCCCTTCCCGTGTAAGAAGACAAAAATAGGGAAGGCAAAAGGGGCCAGGCCACCTGGCGGCTTCTCTCTTTTTCCCAATCACCTAGTCACCTCACTCACTCTCTCTTTCCTCAAACTCTATCTTTTCATATCACCTAAGTCACTTCACACACTCTCTCTCATTAGTGCCTTGACATTGAAAAATCAAACGTAAAAAAGTTACATCATCTTTTCAAAACTGTTGATGAGTGGGCAACGTCACCAAAGTTTCGGCTGCAGTACTACTACATGATATAAAGTTCAAAAATTACCAGACAAATAAATAAATATAACATCTCTTAGTCTGCTGCACAAAACACTTATATTTTTTCCTTCCCTCAATCCGCTAAGGCAATGATATCAAAGCCTCTCACAAAACACTGAGTTTTGAGGGCCAACTGTTTGGCGAGTTCTCACATTTCATGCATCTCATTCATCTCATATGTAAATGATTGACCAAACTCATTCATTTCAAATGGGAATGTTGTCCAATATGTATCTATATAATGCTTTACTCTCCTAGAAGGGGTAAAACGAAAGCTGCTTTTCTTCTCCTACGAGGTATTGACGGCCTTCCGGGGTGCATATAGAAGTGTTCTAATTTTTACTCTCGTTTTATCTTTTGTTTCCTTTATTTATGAGTAATAATCATTTCGCTTAGTGAGAAGAAATAAAAGATTACTTAGATGAATTAGAACTTAAACAAACTTATATATCCTTGATGATTAATTAAATGAAAAAAGATACATCTACTGTGGGAAGGCTACATCGCGCAGCTTGTTGCATGTTTTTATTCTCTGGCAAGAAGCTTCTAAACAGGCAACAGGAGTTAGCCTTCTCCACCACATTCATATGCCTTAATCAGTCTTCTTAACCCTTTCGTGAGAAGCAACCAGTCAGTTCGGCCACTAGGCTGGCTTGATCCATTTCAGCTTCTCAACAAATTAACCCTGATAGAAAAAATCACTCGGCTGCAATTGAGTTCGATCTCCATCTGCCCACAATTTGAGAGAGAGCTTTTTGGGAAGAACCATCCTCATCAATGGCCCAAAAAGCTGCCTCCTTACACTTTTCGACCCTCTCCCTCAGCACCTTCCCCTCTTCCCCAGCCATGACCTCCTCCACCACCCGAGATATCTCTTCCCCCACCACCAAACCGCCTTTTTTTGCCTTGGGCCTAATGCCCACCTTCATCTCTTCCACCAGCAACACAGCGTTGGTCCTCTGCTCAGCGTAGAGAGGCCATGCTATGATGGGTACTCCGTGCGTAATGCTCTCCAGGGCGGAGTTCCACCCGCGGTGGGACAGGAAACCTCCTGTGGCCCTGTGGGCCAGAATCTCCACCTGTGGGGCCCACCATGGCACCACCAGGCCAACTCCCTCCGTCCTCGACGTGAACCCCTCCGGCAAGAACCCAACGGGATTCTCATCGGCTCTGACACCTGCATCGAAATAGGCAGCACTTGCCTCTCTCTCCGAGGGTTTCCTCACCACCCACAGAAACCTCTGCCCGCTCAGCTCCAACCCAAAGGCCAATTCCCTAGTCTGCTCCAGAGAGAGGGTGCCCCCACTCCCAAATGACACAAACATGACTGAACTATGAGCTTGCTGGTCCAGCCACTTCAAACAAGATTCACCAAGACCTGGCCCACGATCAGCTGCCTGGGAAGCACTCTGAATCAGTGGCCCAATTGGGATTGTGGGGGGAACACTACTGTTCGATTCAGCTTTTTCCTTGAGGCTAAGGAAAGGTCCAAGCTCCAGCTCCATGACACTGTTCACAAAAATCCCTTCAACTTCTCTATAGAGCTTCACATGGGCTATCATGTTTCTGTAGGCCTCACTGTTGCGGTCCTTAGCCGGCTCAGGAAGTTCAGTTCCTGGAATTGGTACACACCCTGGCAGCCTCAGTGGCTCTGGCATTATCTCTAAATGGCCCTGTGATATGCTTATCTAGGATGGGGAGATGAAGCATGAAAGACAAGGTGGTGAAATTGGAAGTGTAGAGGAGGTAGACTGAGACGTTATTGAACTCTTTAGCAACATCTAGTGCAGCTATGCTAAAGATGTCCACCACAAGCGGGCTGGCCGAGGCCAAGTCCTTTAGGACTGAAGGAAGGCAACGCATGGAGTTGGAGACTCCCAGCATGATCTGGAAACCCATACTGGCGTTTGGAGGGTGTCAGAGGTGGGGATCGGAGGGAGGGAAACAACATGGAGAGTTGGTGGGAGGGAATCGATGATCGACTGCTGGGCTGTTTGCGAAGAGCCGGAGGCCTCAGTTGGTGGAAGGTTGAGGAGGTTCACGGGGAGATGGTGATGGAGATGGAGTCTTCTTCCAAACTCGGCGAGTGGTTTCAAGTGACCAAGGCCGGTACTCGGCACAACCACCACATGAGGAGGAGCATCATGTGATCTTCCCATGGTCACGGCCGCTTCTTTCCTTTCCGATGAATATATAAAAGAAAAAAAAGCTCCTGTGAGGTTTAGGGCTGCAAATTTACGGGCCAGCCCGTTAGCCCGGCCCAGCCCAGCCTGTAAATATTCGGGTTTGGGCCGAAAATTATTTGCAATAGATTGGGCCAGGCCTCAGATTTAAAAACCTGTTACAGATCAGGCCGGGCTTGGGCCTGGGAAAAAAAAAAGCCCGGCCCATAAAATAAGCTAGCCATTTATCACTATCCTTGCCGCTTTTCGCTTCCGTCTTCATTGCTCCAAACTTCAGCGACTCCACTTCCCCCTCCGTCGCCCCAAGTGCAACTCGTCGGCTTCCCGGCATCCGGCTCTCTCCAACTCAACCAAGAATCAAAGCCAGGTCCAAAAGGTCCAACCTCCCATATGAGCATGGTGTCCTAGTTGGTCCCTTTCTTCCCCTGCTGGGTGTACAAGCAGGCCACAGAACTAGACCCATTAGCGAACATCCATCCGGGGACCCGGTGGAGCTCGTCATCCCCAAAGCTGCCGGCTTTCGAAAGAGACCTCAAATCCACGAGACCCCGACCGCTTCCCTCTAGCTCCTGGCTTCGTGCTTCTTCCTCCTCCTAGTGCTCCAGCGCATGGAAAGCGCCAGCAGTGAGTCGGACTGCAGCAAGGCCCCAGGCCTGGCGGCAAGGGCCAGCCGGGACTACACCCTCAGGCGGTAGGCAGTGGAGTAGGAAGACATGCAACTCCCCATGGATCCGATTGCAGAGCCAAACGAGGCGACTACGGGGGCCTTTCATGGAGGCTCTGTGTCCTCTCCCTCTCCAACAACTCCCTTGCCTCAGAACCGCCATTTTCGGCCCGACTGGCCTCCCTACTGATCCGGCCTCGTGCGACTCGTCCTTCGATAGTGGATTTGAGGCCATCTGGTGAGACACCTCTGTCATGGCGTATACCTCCGGGAATGGCAGAGGGATTTATTTGAAGTTAGAAAAATACCAGCGGAGGGATGGAAGGAGCGGCGAACGGATGGGAGGAAGACTGGGGCTTCTAGCCCATAAGCCCGTGGCCCGGCCCAGCCTGGCTACGGGCCCGGGCTAGCTTTCTAGAAAGAAAATTTGGGCTAGGCCGGGCCTGATTTATTGGCTTAATTTTTTGGGCCGGGCCTGGGCTACCCTTGGCCCATCAAGGCCCAGCTCGTTTGCAGCCCTAGTGAGGTTCTGTTCTATACATCACAACCTACGTACTTAAAACACCTACTGAGGTTCACTTTTTATGTTCTGATTCGGCACTAATCACTATGCTTCGTCAAGTAAGTCTAGGAAATTGAAACAACCATACTAATTACATAATCTTCTTATAAAAAAACAAATAAAAAAATCATCACGTTAAGAAGTCTACGACCTACTTCATTGATTTTATTGTTATTTTTTTTTACTCTGAATTAAGAAAGTTTTCGGTTTCGGTTGGTGAGATTTGTTAATGTAGAGTAAAAATGGTGGAGAAAATACAAAATATAGCACTACAAGAAAAATAATTATTAGTGAGTTATAAAAGAGTTCTTAATGATTATTAGTGACGCTAAAAAATATCGTTAATTATATTAAAAAAAGTCTCGTCGTAACTGTTTATTAACGATGCAGGTAAAAAACTGTCACTAATAATCTTAATATTAACTACATTTTTTTATGCTGCCAATATTATTTGTTTTTGTGATGCTTGACCCATGTTACTAAGCGTCCCTAATAATATATTATTATCAATGCATGTTAAAGTGTCGCTAATATCATAAAAATATATTGTAATAAGCAAATTAAAAAATATATACTAACTCTATTAGCGATACTCTTTATGAGCAAAAAAATTATTATAATGCTATTAACGACATTCATAAAGAGAGTCGCTAATAACTTTAGAAAATTAAAAAATAACTTAAGCAAATTAAAAAAAATAAGGCTATTAGTGATGCTCTTAAAGAGAATCACTAATAATAAAAATTTTGAAAAAAATAAAATCCGTGAGTGGCAGAATGGCGGGAGAGGGAAGGTGGGGGAGGGGGGGGGGGGTGTGGACTATGGGAGGAGCCAGGCTGCAACATGGGGGGAGGTCATACTCCATCCGGAACGGCCAAAGTGCCTTCTCCTCCAATTGGACGAAGCGAAGGAGGGCGGGGCAAGGGAGCAGGGTTGGAGTAGGAGGGGGAGAGAAGGGGGAGATCGTGCTAGAATCTTGGCGGCAGAGTAGGATCCGACAACGGGAGGGGGAACTGAGCCATGGCGTGGGCCGGAGCGCCTCCTCGACTAGACAAAGTGAAGGGGCGGGGCAAAGGTGAAGGGGGAGGGGGCAGCACGGGAATCTGTCGATGGAGCCGAATCCGGGGCTAGGGCAAGGGGGTAGAGGGAGGGAGCTGGGGTAAGAGGGGGAGCGAACAGAGATGAGACTAGGGGAAGGGGGCCGGGGATAGAGAAGGGAATGGAGGGAAGAGGCGGTGGGGGCTGGAAGGAGGGAAGAGGTGACTGGATGAGGCGAGAAGGGGGGGACAGAGAGGGGGAGGGAGGGAGCATGGAGAATGGCAGCGACCATGATATGGCAGTGACTATGGCAATGGTCAACTGTGGGCATGGGACTGGGATGTAAGAGTGGTCGTGCGAAATTTACGCCCTACCGCGTAGGGCAAATTTTGCAGCTAAAATTTCACATGTGGCACTGGTTATTTTGCATTACTGATTGAGCATCCCAAATAATTATATTAGCGATGTTTTTTAGTAAAACGTTATTAAGGTAACATTAGCGACATTTAAATTTAAACGTAGCTAAAGAGAGAGAAGAGAGAAAGAGAGAGAAAGAGAGAGGTGAAAGAGAGGAGAGAGAGAGGGAAAAATAATTATCTAAAAAAATTAGTACTATTTGCAACCCTAGGTAATGAGCGTCACAAATATTACTAATTTTTAAAATACTTATTTTTTAAAGTATTTGCAATGCTCCTAAGAAGCATCACAAATAGTATTAACAGTCTATGACAATTCTGATTTGGAGTCACCACTTTTACTTTTATTTGCGATGTTTATTGTAAGCATCGCAAATAGGCTAAAAATATTTTTTTAAATACTCTTTTTTCCTCTCTCCTCTCTCCCCTCTCTTCTCTCTCCCCTCTTACTCTCTCTCCTCTCACTCTATCTCCTCTCTTTTCTCTCTCCCTCTCTCTTCTCTCCTCTCTCTTCTCTTTGCTCTCCACTCTCTCTCTTCTCCTCTCTCTACCCACACTCTCTCTTCTCTCCTTTCTCTCCCTCTCCTCCCCCTCTCTCACGCACGACAAATGAGCCCCAACTTTGAGGAGAGGGGAGAGAGTAGAGGAATTTTATTTTAATTTTTTAGTAATTTTTTATTACATATTTTATTTTAAAAGTAATAAAAATAAAATATATTAGCGACACATATGGGTTTGCGTCCTTAAGACTTATGGTATTAATGACGCATATTCCTATTTGTCACTTATACATTTTATTTTATATTTTATTTTTATATTTTTAAAAATTAATATAATACATAATAAAAAAATTCTAAAAAATTCAAATAATTATATTCCCTTGCTCTTTTCCCTCTCCTCCCGCCAGAGTCCGGCGACCTTCCCGCTCTCTCTTCTCACTCCTCTCTTATCTCTCTCTATCCTGCTCTCTCTACTTCTTTTCTCTCACGCGCGTTAACATAAGCCTTGGCTCCGAGGAGGAGAGGTGAGAGGGTGGGAGAATTTAATTTTAAAATTTTAGATTATTTTATTATATATTATATTTAAAAAACTATAAAAATAAAAGAAACTTGAAGGTATTAGTGATGCATAGTAATAAGCGTCACTAATACCCTAGGTATTTCTGATGCGTAGTAATATGCGTCGCTACCTACCATATTAGCGACGCATATGACTATACATTGCTAATATATTTTATATTTTTTTATACTATAATATATAATTAAATAATCCCCTCTCTTTCCTCTCTCCCTCACTCTGCCCTCTCTCTCCCTTCTCTCCTCTCCTCTCTCTCTCCCTCTTTCTCTCTCTCTCTTCTCACTTTATCTAAGTCCCTCTCTTCTCTCTTTATCTAAGTCCCTCTCTTCTCTTCTCTTCTCTTCTATTCTCTTCTATCTCCTCTCTCTAACCACTCTCTCTTCTCTCCTCTCTCACCTATCTCTCCACTCTCTCTCCTTGCTTATCTCTCCCTCTCTCTCACACACATGGCAAAATGAGCCCTGGTTCTAAGGAGAGGAGAAAGAGTGGAGGAATTTAATTTTACTTTTTGAGAATTTTTTATAATAAAATAAAATAAAAGGTATTCGTAACTCATAGAAATATACGTCACTAATACACTAGGTATTAGCAACACTTAATCGTTTGCGTGTATTATTAACAAATTCCTATGCATTGCTAATACCTTTTATTTTATTTTATTTTTATAAATTTTAAAATATAATACATAATAAAAATTTAAAAAAAAATTAAAATTAAAATCCATGTTCTCTCCCCTCTCCTCCTTTCCTACTAGAGTCCGGCGACCCTCCCGCTCTCCCAATATTTGTCCCTGTCAAATTTCTTATATTCATGTATACACTATCTCTTTCTTCGTTTTCTCTTCTCTCTCACACACTCTCTATCTCCTCTCTCTCCTTTCACTCTCCCTCTCCTCTCTCTTCTCTCTCTCTCCTCTCTTACTCCTCACTCTCGTCTCTCTCTCTTCTCTTTCTCTCTTCTCTCTCTCCTCTCTCCTCACTAATCTCTCTCATCTCTCTCTCCTCTTTCTCTCTATCTACTCTCACTCTCTCTTCTCTTTTCACTCTCATCTCTCTCTCTCTCTCACTCACATGTGTGAGCGTGATCCACAACTCGGAGGAGTGGGGAGAAAGTAGGGAAATTTAATTAATTAATTAATTATATAATATATTAAAGTAATAAGCATTAAATAAAATATAATATATTTATATTTTTTAATTTAAATAATTTAATATTTATTTATTTATAATATATTATATATTTAAATATTAAATATTAAATAATAAAACTATTTGTGACACTTTTTTAAAAGCATCGCAAGTAGTGGTATTATTAGAGACACTTATGAAAAAGAGTTGCAAATAAAATAAAGTTTTTTAAAAAAATTAAGACTATTTATGACACTTTTTTAAATGTGCCGCAAATAGTATTACTATTTGTGACATTTTGTGAAAAGCATCGTAAATAGTCTTAATTTTTTAAAAAACTTATTTTATTTGCTAATAATACCACTATTTGCAATGCTTTTAAAAAGGTATCACATATAGCTATAAATATTTTATTTTTAAAAAATATTTTATTTGCGACACTTTTTTAAAAGTGTCACAAATAGTAGTACTATTTGTGATGCTTTTAAAAAAGTGTCGCAAATAGTTTTTTCCAATGTTTTTTTATGCTATGCAAATAGTAGTTTTTAGTGATGTTTTGTATTGCATCACTAATAAAAATGTCTCTAATAGTCCTTTTTATAGTAGTTAGATGAAGTACAAAAGGGGTTATTGTTCTCAATTTTGTTCTTACAAAAAACTAATGATACATTGGAGAAGATGGGTAGTTGTCATGTGAGATCCGAAAAAATTTATGATATCATTCGCTTTGATTGTGTGATAGTTTGATTTAATTATAAATTCTTTTAATATTATTTTAAAATTTGAGGGAAAACATCTTTGGCTAGTATAATTACCATATTACCACACTAATTATTGCAATATTTACACATTTCATTGTGTTAAGGAAGTTGGCTCCACTCTAGGACCCACAACTAACCTCGTTGTTGTTACGCAAACTACTTGGACAGCCGACTTTCACTTGAAACATTAGTTGAGGAGAGGCCAACCAAGCATAATGTCAGCCACTCCAAATGCGTGTAACCTAAGCGATCCTGAATGTATCGGTTATGAGCAAAGACTCGCGTAGAACTCCCTCCAACAAGGAGGTGCAATGATCCTGAATAGATCAGTTTTGAGAGAAGGCTTATGCAGAATTTCCTCCAACGGGGAGGTGCATTGACACAACCAAATCAACAGTTCCTTAATAAACTAAGACTACAAAAAACCATCCAGAACTCTATATATGCTTGACAAACAAGCAAGGATTCAGAATGACTATCCCAAACCTATCAGTCTCTTTTAGACTATTGTCAAATCTCAAAATGGCCATCAGTTCATTAATAAATTGTTAGGTCAAAGCCTTGTTCACCTTGCGAACTAGTCTAAAGCCTCTTTGAGGGTATTTTAGTCTTTATCTTAATTAAGTATTCTCTCCAAATCGTAAACTAATTAACCCCCATTGATTATTCTTTCATTAACTTCAACCTAGTGATAAATTACTATCACAACATCAATTGCAAACATTAAAGCAGATGAAAACATGAATAATATGGGCCCACCCAAATCCCAATAGATCTTAATATCAAGTGTCAAACTCAATTATGGAAATATAAAATATTGTGCTCTCATGCCCTAACTTTTATCGGGTTAGTAGCATCTATTTTTATGAAAACAGGTTATAAGTCCTTAAGGGCATTAGGGTAATTTTTCCTTGGGACATGGTCGTCTTCGTTATATCATTATGGTCACCTCCCTCTCGTTTTGTTGATTTCAAGCCATTGACATCCCTAGAGGCTCCATTCTCAAATTGGCCCACGAGTCTATTCAAGTAAATGTGAGTCACTTTGCTCATAGGGGTATTCTTATTATTTTGTTCACGGTCTTCCTAAATTCCAATGGGTCCAAAACTGTTCTCAAGAGCACTCCTTGATGTCATGGACCCGTAGTAATTTTATAGACATTTTATGGGGTTATAAACCCCTTAACCAACCTTAATTTGCTCTATAGTTCACCCTTAACCCTATGGGTAAAATAGTCAATTATCCACCTATTGGGATTTTTCTCCATCATGTGGATTGATCTAAATTTAGGTTACAACATAAACCTCACATTGGATTTCTTTTCCAATTTAAACTCTACTCATAGGCCCTTGAACTAGGACCCGAGTCAAGTAATTAAATGTTATTACAGTTCCTCATAAAGGTAAAACAATCATTTCACAACCTCTCATATTTTCCCCTAGTCTAAAACTTTGTTAGGAGACATGTGAATCTTATCTGCTCCAATGATAATTTTTATATTTGTTTTCCATATTTTATCACCCTAAAATGGTCATGCTTCAGTTTTTTTAACCAACTTGGACCAAGGCCAGACTTAGCTTGGTCGGGTCCTAGCCAAACGGGTACAGTCTCCGGACTCGGGCCCAACAACCCAGTTTGTAAGTCGTCTTCTTCATGGCTGGCCAGAGGCTTGTTGTCCTCTAGTGGTGCTACCATGGTGAGACATGGGGCAGGGGCTATCCGCATCGCCGACATGCGGCAAAATCAAAGGCCCTAGCCCAGCCGCCATCCGATGGCCGGAATGGGGCCAAAGGGTCGTCCTTTTGCGCTCTTTTTTTGAAGTATTTGGCTAGGGCAACTACTGGCCGCCACGGTTGGGCAATGCTTTGGGCTCGACAACACTCCATCATACAACGATTTCTAGAGTCTTGGTCCCACCTCTGGCTAGCAGTTCCGCCTGTGCCAACCTGAGCCGAAACGGCTCTCCTCCCTCTCTTCATCTTTGGTTAGAGTTGTACCAGGCTCTTCCTTCTCAAAAGTTCAATACTTAAGGCCAAGGTGGCCTCTGGTGAGAACTGGGTAGTGGTGGCTCTGCTACTGAGCTCCTCTAGCTCTGTCCATGTTGACGTACCCAAGACTCCCTTGCTCAATTTTTCTAGCTGCAAGTAAGGGACTTGTAGCCCATCACACACCACCAAATATGTGTGAGGCCTCTCAAGCACATCACCTTCGGCAAGCTGATGCTCTAAAATAATGTTTAATTATATTCTTTGAAATCTTGGATTACAATCTTATTTTGTTTTAATTCATTGCTTATATGTGCTATTTATATCTTGAACAGGTGAGTTGGGCCTATGTTGTGCTTACATGTCAAAATGAGCTTCGATAAGATCCAACTAGAAGAGGAAGTGAAGCCCAACTACCTAAAGTCATCTAAAAGTCAGAAAGAGACTCCTAATGTTCTAAACATGCATGTGATGGTTGAACACAACCTTTTGGACCGGCTAGATTTTAGATTTGCATCAAGAGAACTAAATTCGAGAAGAAGCTTATTTGAATAGATTGACACAGCCTTATTATTTCAACCATATCTTGCTATGTATAATTCGGATTGATATGGTTCAGGCGGCGTTGGAAAGAAGACTTCTATGAATACAATCACTATTCAAATCCGGCATGAAAAGGGAAAACTAGTTAACTAACCCGAGGCCATCACATGAAGACTCTTTTCATTAGTTGTGATTGATACATATAAGAAAAGACAATGAGGATAACTAGCTAACTAAATGAACACTCAAAGATACTTATTTTTTAATAAAATTATTGATTTATTTGATTTATTTAGAATCTAATCATTGCCAAAGAAGCAACCAATCAAGCAATCAATCAGGATGCCATCAAGGGATATGATTGGACTTTCCCTTTTGAATCAACCCCTTCTACTCCTATAAATAGAGGGGTGGACGTGGTGAAGGCATCATCTCTTCCTCATTGGAGCTATCTTCTTCTATTTTTATTCTCTTATTTTGTATTCTTATTTTTAGTTGTATTGTAATGGCTTTCTAAGCTCTCTAGCTAAGGTTAGAGGTGATTTGTAACAATTAATGAAGTGCTATTCATGTTTCATCAATGGTTTCAAGTAAGTATTGGTTATTTAAAGTGATGTTCATTTAATATTGTTCTTCTTCTTATTTCTTTGTGATTTGAATACATAAGATGCTTGAAGGTTCTTCTTCTTGATCTTTTGTGATTTTGATACATAGAACTCTTGAAGAAACAATTCTTTTTATCCTTCATCTATCCAAAGTATTTTTTATCTTTATTTTTTCTTTTAATGTTCATATCTTCCGGTTTGATAAAATCTTCATTCAATTCTAACTAAGATAACATAACATATGAAGGACATCACTAGATATTACAATGACCCTCAATGCCTTAGTGGTTTCTCTTATTGTTTTTTTAACTCTTTTTTGCTGCAATACTCTTCTACTCTTTCTTTCTTAATTTTTCTTTCCATTTTTTTTTCATAATCATTTTCTTTGTTGCATAAGGCTTTCCCTGTGGATCGACCTTGTAACACCCGAGATTTTTCCTCACATTTTTTTATAAATTGGAGAAAAATAACGAAATCAAAACCTATAGAAATAATTTATAATTTAAAACACTAAACATCAATTTTCTATCTAAATATTTTCATCATACGGTCAAATATCGTATGGCCAAAGCAAATATCCTCAGGCGCTACTCGAAAACATACGTACGACTAAATTACCATGATCATGGATTTTTAAATACAAATAAATCCCAGGTATCCCCGAGTATAAGTCCCATAAACAGTCTACTATCTGATCCAAATTAAAAGTCCAGAAGATATAAACACTTAAATCTCATCTCACCCAATACATCAGATCGTGGCACCAAATATACTTTCATTGAGTTAAATATACCTAAATCAAAAGGAGAAACAATCTACTGCAGAATCGAGCATCCATCTTTAGGAGCTCTCCAACACAACCTGCAAAATCTTCTCGAACAACGGGGCTAAAAAAGTAGGGTGAGTAGGAAAATACCCAGTAGGGAAAACTAAAACAGTGAACTCAATAAGTTCATAAAATACATGCATTCATGCAACTCAGACATGAAGCAGTCAACATAATATAATCAAATACATCTTCATATAATAATGCATAGCACACCAATGAAAGCAAACTTACACAAACACCCTTAATCAGGGTCTTACAACTTACTCGTACCATCGTACGCATACTCAAAACCTTACACATACTTGTACAACCTTACTCGTACAATCTTACACTTACAGTCTTACTAAGAAACTTACACTTACAGTCTTACTCAGTCATCATCTTACAATTGTGCTCATACTCATACTCATATAACTTACATGTACTTGTATGACCTTCCTCATACAATCATACGCTTACACATAAATGTATTCTTACGTCTTCCTTAGGAGCTTACACTTACACTTACTCTGGATCTTACATGTACAACTTACTCAGAATTTGAAGCATACAACATACTTTCACTATCGTACACATACTACCGACAACTAAAGCTCATTACAATTAACAAACTCCAACGTCAGAAAGGAAGGGAATGTCACAAGGGCGTCACCTTAACCTTTGAGGAGCAACTAGACGCCATGGACTTTTTCGAAGGCAGGGCACACTTATACTCATGGGGCACAGGATCAAACAGGTAAGAGTAGATCCATGATACTACTTACCTGAGTGCACAAATACCCACTCTCTAGGGCCATACAGTGGCCGACAAGTGCCATACAGTGCCAACAAGGGCCATGCAGTACCAACTAAGGGCGGAAAACATACAGTGCCACTCTAGGGCAGTAATCTTACAATGCCACTCTTGGGCAGAACATATAGTGTCATCTATAGGCAGAAACATATAGAGCCCACGAAGGGCAGAAACTTACAGCTCTCTCAACAGAGCATCAAACGTCTGGGCCTAATACGACACACAGACCAAATCGAAACATACATCGCTCTCAATAGAGCATTAGACATCTGGTGCTCTATACAGCACATAGACAACATCCCACAGGATAAAGACCATGGCAAGACATGGGAAATGCTTAGCTGACTCATTATCGGCTAGCATAAACATGAAACTTAATCCATTGAACCCTCAGGTCTCAAACTCAAAACGCTATTATTAGCTTTCTCATAATTCAAGTTTGAATTAAGTAAGTTATGCGGTAAAATTATGCCAAACTGACTCACAGTCCTTGACTGATCAAACCGAAGCTGAACCTTATCGAAACCGTAGTTCATCGGGGCAGCAGACTTCACTTATCGGTCCAAGTCACAACATTCACCGTACACAGATCCTTATATAATCATACATCCTCTGTCATCCACCTTACGGTCAAAACATCTTACTTACATCGTCAAACTGAGCTCCTCAAAGCAGATCCTCATTATCCCCCCTTACTTACACCTCATTGATTATGCTTACTTTTCACTTCATAATTTGTATGTTATGCTTGTACAATTATGCACACTCTTACCATCTAACAAACCCACATAAAGCTTCAAGCCCAAGTTCTCTTACTTACAGAAACCAATCCCTGACTTTGCTCCACACCAAACTGATCCAATCCGCTCCATTCTTCGTCTATCATACTTACATTTGTCGTCTTCTATCACACGCTTACCCATCCACATCCGACTCCATACCAAAACCTTACCACTTCTTACCACCCATCGCCCATACCTCTGCCCACACACACAGTCCACATACATAACTTACTCAAAATCACAAGCCATCACTAGCATGTCCATAATACGCATCCGTAGCGTACTAACCTAATCGCTAGCCATCACTAGCGCATACATATTCCACATCCATAAAACATACGTACAACTCATACATATCAGTCATACTTAGCACACATATTGCACATATATCAACCATACTTATAGCTTATATGCATGCCATATGTATCTAAACATACCATATAATCATGCTTATATGCACATCATGCAATTCCTAGCATGCTACTACTCATTCAAGCATGCTATCATGAAATTACGAGTTCAAAGCTCCCCTACCTCGTAATCATGACGTTTGATGGCAAGCACACAACAGTGGTGGCGTTCGGTGGTGGAGTTGGCAGCCAAAAGCTTTGCCAAGTTGAGAGAGCTGCTATCCCGAGGGTTTAGGAAACGCCAAAACTACTCACGACCAAACAGGGGTGACACAGATCAATGCGGAAAATCTGTATCCACGGCAGCACACTGGTGGCTGCCGGGAGAAAGATAGTGCCAATGAGCGGCTGGTGCGACCGGAAGGCAGGGTGTACTCACTAAAATTTAACTGGCGGTTGAACAATACCCAACCGGTCATAAAACGTCAAAATCGGCCATGGACAACACCCAACGACATCGATTTTGGGTTTACAAGCGCCCACATATGGGCGGAGGGCGTGGGGTAACGTTCAAGGACGGAGGAGAGGTGGAGGACTCTGATGTCAACTCCAAATGATGGCAAAGCCATCCGACGATCGGGCAGCGCCAAAGCAGCACCAAAACTCTAACCCGCACGCGTGGCTACTTGCACACGCGACCATAGGGAAGAGTAGAGGGCTAGATAGTGTCAGCCCAAGACTCGAAAGGGCGGTAGGGCCATGCCCAAGGGTGGTGACCAACAAAGACGGCCTTTGTCGTTGCTGTGCCAAGGTAGGCTGACTAGAGGCCAATCGGTCAAACACACAATCAGCTGAGGGAAACCTGGCCCATGCCAAAAGAAGAGGGCGGTGCCACACTAGGGCGGCCAGCCATCTCCAGGCTGAGACCCACCACACTAAGGTGGTCCAAAGGGTGTTCGGCATCCAACGATGCTCGATGGCCTAAAAAGGGTGGAAAACCCTGGGGGCACAAGGACGAGTAGGGATTACTGGCCGGCTCCATCATGGCCCTAGTAGCCAGGACGAGCTATCTCTAGCCAGAGGTGACGGCCAAAGTCAGCAGCCACACGCTAGACAGATAGCACAGTGAGGAGCAAAGGCTCGGTTTTTCCGAGTGAGAGCACCTGAGCAAGGGATGCAGATTGGGTTCCGACAAAGCGGAGGGGATGGAGGCTGAACAAGGTATGGAGGGGTGGCCCACTAGCATCACCGGGCCGTGGCAGAGCCAAACGAAGGTCTGCTCTGTCGTGGCTCGTCGTCGGTAGCCACGGTTTCACAAAAATAGAGCACTCGCGAATAGGGCAGAGGGGAGAAAATGAGAGGAGAGGATGGAGCCTCGAGGAGGCCAACTAGGGCCAGGAGGGGTGGTCCATTGCCTTCGCCAGACCAAGGCGAGGTTGGAGGGAGATCTGGTCGGCGGTGGCTTGCCGCCGGCAGCCACCGTTTCACCAAAACAGTCAGGCAGCGAAAACAGAGCAGAGAGGGGAAGGATGAGTGGGGTTGAGGAACAAAGGCCACTGGGGCCGGGAGGGACAGCCTCCCACCATCGCCGGCCGGAGGCGGGACCATGGCCGGCCTGCCAAGCCGTGCCGGCCCACGGCAGTGGCGGAACAACAAAAACAGAGAGGGTGAGGGAACTAACCAGGGGAGGAGGAGGAAGCTGGCCAGGACAAAGGGGGCGGGCCAGGGCAGCGGCCCTATTGTCACCGGCCTATGGCTGTCCGGACGGAGGCCGGGCAGAGCCCACTGGCCACCGCTGGTGCTGCCACATCACAAATCAAAGAGAGCAAAGAGAGACCGGGGAAAACAGGGGAGGAGCTCACGGCGAATCAAATCGGGCCGAGGCAGCCTCGACATCGCTTGGCCGTCACCAGGCCGAGGTTGGCCGGTGGTTTGCCGGCGGTGCTCCTCCGGCTCAACCAGAATGAAGGGGGGGGGGTCACATTGTTCTCTTCCAGAAGGGTCTGGATTAGGCTCGGCCGAGCCCGAGCCCGTTCTCTTTTTTTTTTCCTTATCCCTTTTTGCACTTCCATTCTTTAACGATTTTTTGCACCAAAATGTGCATCTAGGCCCGTGGCCTACGATGAACCCCACACTTGACTACGGGTATAGATACCGAAACCAAATATGCTAAAAGTGTTGGCCCTTACTGTCACTAGGCTGGGACAGAGCCCACGTCGATCAGACATGTGGCCCAAGTCGCGCAATGTCAAGCTAGACAGGTTGGTTTGGGCTGGGGTAGGGTGCGCAATGGATGTAAGAGACTTACCCCAAGTTTGGAAGCATCTGGTTTGGGCAAAAGATGTGTAGGGGAGGCTGGAATCTGTGACCCCTTGTCGTTGTTGGGTCAAGTTGGTGTCTACGGCTATCTGCTGGCTAACACTGGTTGCAGCGAAATTGTCATCACAAGGAACAAAAGGACTTGATTTATTCGGGGGCAATAGCTTGCCGAGCTAGGCTGCAAACACAGTATCGTTGGACCACAAACGGTTGGACTCGGCCTGGAGTTGGGGGCCAACTGGCCAGCAGTGGTAGTGAATCAAGCGAAAAATTGAAGGCACGGTTCACCGGACCAAAATGGAGAAAGAGGGTGGAAGAGGGGCGGTGGTGGTGCCAAGCCGTGGCTGGCCAAGTGGAAGCCGGTGGCCGGCGGCGGTGCTGCCTTCGGCTTCATCAAGAAAGGGGAGGAGATGTCCCTCTGCTCCCAAAGGTTTGGGTGCTCCGCGCCCGATATGTTCCCTTTATTATTACATTTTTATTTTCTTTTTTTCTTTTCTCTCATTTCTTCCGTTTCTTTCTCCTTTGTATCTCTTTTCTCTCTCATTCTCACGCTGAAAATTTCTATGGTCCATCGAGGCCCATGACTTGCAACTAAGCACCACTCCCGACTTTACGGCTATGAATATGAAATTCAAAATCCAGATACGCTGAAGCGTCAAATTTCCTTGTCGGAAATATGAGCAAAAAAATAACAAAAAATCACAAAAAAATCACAAAAAAATAAGAGATGTTACAAATTCAATTCAAAAACAAATCCAATAGTTGTGATACCTAACGGCCTACCCTCACGCTCATGTGGCAATCGAGGCCTTTTAGGATAGGAGCTTTACTATGATGCAACACACTTGTGCGCGCTAATTACCATTTTTTTTAGCAGGCATCAAACCATAAAGATAATTTATGGTTCTTTAGCCAAGGAACTACCCAGAGGGTGCACACATCGAAAACATAACGCCACACATGTAAATTATTTCTAAGATAAAATCCTTCTATCAAACAAAGTCCAAAAGCATACTTGAGCAAAATCTTTCAAAAGAATTAACTTCAATGAGCACAACATGGATCTACAATTATAAACCCCCTACCTTAACCTTGAGCATTAATTTTCATAACTATAGAGGTCTCAGACAGAAAAAAATGACCTTGCCATGGCATTCGGCATGTTCAATTCAATAGAGAACGCCTCTTGAATGACTCAATTCATACTTAAACCAGCTTAGAACGAAGGAAAAGAAGTTTGAAAAGTGAGAAAATGAAAAAAGTATAAAACAAAAAGCCTTTGTTGCCCGGGCCCTGAACTGCGGCTCGACATGCCAATAAGCGGCACCGCATGTCACGATCGCACACCCCAAGCTATCATAGGTCCAATCCATGGTGATGCGGCACCCCTAGACCCCCACCCCCCGTGCGTCACATGACCAGCTCATGATATCATGCAGGCCAGGTCTTGCTCATGCAGACTGGCGCGACTAACACCAACCGTGTATCAACCACCCTTTTTATTTTAAGTTTTTTTTCTTTTTCAAATTTAAAATTTCAAAACGTGATATATTTCCAACTATAAGTCGGAATCACCCATTTTTTTAATACAAGTGGACTCATATCGACAAGCCCCATAAAATAAAACTCCACGTGGGTATGTTATCCCGCAGTTTGCAAGTAGGTCCTACTTATATAGCATACTTCTTGAGGCCATAACTTATAACCCCAATATCCGATTTAAGCAATTTAAGGCATGTTACGCTAGTCTTTAATAGCTCTATCACATCCTTATAAAAATTCACTACTTAAAAAGAAATTAAAACTCTAAAATTAGCTTTAGAAGATGCCAAAAAACATACTAAAAATTTTAGGTTGTTATAATTGACTTTGCCTTGGTTAACCTTCAAATGAAAATTGCTCAAGTAAGATTAAAAATTTCAAGTAATATCCTATTTAATCCCCTCTAGGATGTAGCTGTCCTTAGCGGACTTTCACAAGAAGCGCATATAAATGCACAAACAAATCGAGATCATGGAAGACAACAAGGTTGACAAGGAAGAGCAACTCAAGGTTTGGGACCCCGAGTTCATCCATGTTAACCATGCCACCCTCTACGATCTCATCCTCGCAGAAAACTATATGGACATTAAGAACTTGTTGGACCTAACGTGCTAGAAAGTGGGGACATGATTGAGGGAAACCGCAGGACTTTTCATATAAGAAACGACTTTACCCCAAAGAGGAAGAGAAAATTGGGAGGGAGGGCATTTTTATAAAATACTCTATTAGACACACTTTGTATGAGGCTCAATTCCCAAAAACATTAGGGAGACGAAAATTCAAAGACATTGGTGAGATAAAAATACAGATACCCATGTATTGTGTTGTTAAATAAAATACTATGTTGAAAGCACTTTGTATGATGCTCAATTCTCACAGACATTAGTGAACTCGGAGTTCAGATAGCAGAGTATTTCATTGAGAGTGTGGTAAATAAGTTTTACGGATTAGTGAAATACTTCATACTTGAGGACATTTTGTAAAATACTCTATTAAAACTGCTTGGGCCTTCAAATGAAGAACTGAATCGATGAGAGCTCGGTGAAATAGGTGGTAGTTAGCTTATTTTATCTGTCTCATGTCTGTACGTTTGTTATAACTTAGGGAATGGAAGCCAGGGAAGACTTTGTAGTTCTTATTTAATTTCAGTATGTTTACTGTGTATTTGGGGATCGGTATTAGAATCTATTTCGGTCATCCCCGAGTAACAATCCATTCACACTGCCAAACTGTAAATCCTTAAGCGTTCCACTTGACCTGGACCAACCGTGAGCCTATAATTCGAAAGTATCTCTTGAACTCCAATGCCTACTACCAGCCCTACAACTGTGCGTATCACCTATAGACACTGCGTATCCTAAACCCAATGCCTTCGGGTAACCCAAACTCCCTAATACAAGGGATACAACAACTCCACCAAGGAGTGTCTCAACGCTCACCCTTAAGAGTGTTCCCAAATCTCTCTTAACAAAGGGATATTATAAATTTTCTAAGAAAACTGTTCCCGCTGTAATACATTAATAGCTCCATCTGGTTTCTCAAAATTTTCCTAAAAAAACTACTCTCTTTTCTACATTAATAATTCCATTTGGTTTCTCAAAATGAATTAAATTTAGTTCATTTTGAAAAACCAAATGGAGTTATTAATGTAAGACAGAGGGAGTACAAACAAACACAATTAAACCCAAAACGAATTAAGAGGAAAGAACAATGTACCAACATTGGTCTACATCTGTTTTTGTATACAATATAAAGTTTGAATACATTAAAATGTTAGAGCCAACTCTAAAAAAATCAACACAGACCTGTACACGTCTTTCCTCCATATGCAGTTTCCAAGTCAAAGCAGCCAACAGGATTGAAGGTACCAGAACATGAGAATTAACTTAACATTCGGGAAAAAAATAGTTTCTCCTTCAATGAGAGCTTCCACTATTAAGATGGTTGTAAGGTATACCTTTTCAGTTGACATCTGGAGAGGAATTCAATCCAAAGAGGTTTCTGAACAACTGATATCTCCCGGATAGGCACAAGAAATATTAAGTTAAATAGATTTCATATATAGAATTTTGTAAGTGGCAAGATCAATGTAGAATGTAAATAGCGTCGGAGATGCATCATTCATATATATATATAAAGCCTACAACAGGTTGTGCTTGACATTGTTTTAATGCTCTGTTCAAGCTATTTGTGCTAGAGCATGAACTTTTGCCACATCGAGCATAATCCATATTTCATTTACCCTATTGTCAAACTCAAATGGGGAATTGTACTGCACAACAATATACACAGATGCTTCACCAGTTACTTGACCTCTGTCCATAGCGTCTGCCCAGCCAGAAGCAACAAGACTATCATGCAATGCTGCAGCTTCCTTTCCAACATCAGAGTCCGAGACAAATCCACCAAATTGTCTCACAGCCACATACTTCAGGCCCCACTTTTGGACATGAAGGCCCTCTGCTGGTGGTGGATTTTCTTGGTTTTTCTCTGGCACATAGAAGCTGACAACAAATGATGAGGCACAAAAGGGACCATCACTAGGAGATACTTCTGTTATCACTGGGGCAGTCATCTCGATCTTCACCTTGTACTCGTTCTTGCCTTGAATGTAGTCAAATAACCTGTAAAAGACAAGAAAAGTGCACATATAAATTATATTAATTTTTAAATCAGTAGAACTAGAAAAATAACCAAATGTCCAATAATTCATCATTAGAATCATAATAAGCAAGCCACAACTTATATGGAAAAAAGACAAACAAAATTCATTTTCTGGTGATATTAATTCGTTTTCCATCAGTTAGGAATCCTTAATGTATGTATATACCACTTTACGACACTACTGAAACTCTAAAGAAAAGAATTTAGACAAAGCTCTTTGTAAGTGTAGTTTTCATTTTGTACTTGAAGCCTCCACTCGCAATCTGCTCGGTCATATCAAAAGTTGACCCAAAATTTGCCAACAATACCTCCTTCGAAATTATGTAAGTTCTGGAATACGTCAGTCACCATTTTCTTCTTCTTAAAGCTGAAACTTTAGCAAATGAAATTCCACACAAAAATCCAAACTATAATAGATTCTAAATTCACTCAACTAAGTTAGGAGTATACATCAGATACCATATTGAACACTACTTATATTAGACATAGAAATTAGAACATTAGATTCCTGCTGAGATTGACACACATGCATCATTATCGAAGACAAGAAATCAAGAATATTGGCTGCTACCATATATTGATACCATGGCCATGAAGACTATATCACCCATTCAGATCTTCGTCAATGATTATATAAAGTCTACAGGAAATTTCTATTCATTATTATATCTTTTCATTCATGGTTGATAGATAGGAAAGGGCAGTTCTGAAGCATAACAAAGAGTGGACTACAATGTCGGTGTGACAAACTGGCATCATGGCAATTTTCTAATTACTATACTTTCTGTTAAAAAGTAATGGCTACATTTGTCTTTTTACTTATGTGCCATTTTTTGTCATTGGGTCTTTTGTGTAAAGGTTGGAATGTTTGTAATGTATAGAGATAGGGCAAGTGGGCAGCACCTACAACCCTTCTTCCTAATTGTTTTGGGTTTGGCTTTGAAGCCTCCTCTTCCCCCCTCCCTAGTATGATATGCCCATATCCAAATCAGTACAAAGTTTGAATCGTTCCTATTATTTTCTACTTATTTATCAAAGATCTTTGTGTCTACTCCATTCCTAAGCCAACACTTTCTTAATTGGCTATATTTTCTACTTATTTATCAAAGTTTAAATCGTTACTTAATTATACAAAGTTGAATCATTAGTATGATATCATTTTCTATTATGACACGTCAAACATAGGCATTTACTCCACAAAATCTGGATTAAAGATTGCCTTAAACAGTTAATTGATTTCAAAAAGGGATGAAGGATCTGGAGGCTAACCTTGAGAGATGCAAATTTAATGACTTTAAGCTAAAGAAATGTGGTCTTACTGTAGTTTCAGGCATCTATAGACTATCACTGGGGTCCAACTTTTGTCTCCTAATGGTCATATTATTTATCAATGACAGAAAAAAAAGAAAGAAAAGAGATACCCATTACATCTAGCAAAAGGATTAGTTGTTATACTAGTATTTTGAGAGATAAGTATCCTTGGTAGTAAAGATTACAAGGAATTTTCTTTTGCCTTTCAAATGATATGAAAGAAAAAAAATTGACAACTCTCTTATTAGAATAACCATACAAAATACTGTAGACAGTTGAATAGAGTAGTGATCAACTATAAGTAATAGCTACTAAGAAACTAAATTCGTTCAACTGTAGCTTCCCCAAGGTTTTGTAGGGTTTCAAAGTATTAGCTTTTCTTTCATATATCGCAAAATAGCAGGAAATTCAAAGATTGGTTAAGATATTTCATTTTGCTTATTATTGATTTCGTAAGCAGTAAAATATTATGAGGATGTCCAGCCAGAGCTGAGCTGCAACTTTGGCTAATTTTTTTCCCAAATAGAGGATGTCTAGCCAGAGCTGCAGTTCACTACAGCTGCAGGGCCAGGGAGCTGCACTCGGGCTAGTTTTTTTCCAAATAGAGGATGTCTACACTACAACTGCAGCTCCCTGGCCGTCAGATCATGGTTCTGGCCATGATCTGACAGCTAGCTAGGGAGCTGCAGCTGTAGTGAACTGCAGCTCTTGCTATTCTTTTCCCAATGAAGGATGTCTTGCCAGAGTTGCAGCTGCAGCTCCTGGCCGTCAGTTCATGGTTCTGGCAATAATATTATAGACATCCCAATAATCTACATAAGAAAAGGCAAAGTGGACAAATGAACAAGTGGAAGATTTCAGGAGTCATAATATGTCTGTCAATAAGTAAAAGTCTTTTCTTAGCATCCATGACCAAAACTACTAATAGATATGCGGGTGGCATTTCCAATTGGACTAGGCTTGCGTCCTGGAAAATTAAAGAAAGTAAAGTGTGGACAATAGACATGAGATAGCCTTCTACAAATTCAAAACAAAACAAAGCATAGTGCAAAGAAATTAGGATCAAACAGGTGGAGTGCACTGAAGAATGATATTACCACAAACACTAAACAATCCAGATGAATTCTTAGCACAAGATCAAACAGGCAAAGAACAAACTATGAAGCAAATGAACTCAAGCAAAAAATAAAAAACCAAGAAACAAAAGGGAAGATAATAAATTTTAAAAAAAGGAATGCATAAACGACTTACTGCAAGAAGCCGGCTCTGGTGGCATCGACAAGAGAGATGTCCTCAATGGCAGAAGAGGACATCCACTCTGCGGAGTTGTAGCGGCGGATGTCGAAACCATTACCCAGCTGAACCACGTCGAACTTGGGGCACTCAATCCGGTCGCACGTGGGCGGAAAGACTCCTCCCACCGCAACCTCCGCTGCTCCCGGCAGGTTTTTGTGCAGAGACACCACCGGAAGCGAGGACGTGATGGGAGTGATGAAGGAGAGCAGCAATGACAGAAGAAGGGCGGGTAGCTTGAGGAGGACCTGTCCACCAGCCATGGCAAGCAACACAGAGGCTCTATTCTACAAGGAAACGCATGCAGAGGATTTAGAAGACATGTTACCAGACGGGGCCGGTCCTCTAAGCTAGGATGGAAGGCGAAATGAGGCTGATGCGCTTCCACGTCAAGGCGCCTTATCCCGGCGCCCTCTTCTGGCCAAGAAATGATGGACAACACACTTATCATCTTATCGTAACAAAGAACCAATGTTTTCGTTTATGAAAATATTTTCAGCATCAACATGTAGAGGATGACACAAGAATTGTTGGTTTCGGTTTTTAAGTTACTCTCTCGTCACTTTGGTGGTACGGTAACTTTTCATTTACCTTTTTTCATAAAAACTAGTCGGGGTTTACAAATTGGTAGGTGTCACAGGCGCTGGTAGGTGTCACAGGCGCAGAGTTTTCTCTAGCGTCCTCACCTCTAATGGCAGGCTGACCAGCCAGATCGTAGGCAAAGAGGGAGCACCTTCTCTCTGGTTCGTCCTCTCTCTTTCTCTCTCGATTTTTGGATTTCTGAATAGCCTCGGTCACCCCCAGCCTTCCCCCTTATATAGACTCAGCATACGAATCCGAGTCCCACTAGGAATACAGTCCCAACCCAAGTAAATATAGTCTCTCCCTGTCTCAACTCTTCCCAGCCCATGGTCGTCCCAGCCAGCCTAAGAAACCTGTGAGGGTCGCCCCAACCAACTAGGGAAACCTGTGAAGGATTCCGACTTCGACTAGAAGTCCAGCATCCATTAGCTTCTAGAGTTCTTCCATTCGAGGAAACCTGTGCATCGTCTCCTACCCGTACTAGGAGTCGGGCTGTGCTGCCTCCCTATGTCCTAGCATAGGAGTCCTACCCGCGCAGGGACTCTGCCTCAGCCTACTCCGCAAGGCGAGTGCTCATCCGGAACCGCTCCAACGCTGCTCCCAACATCCAACCATGCCCAAGGGGCTGCCTAGGCTGTCCGTCGCCCAAGCCAACTTGGCTGTCCGCTGCCAAGTATAGGGGGTAGCCGCCCCCTTATCTATGCAAAAAGTGGAGGGGCTAATAGTAGGGGTGTAAACAATAGCCGTCTCTATGCAGATCTTCTCCTTGTCCATCTGTATTTCTTCCTGATGGATATGGACGAAAATGAATGGACACGAATGAAATGAAGGTGAAAGTTTAACATAGGGTAGTTGGTAAAAAATTATTTAAAAATTAAGTTATAATAATAATAAGATAGTCTAATCTAAAAATATTATTATAGAAAATATGTGAGTATAATATGTATTGTTTATAATCTTTTTATGAAGATTAACTATGTGACGTAGGTTAGTAATTTAGTATAAAATAAAAAAATAATGATAAAATATATAATTGGCAGACGCGAACGGCTACAGACACGGCCAACCCTTGTCCATGTCCGTCCGTATGAAGGATAGACAAAACATAATATTGCCTATTTTGATTCGGATGGACGCAGACACGAAAAATATTGTTTATGAAAATTTCAATATTGTCCATTTTAGTATGGCCCTCTAAAATAAATGGACAAATAGGTGAGCCCATTAATGGACGGACGCGGGATGGACTTATTGTCCATTTTAGTATGGCCCTCTTTCAATAACACTATAGATAGAAATTTACCTTTTATATAAATGTAGGGTAGGCTGGCTAAAAAAAGAGGTGGTAGATTCCTCATTCTTCACACTATAACAAAATTGGGTATTAGCGACGCTTATATAAGCGTCACAATACTATGCGTCACTAAAAAGTGATCATAATGACATATACAAAACCGTCGCAAAAAATACCAATATTAGCGACACATAATACTAAGCGTCGCTAATGGTAATCTATTAGCTACGCATAATTCCAAACGTTGCTAATACGTAACCTTTTAGCGACACTTTCATTTATGCATCGCTAATACTTACGTTATTATTAGTGACGCTTTTGTAAGCGTCACTAAAAGATATATATTTTATTTTTTTTAAAAAAAATCAAAACTATTAATGACATATAATTCCAAACATCGCTACTACTTTCAACAATAGCGACATTTACAAATGAGCGTTGCTAATAATTCTCAATTTTTTTTAAAAAAAATTAAAAATAAGAACTAATAGCGACGCGTCGCTACTACCTAATAGTAGTAGCGACGAACTCTAAAATGCGTTGCTATTACCCTTGGTAGTAGCGACGCATAGTCACATGTGTCGCTACTACCTATTTTTTATTAAAATTTTATTTTAATTTTTTTAAAAATTTTATTTATTTTTTTATTTTTAAAAATAAAAAAAATAATTAAATAAAATACTAATAGCGAATACATGTACAAATAACAACATATAGCTATATATGTCGCTATTATTATTTTATTTTAATTATTTTTTTTATTTTTTAAATTAATTTTAAAGAATAAAAAATATTTAAAATTTGAAATTAGAGGAGAGATGATGTGTAGGTAAATAGGAGAGAGAGGCGAGGGAAGAGAGAATGAGAGAGAGGAGAGGGGAGGGAAGAGAGAGAGAGAGGAGAGGGGAGGGAAGAGAGAGAGAGAGGAGAGGGGAGGGAAGAGAGAGAGAAGGGAGAGAGAGAGAGAGGAGAGGGGAGAGGGAGGAGAGAGAGGAGAGAGAATGAGGAGAGGGGAGGGAAGAGAGAGAGAGAGGAGAGGATAGGGAAGTGAGAGACACGGGAGGCAAGAGAGAGAGAGGAGAGGATAGGGAAGTGAGAGACAGGTGAGGGAAGAGAGAGAGAGGAGAGGGGAGAAAGAGAGGGGAGGGAAGAGAGAGAGAGGAGGGGAGAAAGAGAGGGGAGGGAAGAGAGAGAGAGGAGAGGGGAGGGAAGAGAGAGGGGATAGCGGAGGGAAGAGAGGGAGGGTGAGAGGAATTTTATTTTGATTTTTTCAAAAGTTTTATTATTTTTTTTATTTTTAAAAATAAAAAAATAATTAAAATAAAATACTAATAGCGATGTATATAGCTATACATCTCTTTTAGTACATGTATTAGCGACATATATCTATATACATCGCTAATACATGTACTAAAAGAGACGTATATATTTATACGTTGATATTATGTTTTTTATTTATTTTTATTTATTTTTAAAATTAGTTTTAAAGAATAAAAAATATTTAAAATTTGAAATTAGAGGAGAGATAGTATGTAGGTAAATAGGAGAAGAGGAGAGGGAAGAGAGAGATAGAGGGGAGGGAAGAGAGAGGGAGAGAGAGATAGGAGAGAGGAGAGGGGAGAGGGAGAGGGAAAGGGAGGAAAGAGAGGAGAGGGGAGGGAAGAGAGAGAGAGAGGAGAGGATAGGGAAGTGAGAGAGAGGGGAGAGAGAGAGGGGAGGGAAGAGAGAGAAAGAGGAGAGGGGAGGGAAGAGAGAGAAAGAGCAGAGGGGAGGGAAGAGAGAGGGGATAGGGGAGGGAAGAGAGGGAGGGTGAGGAATTTTTATTAATTTTTTCTTTTTAAAAATAAAAAAATAATTAAGATAAAATACTAATAGCGACGTATAGCTATATACGTCACTATTAATATTTTATTTTAATTATTTTTTATTTTTAAAATTAATTTTAAAGAATAAAAAATATTTAAAATTTGAAATTAGTGGAGAGATAGTGTGTAGGTAAATAGGAGAGTAAAATTAGAGGAGAGATAGTGTGTAGGTAAATAGGAGAGTAAAATTAGAGGAGAGATAGTGTGTAGGTAAATAGGAGAGTAAAATTAGAGGAGAGATAGTGTGTAGGTAAATAGGAGAGAGAGGAGTGGGAAGAGAGAGAGGAGAGGGAAGAGAGAGGGGAGGGAAGAGAGCGGACAGAGAGGGAAGAGAGAGAGGAGAGAGAAGGGAGAGAGAGTGGAGAGAGAGAGGAGGAAGAGAGGAGGGAGAGAGGAGAGAGAGAGAGGGAGGGAAGAGAGAGGGAGAGAGAGAGGGGAAGGAAGAGAGAGGGAGAGAGAGGGGAGGGGAGAGAGATGGAAGGGAGAGGGGAGAGAGATGGAAGGGAGACGGGAGAGAGATGTAAGAGAGAGAGAGAGAGAGAGAGAGAGAGGGAGAGAGAGAGAGAGAGGAGATAGAGAGAGAGGAGGAAGAGAGGAGAGAGAGAAGAGAGAGAGGAGAGAGAGGAGAGAGAGAGGGAGGAGAGAGAGAGAGAGAGAGAGAGGGAGGAGAGAGAGAGGAGAGAGAGGGAGGAGAGAGAGGGGAGAAAGAGGGAGGAGAAAGAGGGAGGAGAGAGGGGAGAAAGAGAAGAGTGGAGAGAGAGAGGGGAGGAGAGCGAGAGGAGAGGAGGAGATAGAGGGAGGAGAGAGAGGAGGGAGAGAGGAGAGAGAGAGAGAGGAGGGAAGGAAGAAGAGAGAGAGAGGAGAAGGAAATTGTGGAGAGTGGGAGGGTGGAGAGAGAAGAGATAGAGAGAGAGGGAAGAGAGAGAGGAGATGGAAGAGTTGAGAGAGAGAGAGAGAGAGGGAGGAGAGAGAGAGAGGGGAGGGAAGAGAGAGAGGGAGGGAGGAGAGAAAGAGGAGAGAGGAAGAGAGAGAGAGAGGAGAGAGGAGAGGGAGGGAGAGCCGGGAGGTAAGAGAGAGAGGTGAGGGAATGGGTGGAGAGAGGGAGGAGAGAGAGAGGGGAGAGAGGAGAGAGAAGGGAGAGAGAGAGGAGTGAGAGAGTGGAGAGAGAGGGGAGGAGATAGAGAGAGTGGAGAGAGAGAGAGGAGGGAGAGAGAGAGGAGAGAGAGGAAGGAGAGAGAGGGGAGAGAAAAAAGAGAGAGTGGAGAGAGAGAGGGGAGGAGAGAGAGAGAGGAGAGAGAAGGGAGACAGAGTGGAGAGAGAGAGGAGTGAAAGAAGAGAGAGAGAGACAAAAATCTCTATTAAAAAAGCTTTTAGCGATGCTCGTCACGAGCGTCACTAGTAGACATCAGTAGTGACGTATAAATTTATATGTCGCTACTGGATGCCTAATAGCGACACTCAAGGAGAGCGTCGCTAAAATGTCTTAATTAAAAAAATCGCCGCGGTATAGTATTAATATTTAGTGATGCTCTAAGGAGCGTCGCTAATAGTGATCAGTAGCGACGTATATTGTGAGACATTGCTACTGAGTCATACTAGCGATGCTCTCAGAGAGCATCGCTAAAACTTTTTATATAAAAAAAATTAAAAGGCGCGGGCAAAATTTTGCCCGTGCCTTATATCTACCCCCTGCCTCTGTGCTACCTGGCACATCGCTGCCCCGCTTCTGACCGCGCCGCCTCCCGAAATCCGGCTCCCCCTCCCTCTATCTCGCCCCCAGCTCCCCTCTCTCTCCCTGGCTCCCCCCTCCCTCCGGGTGTATGCCCCTGCCTCCCCGCCGTCACTGCCTTCCCGCCACTTCCTTCGCCACTCCCCGCCTCCGTCCACGGCGCCTTGTCCTCCGGCCCCCACCCCCTCCTTTCTCTTTGCCCTCTGCTCCTGTCTTCCGCTCCCTCCCCTTGCTCCAGTTGCCCGCCGCCTCGCAACCCCTCCACCCTCGGCCTCCGTCGCCGCCGACCAGTCCCCCCCTCGCCCCCAGCCTCCATCCGTCGCCGCTGCCCAGTCCCTCCTCCCTCCTCCCCGATGCCACCCCCGTCTCACCACCCCTTCCTCCCTCACCTGGCCCCTCTCCCTCCTGCTCAGTCCCCCTCCTCTCCCGGCCTCCGTCCGTCTCCGCCTCTGCAGCCCAGTCCCCCCCCCCGCCGTCCTCCCATGCTGCTCCCCCTCCTCCCCCGATGCCCCCGGCTCGATTGCCCCTCCCTCCCCCACCCGGCCTCTCTCCCCCTACTCCTTCCTCCCCCTCCCTCCCCCCCTAATTTTTTTATTTCATTGTTTTAGAAATTTATTTTATTATTTTATTTATTATTTTTTAAATGTTTTTTATCATTAGTGAAATATATTAAGCGTCGCTAATAAATAACTACTAGCGACGCTTATTGCTAAGCGTCGCTAATAGCAACGTATTAGCAACGCTTAATATGCATCGCTAATAATAATATTTTAGCGACACTTATGGTAAGCGTCACTAATAAGCAATAATGACTGTACTTTTAACAACGTATTTAGCAACATTTTTTATGCATCGCTAATACGCATTAGCGATGCTTATGGTACTATTAGTGATGCTTATATGCGTGACTGTAGTGACAAGTCCAAGCTTTTTTAAGTGATGAGCCACTTTGTAAACCCACCCCTCTTGTTTCTAAAAAGGGAATGCATTATTTTTTTTCTTTCTTTGATGAGACCCTTTAAAACAAACAAAAACAATAAAAAAAAAACTAAAGAATATAGTGAATTTCTCATAATATTCAATTTTTTTAATACTTGTGACCTATCTTTATCACATTTATTAGACTTCTAAGAAGATTGGGTCATTAAAAAAACTATGTTTCGAACTCATCCCTTCTCCATTTGATTCCTACAGTTTAGGTCTCTGGCCAATGGAAGACCGCGCCGGTCAGATGACACTTCGTCTTTAGATTAGATGACCCATAAATTATGGCTTGTGATGAGGTGATTCTTAAGGCCCATGGGCCTATCGAACGGGTGGTTATGCTCCTGTGGTGGTTAGGTCACTCGTAAGTGTGGTTGACAATGATACATGTGCTTGCAAAATGTGAAACGGTTAAGAAGTTAAGGAGGATAAAAACTTGTTAGATGGGTAAACATGCGCATATTTTTTAACCAATTGTTTTCTAAATAAAATGGTTATGAAAAAAATTCTTTCATACTTGTTATAAGTAACTTATTGGGACATATGAAAATATTAATTACCTCATATCACCCACCCTTAAATTCTAAGTAATGTCTAAGGAAAATTAACTACCCTAATACTTAACCCTTCTCATGCTTCACCAAACCCTGAATTGAATAAATTTTAACCGACTATTTTCTGAATAAATAGTTATAGAAAAAGATCTTCTATACTTAATATTCATTACCCATTTAGCATATATAAAAATACACTACACCTCGTAATACCCACCCTCAAATCCTAAGTAATCTCTTAGAAAAATTAACTACATAAATACTCATCCAGTATCATCATTAGAAAAAATATTCACTAAACCTTGCATTAAAAACTCAGACCCACAAGCTTACTTACTATTTTAAAAATTATGGGACTTGCAAATTTTGGATATGTACAAAATCAAGACTAATTTTATTGTTAATTGTCAGTTAGGCGACTTGGATATGTGAAGTGAAGACAACTTTTCAATTGAAAATTTTTTCCTTAAAATAAATGAATATAGAGGTCAATTAATTTTTATAAGAATGCAATGTGTATGTAAGTGATATTCCAGTTGTTTAATCAAAACGCAATTATTGTAATAATATTGATGTCTTTAGAAATATGATATATCCTTTTTCAGTCTGTTGGGATGAATATGTTATTTTGTTTTATTTTTAGGTTTAACTATGTTTGAAAAAGGAAATGATTATGTTGGCTTATGCACTAATAAAAGAAATAATGGGTAATAGTTAAACCGATTAACCAGTTGAGTAATGATGGACGGGAGTATATGAAACAACTTATATTGTATCGGTAACAAAACATAAAAATGGAGAATAGTTATTGTTGCGGAGTAAATGAAGAATAGTTATTGTTGCTGAGTAAGTCCTACCGTCACCGACTGTATTATTCCATAAGTACAAGTAAAGTTTTTGGGGTCGCTGTAACTCGATCTTATTCATCTAGTAAAATAGTGTCCTAGGGTATGAAATTTTCAAGCCAATGGGCTAGGGCATGAAATTTTCAAGCCAACCTACAGGACAGGCTTGAAAATTTCAAACACCTTAAATAGGGTCGGGCTCAGGTCAGGGGCCAAAAATCCCATTTGGTCCGACCCATTTTATATCATGTTAGTTGTAGTTTTTCATAAACACCCTCAATTATTATCAGCTACATGCATCCAACAGTACTAAAGTGGGTCTTTTTCCAGCTTATGTTCCTCTAATCTTCTTCTAACTCTAACACCAATGTACCCCTCACTCCCTCAAATCTCAATTTCCTTCCTCACACCCCTTCCTTCCCTTGTCCTCTATCCCGTCTCTTAGTGATCAGTCCCACAAACCTGCAAAATCCCTAGCTAATTGATACCAGCTCCACCCATAAAAATCCCTCACAATAGTCGTCATTATTGGCTCAGGCCACAACTTCTTCCTTAGGCTTTGCATTATCTCTTCTTCGTAAGCTGCCCGCACTTCCAATTCAGTAGGCCATTACTCACTTGCTTGTCACTTTCTTTTCCAGCGCATATTACCTACACTAGTCCGCATTTGTGACACTAGTTATTTTTGTATGATATTCTTTAATATTTAATAAATTATTAACTTATGTTTAAAATGTAAATTTTTTATTTTCTTCAAGTTCTTGATGATCTCGTACATATGTGTATATATTACATAGATGTTCTTATGTTGAATTCTGATATCATATCTAAAATATCGACGAACTCTTTAATAAAGATTATATTACTGAGTAATAAACTTAAAAAAGTAGCAATGATAATAAATATAAATTTGATTTTATCTTTTTATAAGAAAAAAAATTTCTCAGTAAGCATCGACATGTTGGTCATCCTATACCGATGAAACCATAAATTACTATCAGTAAGGTTCGACATTTCAGCTAGTTTGTCAATAAAGCACTAGAAACACTATTGGCATGCATCAACATGTCGGTATTCTAGGTTAGTCTTACCGGTAGGTTTGAAATTGTACTTGAAAATGATTTTGAGTGGTTTTTTGAGTTGGTTATGCACTAAAATAAGATTAATTTTTCCTCATATAAATGCTTGTAACAAACCATGACTAAAATCTTTCAGAATTCTCTAACTTTGGGAGAAAAGTGAAGGATTAGGGCACGTAAAAGTTTAGAGAAAGAGGAAATACGACTCGTGAAGACCTTTGCGTTGGTGTTAGAAAAGAGGTCGGATCGCTAACCTTATAACTATAATTTTGTTTGTAAGTGCATGTATAAGTTGAATAACAACTTCTCTTGACATGAAAGCTGATATAGTATAATTCTCTGTGATATTTTGCCATGAAAATTTTGAGAAATTATGATTTCTATGTTTAATATTTTTTTGTTACATAAAATCATTGTTCAACATTATCAAAAGATGGTATATGTGTAAACACATGTTAAGACGTGCTTTTGGGTAATTTTGGGAAACCAGGGTAGCCTATGTTGTTTCTTCCTAATCATTGGCATGAACACTGACACGATGAAAAAAGAGACATGACAGAACTGACACTAGCACGCAATGATGCATAGATCAACAACCAGTCTGTCATTGGCAGTGAGGTCGATACATTGGTGAAGTGATGACACGTAAGGTTGTTCTATTCTAACCCAATGTCAATGAGGGTTCGACATGTCGGTGGTCACCATGGTCATCGGTGACTAGGCCGACATTTTAATGTGTCTATTGATAGTAAGTTAGTTTTGAATAATTTTTTAGTTGGAATTGCAATGTGTTACAAGCTATTTTTGTCATACTCCAAAATTTTCAAAACTCATTTATCACAATAAAATTAGCATAAACTTATTCCTTTATCAAAACTCATTTTTTTGTCAATCAACAACAAAATTATCCTTAGGGTGACTCACTCGTTTTTTAGCATAAGAATATTCAAACCATTATATCTATAGTTATGACAAGGTCAAATCACATATAAATCACACATGGTCTACTTGAGTACATGTCTGAATATCTTGATATGCAAAAATATAAATAGATTGGCATTCACGTGCCTACAATTATCTACCTTTAAGTAAGAAACAATAAATATAACAAGTGACATAGCAACATCATCCTTGTCGTATATCCAAAGTCTTAAAATAACTTTAACCCTGCAAGGAACCTACATCATACAGATGCTCAGTATACGAATAAACCTAGTGGCATGGCTAAACAAGTACTACGTAATAACAAGGAACATGATTACATTACATCATCATAACATCAATAACTATCATATCCAATAGAAAACATCATTATCACTACACATAAGTAGAACACACATAATATTCACAAATGCTTTCTTATGATTTCACACATCATAATATAACCTCACTTAGGAGTTGCTTACTCCGTAAGTATAAGCCATAAAGTTCTCTATAACATGGTAGCTATGTCTAGGAGTACAATCTCGCCTCACTAGACCATGAACTACTTACAACCGAACCTCAGTACTTCTAAAGTCTACCTACTCCATCCATGTCATGAAGTTAAGGCCCATAGGCGTTCATAGACCTAAATGGTTGAGATCTCGACTTCCATGATCATTGGAACCTCCTATATTGTACTGTGTGGGACTAGTCATCTTTTAATGCTTTAATCCATTCGAACACATCTCTCAGGCCAGGGAAACAGTTCTACATAACTCCCATCCTTAAAGAGATAGAAGACTTGATCCGATTTAATATCAAACTCTTTCCATTTATGTGGCTAAAGACTTACTTGAGGAGTCATTTTGACACATGGATCCTCTATCCTTAAGTGTCTTTGTCTAATAGTCTTGGGATGAGATCCATTACAAGGATTTTCACACATATAAGGGTACATAAATCCAAACACCATCAATCACAATATCACATATAATTACATTTCAAGCATTCAATATCATATTATTATATCTCATAATATAGCCTAATATATGTAAAATTCATTGGTAGAATTTACCCAAACCAACTTGTTGTCAGTAGACTCATCAATGTGTCAGCCAGATCACCAATGCCCATCGTTAACCCATCGATGTCTCGAACCCTTGCTGACATTGGGATGACAATAACAACTATTCTCATTGATGCCTCACCGACACATCGACCTCACTATTGATGACCCATTAGTAACACACTAAAGTGTCAATGCTCATCAGTATGGATTTTCATACACAATGGTGCTTATTCCCATAAATAATCAATTATATCATTACATATAATTGCATGTTATGTCATTATATCTCATAATAATAGTCTAACACTTTAACACTTGGACTTGAGAACCAACCAGAGGCGGGCGTTCGGAACACAAAATTGGAGTAATAATTTTAAACTATAAAGGAGGAGTAGCGGCATCTATGTGTGAGAGCTATAATGTTCTTCTATGCATTATGGAACTTAAGAGCTCTATTGTGCGTAGACTAGAATAAAACTATATTTTATTTTAATTTGGATCGGGCCAACATTGTTGTATTGTTGGTTGTCTATATACATATTGGATAACATGTATGATATTATTCTCATACGATCGGATCCAAACATAGTTTTGCCTAAGAGATAATACATGTATTACATATACGTCAAAATATACATATCCTTATATCCAAATAAATAATTCAGAATCATACAAAAATCTCATAAATCATCGGAGTGAAATAGAAGCTAACAAATCAGTGGAATCACACATTTCATGTAAGATCTCTAACCTTAACCCGGTTTATTTTGAATTAATTATGTGATTATTGTGTGGTTTTGTTTTAAATTGCATATTTAACTTGATTTTGGGGTTAAAGGTTGATAATGATAATTTTAATAAGGTTGTCTCTCAATTTTACAAGTCTCTATACTAAACTCAATTTATCCTATTTTTAGGGAATTTTTTAGATTTTATGGGATTTTTTATAAAATTAGGGCATGGACCCCACCAAGGGCCCCACGTTCACTTTTGGTGGTGAGGGTCCCACTAGACCTTAAACTTTACTTATTTCATGATTGAAAAGTTTCAAAAAATTTTAATCCATTTTAGCCTTAAAATGAGCAAAATTAGCTATTTAGGGCACTCAATTTTATTTATACCCCAACTTTTAGTATTGGAAAAAGTTAATATGAGCCAGGGCTCATTGAGCCGTCGGATTTATATCCGACGGCCCATCAAACTCATGGGTTTAAATGCCCCATGAGTTTGATGGGCCGTCGGGAATGAGCCCGGGCGCATATAAACGGGACTCTTTAGTATTTATACCCTAATGACTTACTATAAAAAGAAAGTCCAAGCCCCATTCCCAATTGGGAAAGGGATAAGAAGTGTCCTAATCCCCATTACCAAAGGAGGAAACCAATTTAGGTATGTTTAAGCCATGATTTTCACTAATTTTTTGGATTTTCTTTAATCTCTCTTAATCTCATCTTCACCCACAGTCGATTCTTATTCTACCCTATTAAAAATGCTATTTTTATTCTTTATTTAAAACCCTAATTTAGGTATTTCGTTTTTAAGCAAAGAGAACTCTAGATCTACATGTTTTCAAAGTGGTTTAAGCTTAATATTCGAATTTAATGAGGTATTAACTAAACCCTAACTTTGGGTAGGATTTGTGACGATTAAAGCTTTGATTTGGACCCAAAAGCTCACTGAAGGTAAGTGGTTTTCTTCTGAAATGGATTTATATTTTGGATTTAAGGTTTGGAATGGTTTATGTGAGTTTTGCTTGTGTTTGTGCTTTAATTGTGGGTTAATTAAAACATTCTCTTTTTTATGATTATCTTTTGATTTAGCTTAGAAATGACTACATCTATCATGCCTTATGCTTGTATTTTATTATTATGAAGTTTGGAAGTAATATTAGGGTTTTTTTTATCAATTTTGTGTATTTTCGGTTTGGGGTTCTCAAGGTTGAACGAACCAGTTTTGACTCCAGTGAAGGGCATTTGAACAACTATATGGTTGATCAAATGGCTTGGCATTTAAATGGCCATTTCGTGGATCGAACGACTAAACAACAGATTTGCCTTTTTGAGTACTTTATCCATTTTCTTGTTTCTCTTTCAAAAATCACATTTATTATGATTATAATGAGTTAGTTTTGCATGTAAATGCTATTGTGAGGGCATGAATACTATCTTGAAAACTATGTTGTAGTTTAAGCATGAATTAGGTTACATATTGTTGGATTTTAACATGATATTCTCCTTATCCTAAATTCATGTTTGTTGATTCTCCATGTTTTATTTATGATTCTAGTGAGTTTAATTATGAGAATGAGCATGTATTCTTGTACATGTTGTGCTAATTATTGGGGAACCATGTTCCATATTTATCTTAAAGTATAGTGATGATTATTCTTGCCTAATTCTAGAATGACATTATAATTGTCTTGGACTTGTATTTCAAGGTTTTCACCATATTTTATTCATGATTTTAGTAAGGAGGAGCTATGATACAAATCATGACTGCATGTGTATAGTATGGATGATGGTTTGTTCATGATGCACATGTCTTTGCTTAGGCTTGAACATTACCACTATGAACACACTTGTGAGGGTATTATGGTGATTATTTGACACAAATGAACTAGGAATGATGAACATATGGACTGAATTGAGCATATCTCATGTAGCATTGCTGACATATGTACCATGTTGCATGTATTATGAAACGGTTTATGAATGAGATTAATCGTTATTAGCCGTGTTTGATAGATTATATGAGATTGGATGACATTGGTTGTCAAATTAATTGATTGAAGGCTTATCGAATTGGTTGGGTTTGAAAGGACATAATTTCGTTTTGAGTTCCTTTAGAAACATGGTACCTCCCCAGTTGAGATGAGTTAATTGTGGTTGTGTGTATTTGTTGAGTTATCTAAACCCTAAGAATCCAGTATGGTACATCTGTGTGCACCGGCTACCATGTGCTCTAGGTTTCATTTGAGGAAATCAGACTCTCCCCCGCAAGAGAATGTCCATGGCAAGCACACTGCCCTAGGTTTTCATTGTGCAAATTGGACATTCCTAGCTAGGTTTGTCCTTGGCAGGCATACTGCTCTTGGTTTCCGTTGAGGAAATCAAACCTTCCTTTTTTGGATTTTCCTTGGCGAGCAGAGGGGCTAACTCCCCCAATGCCCTAGTGTTCCTTTGTAGAAATCCAACCTTGTCCTTGGGGGGCGGAATGATTGTTTATTTCTCTCTATGATTGAGACATTCACCACGGTTGTTGATACATGTATATGGATTATTATTATGCCTAGTTACACAAGTTGTGTAGGGTTAATTGAGCTTATCTGATGTATGTGGTGATGGCTAAATTGTATGACATGCAAGATAGTGTGTTTGAGACACTTGTCATGCAAGGTGAATATTTTTCATCGAAAATAGATACATATGATATGTTTATGTTGGAAAGTCACTCTTGCAGGATGTGATTATGTACACGAGGTGTATGAATGATGTGATGTTATGTTGAACCTAAGATGTGTAGGATGTATGTGAAATTTATGATGAGATAGGTTATGGTGTGATATGTAGGTAACTTGAATTATGTGATGTTATGATATGCCATATAGTGTGGTATGCAGATGATATGAGAATATTATCATGCGTAGATGTTTATGGATGGTAAATCATAATCTAAATGCACAGGTTGATGTGGATATCCCATGATGAATGGGTACGATGTTGATTATATGTTATGAACATTATGTATATTAAGCTTTTGCAGCTATGCCATTGTTGCAGGAGACAATATATCTGGCCAAATACTCAATGCTTGCTCAAGCTTAATATACACAGGGCCCAAGGAAGTTACAACCTCCCATATTTCAATGGCACGCGCAAATTCATTCTAGGGGGATGAAGAATTGGCAAGCAACAAAGCGAAAAGACAAGCAACAATAGCATGAGGGCTGAAATTGTTGTGTAACACATCATAGGTGAATAATAAAGTCGGATCACATTGTACAAAACAAAATCAAGTATATGCTATCCAACCATGATCAATTCATTGAATTTTTCTATTACATTGGCTATCTACTGCTCAGTATATATGAAAGGAAATCGAAAAATATAACTATTATTCATCTAGTTTCTCTAATTTAGGATGCAAATTGGCAAGAGAGATGACATTATTCATTGAATTTTGAAAAAAAAATGCTATTGCTAATAGCATGATACTTCCGTCACAATTAAAAATTAATACCTAGCAAAAGATTTAACTAATTGCAAGGCCGATGGCCTATTCACCTTACCTGTAACTTGTAAGAGAAAAAATCATCACAAAATCTAAAGAAATTTCAATGACCGAAGCATTATGTTGTTAAACAACAGAGATCCATAGTTTAAACAGTGGCAAAATGACTGCAAATTGTGCACCTCTTTGATTTTTTTGTTTATGATATCCCAAGCAATACTGGAAAGAAAACCTCTAGCAACTAATAGTAGCTAGACAATCTAGGTAGTAGTTGCTCAAGGGTGTTTTCGCAGGATCATATACTAGTGGCAACACATCACTACTTCTATCCACCTGACAGTGTAGCACCCAAAATGGACATTAATAACTTGTTTAACATTTCAAGAAAAGAAATATGGGAGTTCCACAAAAAAAAACACATAATTTAAAATTTGGAAAGCTAATTACAAACGTCTTCCGCTGATACAAGGCTGAGCCAAGAGAACCAAGTTTCCAAATCTCCCAACTTTGAAGTGTTAACATCCAGATATAGCTTGGTTTCCTCCATTATTTGATGGGAAAGACTGAAATTTCTATCTGGAAGGTTCCTCCACCCTTCAAAAAATCACTGGAATACACCTCTCCAAACTGCAGACAAAAGGCATTGAGCACTAATCATCCTAAGGGCTTGGTAAATGGTCAATATGTCCAAGCAACAACCAAATTTTTTTTATCCAAAAACTGGATCTAATTTCCCCCTGGCTGAAATATAAATGTTCCGCAAATTGCAACAGTCAGCACTCGACAATATTTGTGGAGCACAAAAAATACTAAAACGAATATGACTGATGGGCACATATAAACAGTCTATAGATGAATCCTCCATAAGTAATAATTAATTTTAACGCAATGTTTTAAATTCAGGATTGTCACCAATCTGAACCTACCAATCCCAACACAACACTGATCCACAACCTCATAAACAAAACAAATTTCAAGTTTAATCTTCTGAGGTAGTAACAGATTCAGCAAAATTCTTCAAAATTCTATGAAAATAAAATAAAAATTTACCTTAATGACAACAATAAGATAACAACAACAATCTCAGAATCCATAATCTAACTTTCAGAAAAACCATTATATAGAAGAGGGACAACTGGAGCTCAGGAGAGAGGCTGCCGATGTTCGAAAGAGTTACACCGGCCTAGCTGAGAGAGAGGAAGATGAATGTCTCAGTCCTAGACTCCCCACGTGCCTCACTCAGCTTTCGGATTTGGTTCGAATGTCTCTTGTCGGATCTGGGTAGATGTAACGCCCGAGATTTTTCATACATTTTCCTCAAAATTCATGAAAATTTTTTGCAATATAACTGCTATAAATTAGGGAAAATGAGGAATACAAAACTTGTGAAAATAGTTTTATAATTTAAAACATAACACATCAGTTTTTCCCATCCAAATTGTTACTCACTCGATCAAACATCGTATGGCCAAACCAAACATCCAGAGGCACTACTTGAAAACAAATGTACGAATAAATTGCTATGATCATAGACTTTAAATACAAATATCTCCCAGGCATCCCTAAGTACAAGTCCCATAACAGTCCACAATCTAATCAAAACTAAAATCTAGAATATAAAAAACACCTGATTTCTCATCTCACCCAATACAATAGATCATGGCACAAAGAAAACTCGCAGTGAGTCAAGGATATACCTGAGTCCAAGGGAATCAATCCATCATGGAAATGAGCATCCATCTCCAGGAGCTCTCTGTCACAAACCTGCAAAAGCCTCCCGAACAACGGGGCTAAAAAATAGGGTAATGAGTATTTTCATACTCAGTAGGAAAATACTGAGTAGGGCAGTTCTAAACAGTGAACTCAATAAATCCATACATATATGCATTTATGCAACTCAAACATGAAGCAAGCAGGCATATCATAATCATGCTCATACGCATACAATCACGCATATCATCATGCTAAAATCATACAATCGAATCAAACTTACACAAACACCCTTATTCAGGGTCTTACAAACTTACTCGTACCATCCTACACTTACTCAAACAACTTGCACATACCTGTGCGACCTTACTCGTACAATCATATGCTTACTCATACAACTTACACATACTTGTATAACCTTGTAAAATCTTACTCAAAATCATACTTTTATAGTCTTACTCATATTCATACTCATACAGTCGTGCTCATACTCACACTCTTATAGTCGTGCTCATACTCATACTCTTACAATCGTGCTCATACACATACTCTTACAGTCGGGCTCATACTCAAACTCTTTACACATACTATCGACCATTGAACCTCATTACAACTAATAAGCTCTAGCATCGAAATGGAAAAGAATGTCACTGGGGCATCACCTTAACCTCTGGGGAGTGACTAGACACCATGGTCTTTTCCGAAGACAAGGCACACCAATGCTCATGGGGCACATGATCAAATAGGTAAGAGCAGGTCTATGATACTACTTACCTGGGCGCGCAAACATAAGCACCCACACATAAGGGGTCATATAGTTGCCCACCATAATGGGTCGTATAGTGCTATAGAATTGCCCGCCATAATGGGTCTTATAGTGCTAGTGCCATTCTTAGGCAGAAATCATACAGTGCCACTTGGGCAGAAACATACAGTGCCACTCTTGGGCGGAATCATATAATGTCACTCTTGAGAAGAAATCATACAACGCTCTCAATAGAGCATCAAACGTCTAGGCTTAATACAACACATAAACCAAATCGAAAACATACATCGCTCTCAACAGAGCATTAGACGTTTGGGCTTCATACAGCACACAGACAAAGTTGGAAACATGCATCTCTCTCAATAGAGCATCAGACGGCTGGTGCTCTATATAGCACATAAACAACATCCCATAAGATAAACACCATGGCAAGATATGAGAAATGCTCAACTGACTCATTATCGACTAGCTCAAACATGGAACATAATTAATTGAACCCTCAAGTTTCAAACTCACAATGCTATCATTACTTTACTTATAATTCAAGTTTGAATTAAGTAAGTTATGTGGTACAATTATGCCACACAAGCACTCAAACATACCGTGCCCCTCTAATCAAACCGAAGCTGAGCCCGATCCGAAACCCTAGTTCGTCAAGGCTGCAGACTTCACTTAATCCGTCCAACTCACAATACAGCTCATCGTACATAAAATCCTTGCAGTCTTACATACTCCGCCGTCCACCTTATGGCCAAAACATCTTACACAAACGTTATTAAACTAAGCTCCTCAGAGCTAAACCCAGCTATCACATTCTTACTTATAACTCACTTATTATGTTTACTTTTCACTTCATAATATGTACATTATGCTTGTACAATTATGCACATTCTTTTTGTCTGGCAATCCCCAAACATATGCTCTAATCCAAACCACACAAACTGCTCCAATCCTCACCCATCAAACTTATATCCTTTGTCTTCCATCATATGCTTACGCATCCACAACAAATCCAGACAAAACCTCTGTCACCTCTTACTGTCTATCGACCATACTTTTGCCCCACACACGCGTATACATATCCATCAAATAGGCATATAGCCATCATACATACGTGTGTCCATCATACACACATGTATAACATACACATACTTTCATATGTAGCTTACCATCATACTCGCTAGCCATCGCTAGCACATACATACACATCCATACACGTAGCTTACAAACATGCACGCTAGCCATCACTAGCACATACAGATCCCACATACATAACTTACAAACATGCACGCTACCCATCACTAGCACATACATACATACTTCAAATATGCATGCTAGCCATCACTAGTACATGCATAATCCATATTCGTAAAAACATCCTCACTAGCCATCACTAGCGCACATGCAATCCACATATGTAGAAATATACTTGCTAGCCACCACTAGCACATACATACACATACGAAGCTTACCAACAAATACACTAGCCATCACTAGCACATACTCAATCTACATATGAAGCTTACCAATAAACACGCTAGCCAACACTAGCACATACCCAATCCTTATACGAAGCTTACCAACAAACATGCTAGCTATCACTAGCACATACATACTTCAAACAAACTTACAGCCAACATGCATGTCATATGCATTTCAACATGGCATAATATATCCTCTTACATCATGCAAACGGATCATGATTTAGCATCCAAAGCATTGAATCATACAATCCTGGCGTGCTACTACTCATTCAAAGCATGCTATCATGAAATTATGAGTTCAAAGCTCGCTTACCTCATAATCATGACGTTTGATGACGAGCACACTATGGTGGCGGCATCGGCGGCGGAGTTGGCAGCCAAAAGCATTGCCAAGTTGAGAGAACTGATGTCCCGAAGATTTTAGGAAGTGTCAGAAACAATCACAGTCAAACAGGGTGTCAGAAGTCAATGTGGCAAAATCTACGACCAACGGCGGCACACTAGGGCGGCTGGGAGAAAGGTCAAGCCAACATAAGTGGTGGTGTGACCGGATGTCAAGGGAGTACTCACTGAAGGTTGGCCGGCGGCTGAGATGTACTTGGCCGATTTCAAGAAGTCGAAATTGGCTGTGGACAACACCCAACAGCGACAATTTCTCGTCAGCAAGGGCCCACATAATAGCGGAGAGCGTGGGGTGATGCTCGAGGACAGAGGAGAGGTGGAGGATGACTCTAGTGTCAACTCTATTCGGTGGCAGAGCCAACCGATGGTCAGGCGGCACAAATACAACGCTTAAACCCAAAAGCACACATGTGGCCACATGCACACACAGCCAAAAAAGACCACTCTAGGGGGAGATGGGTCGGACGGTAGCGGCCCAATGCCCACAAAAGGGCAACTGAGCTATGGCCAGGAGGTGGTGGCCAATCGAAGCGGCGACATCGCCGATCGCCACCCACAACGAAGACATTTGGTGTGGGCAACTGTGTAAATCTCATGGTATAGGGCAAAGGCAAGATGCCCATTCCGAGTGGAGGTACAATCGGGCCAAGTGGGGTTGACCCTCGCTATCACCGAGCCGGGGCAAAGCCCATGATGGCCAAATAGCACATGGCTCACCGATGGTAACGACCCGAGACACACCCAAAGCATCTAATCAGGTGGAGCAAGACAATAGAGGTGAAGCAGGGTTGGAAACGGTAACCCCCAACCGACACCGGGTCAAGGTAGGCTAGACGGAGTCTGACCAGTGGCCAAATGACGACCGGAAATACCGGCGTCTCAAAAATATGCATCGGACAGTTAGATGAAAATGTGAATAAAAACCGACCAAAGTACTGGTAGCCCATAGCAGAGCGAAGAAAGCATGGCGGCAGCTCTAGACAGCACCTATGGGTTCCTAGCGGCTGCTCTAGACAGCACCTATGGGTTCCTAGCGGCTAAACAAACATAAGTCTAGTTGAGGGCGGCTGCAAACGACATCAAAATTGCCACGGCTCAAAAACGAGATTTGAAGGAGAGAAAAACCAAAGAAAAGTTTGGTACCTCGTAGAAGAGTGAAGAGGCCATGGAGGCGGTCATCGCTGGTACCTACGGACTAATGGGGATGAGGCAAAGAGGATATTGACAAGAACCAGTGGAATCCGAAGGAGGAAGAATGAAGCAACCAGAAATGGGCTCGGGTTTTCACTCTATCCGTCTGGACATCAAGTTTTTCTTTTGTAAGCTTACTGGACTCGGCTTTTTAAGTCGTGCTTTACTATTCAATTTTTTTATTTTTCTATTTACATCCCCAACATGCCTTAACCTCCCGGTATGCTTTGCACTTCCAAAATTTGCATCGTAAAGCACGCAACAAGGCTTGTGGCCTGCGACTAAGCCCCACACCCAACTCTATAGATATAAATATGGGGTAAACACTCAAATATGAATACATCGAAGCGTCACATTTTTCAGCAAAAAATGACAAAAAAATAGCAAAAGAATCACAGAAAATAGTAGAAAAATCAAGTACATTACAATAGATCACGTAAAATTGGAATTAGAGTGAGGGAAGTTCAAAAGGCAGGAAGCGAAAGAAATTTAAAAGGCAGAAGCGCTTCCTTCTTAAATTAAATTCAACGGCCCACCTAAGCCAAAAGTGGCATGTAACAACTTGCCACAAGGCTGATTAGATGGACCTACCATATAAATCGCTACCCCATAAACATCACATTAATTCTTGACAACCAATCATAGTGTCAATGTCAAAACTATCCCTAAAAAAATTTGAATTACGAACACCATCCTACGAAACCAAAACATAAGTATGAAGCATAATTTTATTCACCCGTAATAAATTTATTTGTCCTTATTGATTAGCATTAATTATTTATATCCCATGTAATAAATATACCCCAAAAACTCACAACATCCCAAAAAGCTAAAAGTGGCATGTATTAACTTGTTGCAAGGCTGATTAGACGAACCTACCAAATAAATCACTACCCATAAATATCATATTAATTCTTGACAACCAAGCATAATGTCCATGCCAAAACTATCACCAAAAACTAATCCGAATTACGAACACCATCCTACGAAACCAAAACATAAGAATGAAGGATATTTTCGTTTGACGTGGCAAATTTATTTGTCCTCATTAATTACCATTATTTATTTATATCCCATACCTTAAATTACCCCTGAAACTCACTAAATTTATATCTAAAAGCATAGGAAAAGAAGGCATATAAGTAGAGGGCATTTGTGTTTGCTTGTGGCAAAGTGTCTCGGACGCCATTAGTTTTGGCCGTAAATTCCCGGGATACCCCTATAAAATGTCTATAATTTCATAAAAAATAAACTATATAAATACGTAAATACTCACTCCTTTGTAGCCTAAACCATCATTCATCCATTGAAAAGTCAAACTGGCCGCGGCTCTTTTTATAGAGAGGATTATATATTTTTCTGCACCATTTCAAAAGCTTCTTTTTGTTTTTATTTACTCTAAAAAATTAAAATTATTAATATAGAATAGAAGAAGTATGATACTAAGGAAAGCAAGAATTGCTGTGTGAGACATATCCATGATCCCTATCTCTTTCACTACCCACCCGTATCTTTTCTCGTGCTGGATACTCACTTTAATGTTGGACCAATTAAAAACACCTGTAACGTTGATCGGTTTATATGATTCCCTCTAATGTCTGACCATACACCTTGAATGTTGACCACACACTCCATCGAGTCTAGCACATCTTATCAACTCTACTATTGGCCTTCCTCTCCATTCCTCCAAACCAGAAAGACAATGGAGATCATTGTGCTCCCATGCTGCAGTTTCAGCCTGGCCATATATGGCCACTATACCAAATCTTGGCTGAGCCCTAGCTTATGGTCGGTGGTCGGGGAGGGCATGGCTTTTGGGTTGGGCCTTCTCTGGGGTTAGGGTCGAAAATATCATCCTAGGCCGGTTTTGCATGCCAGGATGAGTTTAGGTATCTTTAATCGTGTGATTAATGGCGTTGTTTAGTCAACTTGCAACTGCTACCTCCCCTTTACTTAAGTAACGTACTGGGCACCATCACCGGATTGAGATGCCTTACCCAACTGCAATCAAATCAAAGCGCATATAAGATCCACTGGCAGGCGAAACGCTTTCCACACACGCCCCAGACCTTCCCTAGTTCCCTTCATATTCGCAACACGCTTTGTTCATGTAAGCACAAACAACAAGCACATCCTCCAATTGAAGACAGTGCCCACATCATATATACCATATTATTCCCCGCTTCCATCCATCCACATCTCTCACTTTGATCCCCACTCAACTGTTGTGCCCGATTACAGGCACAAACGGTACCTAGGAGTACTATGCAGTGAAAGGGGAGAATTGGAGAATAAAGGGGAGAAACTGTGATCAATACTTTGCATAATCTCCAAAAGCAACAGGGATCGACCCATATAGGGGACGACCAGTCCCCTAGGGATGCGCACCAACCCCAACCCGGGCCGGCCCACTTCCCTAGGAGCGCCTAACAGTCAGTGGTTTCGGCTAACCCGGGCCACTGACTGAACCAACCCATAATACATCTAAACATCCAACATACTAACTATTACAATAGCAAATCGTACGAAAATAATAAAGTAAGTCAAAGTAACTAATAAGTAGTGAAACAGGGGTCGAGTTGGGCATCGTGCACAACACTCCACCACGCTTCCGCCATTCGCCTTGTCCTCAAGGCGACCAACCAGGAAATCGAGCCAGAAAGTCATCTTCAAGCATCCACGTGGCATCCTCCAAAGGCTAACCCTGCCAAGACAGCAAAACTTTTGTGACAATACAGCCGGAGCGGCGAACCCGACGCTTCTGGAGAATAGCAGCAGGAACAAGATCAGCGGACATAGGCGGCCCCACTAAAGGAGGAGGAGGCGCGGCACGCGCCACAGCAGCATCACCCACAAAACGGCGTAGACGAGAGACATGAAACACGGGATGAACTAAAGAATCAGGAGGAAGAGTGAGGCGGTAGGCCACCTGTCCAATACGCTCCTCAATAACATATGGTCCATGAAAGCGGGGGGCCAGCTTGGAGTTCGCCGGCTGAAACAGAGAGGTCTGACGTTGGGGAAGGACCGAGACATAGACCAAATCACCAACAGCAAATTCCCGATCCATATGATGACGATCATAAACCTGCTTCATCCGGTTCTGGGCAGCGGAGAGATTTACCTTTAACTGGCGTAAGACCTCATCCCGCGTCTGCAACATATAATCCACCTCAGCAACAGAGGAACGACTCGGCACATAAGATAAGACACTCAGCGGCGGCCGCCCATAAAGCACCTCGAATGGGGTGAACCCCGCACGTGTATGATAAGCCGTATTATACGACCACTCAGCCCAGGGAAGGAGTTGAAGCCATTTGCGGGGCTGCTGCATGGTGAAACAACGGAGGTATTGTTCCAAGCAACGATTAACCACTTCCGTCTGGCCATCGGTCTGAGGATGATAAGCGGTGCTCATATGTAAAGAAGACCCCTGCAATAGGAAAAACTCCTGCCAAAACTGGGAGAGAAATATCCGATCCCGATCAGAAACAATAGTGCGAGGCATACCATGCAAGCGGGCTACCTCGCGAACAAAGAGCTCAGCAACCATCTTCGCAGTGAAGGGATGGCCAAGTGCGCAAAAATGGGCATACTTCGACAATCTGTCCACCACAACCATGACGACGGACTTACCCTGTACGACTGGTAAAGCCTCCACGAAATCCATCGAAACGTCGTCCCAAACCTGCTCGGGGATAGGTAGGGGATGGAGCAACCCGGCGGGGGAGGTGGTTGTGGCTTTTGCCCGTTGACAAACATCACAAGCCGCGACGTAATCGTCGACAGCCCGACGAACACCCCTCCATAAGAAGCTCTGACCAAGCCGCTTATATGTACGGAAGGACCCCTCATGACCGGCCACCGGGGTGTCATGGAAATGTGAAATGATACGGTGGCGCAAATCAGGAACCGCCGGTACCCATAAGCGGTTTTTCCAGAATAAAAGGCCATCCCGCCACACAAAGGAAGGCCGCGCTGCTGGTTCGGCCTGAATGGCGTCAATAACACCCTGAGTCCATGAATCCAAGCCATATGCGCGCTGGATCTCCTCAATAAACGGGCAAGACAGGGTAGAGATGGTGCAGCAAGACCCAGGGGCTGGACTACGAGAGAGTGCATCAGCAACAATATTGTCGGACCCCTTCTTGTACACCAATTCGTAATCATAGCCAAGCAACTTACTCACCCATCTCTGCTGAGCCGGAGTAGACACAGGCTGATCCAAAAAATATTTCAGTGGTTGATGATCGGTGCAAATCAGAAACCGACGACCCAATAGATACGGCCGCCATTTGGCAACGGCGAGGATGATAGCCAACATTTCCTTCTCGTACACTGACATCGACAAGGAGCGACCAGCGAGTGCTTTGCTGAAATAAGCGAGGGGCCTGTCATCCTGCAAGAGGACAGCACCCAAGCCTTTCTCCGACGCGTCCGTCTCCACCACAAACGGCCGACTAAAATCTGGTAGAAGCAGGACCGGGGCAGACGCCATGGCTTGCTTTAACTCATCGAAGGCTGCTTGGGCCGCTGACGACCATATGAATGCCCCCTTCTTCAATAGTTCTGTAAGGGGATGAGCCAATTCACCATACCGCTGGATAAACCGGCGATAATAGCCGGTCAGACCAAGGAAACCCCGCAGCGCTCGGACACATGTTGGAGTCGGCCAGGAGAGCATAGCGGCCACTTTGGCCGGGTCAGTAGCAACACCGTGCTGAGAAATAATGTGACCCAAATACTCAACTTGCGGGCTGCCAAAGGAACACTTGGAACGTTTCAGAAATAAGGAATTAGCACGCAATATAGAAAAAACCGACCTGAGATGAGTCAAGTGTTCGTCCCACGACCGGCTGTAGACCAAAATATCATCAAAGAAGACCAATAGGTGCCGACGAAGAAAAGGCCGGAAAATATCATTCATGAGAGACTGGAACGTGGAGGGGGCATTGGTCAGCCCAAAAGGCATGACTAAGAATTCGAAGTGGCCATCATGAGTCCGGAATGCGGTCTTGTGGACATCAGAGGGCTGCACACGAATCTGATGATACCCAGAACGAAGATCAAGCTTACTAAAGACGCTAGCACCTGTCAATTCATCCAACAATTCTTCAATCACAGGGATGGGGTACTTATCTTTGACAGTGATGGCGTTTAGAGCACGGTAATCCACACAAAACCGCCACGATCCATCTTTCTTGCGAACCAAGAGCACAGGAGACGAATAAGAACTCGTGCTAGGACGAATGATGCCGGACTGGAGCATGTTTGCGACCAATCGTTCTATCTCCGACTTTTGGATGTGAGGATAATGGTATGGCCGGACATTGGCCGGTGCCGCCCCTGGAAGAATAGAGATACGGTGGTCATGAGGCCGGATGGGAGGCAGGCCCTGCGGCTCAGCGAATAAATCATCATGTTCGGTCATGAGCACCTGCAAATCAGAGGGAATTCGATCCTGTGGAACGCCCATAATAGCCCGCTGCTGCAAAAGAATTCCCTGAGGGGCAAACCTGAAGAAGGAGCCCATGTCCTGGGCCGCAAGAAGAGTGCCAGGCCGCGATCCCTCCAACCGAACCTGCTGTCCTTGGTGCTCAAATTCCATCACCATATCCCGAAAATTCCACACAACATCTCCCAGTTCCTGCAGCCACTGTACTCCCAATACGACATTCGCCCCTTTTGTGGGCAACAAGAAAAGGTCGGTGACAAATACGGTTCCCTGAATCGAGAGAGCAATCTGAGCGCACACACCAGTACTCCGAAGGTGCCGACCATCACCAATCAATACCTCGAATGGTTTCGAGTTTGACACCACACATCCGAGGCGCTGAGCTACCTTATCATTAATAAAATTATGGGTGGAACCGCTGTCGATCAAGATAGCTACCTATTCCCGCTTCAGAAATCCCCGCACCCGCATGGTTTGTGGAGTGAACGTGCCAGCGAATGCATGGACTGAAATCTCAGGCAGCGCATCCTCAGCTACCAATGATGTAGCGTCGGCCTTGCTGTCCTCCTCGTCATCGACCTCCTCAATGAGCAAGCTGCCCTTAACAGCGCAGCGATGTCCAGGTACGAATTTTTCATCACAACGAAAGCACAGGCCCTTGGCTCGGCGCTCGTCCATCTGAGCAGGAGTGAGGCGACGAACAATGGGCGCGGCTGCTGCAGCTGGTTGGCCTAGGCGGCCTGTGGCCGGATTGCCCGAAGCAGTCACCATAGGAGTAGAACTCAGTCCAGGCCGGGGTGGAGGTCCCAAGCGCCCGCCCTTGCACTGACGAACCAACTTTTCCTCTTCGATCCGTGCATGTCGCACCACATCCCGCATACTTGTGCAAGGGAAGTGCCGCATCTCCTTGGAGATTTCTGGTTTCAACCCCCGCTTGAATGTACCCACCAGGGCGGCCATGGGCCATTCCGGCAGCCTGTTGGCGATCTTCATGAAGTCTGTATAATAGGCTCGCACGGTAGTGGTCTGGCGCAGGGCGGACAACATCTCATTGAAATCTTGAAATTCATTGGGGCCGAACTGTGTACAGATTTCATCAGAGAATGCTGCCCAAGTAGGATAACGCACCTCTTTCTCAAAGTTCTGGAACCAAACCGATGCATCGCCATCCAAATGAAAGGCTGCTATGCGCAAACACTCTGCCTCAGAGTTCGTGCCTTGATTGGAGAAGAACTTCTCTGCTTTATACAGCCATTCTACCGGGTCATCATCCCCATTATAGCGAGGAAACTGCAAACGAGCAAGACGAGGTTCAGCCCCCCCACGGGCTCTGCCGCGATGCTCCGGATAATCATCCCAATCATCCTCTGCGTCCGGAAACTGGTTGGGGGCGGGTGGCATCATCTGGGCATTATCTCGAACACCTGGTGTGCCTCGCATGTCCCAGGCCTGGCGGCGCCCCTCGTTTGCTGGAATTCCGGGAGGGCAGCGCGCTGGGCTAGGGAAGACTCGTGTGTCGACGTCCACGGTCGCCGAAGGGCAAGGGAGGGTTGTCTCAGCAGTATGGGACGGCCCGCCCTTCTCCATGACCATAGGAGGCGGCCCTGGCAGGATGGGCGATGTGCGTCCCCCTGTAGTCGCCATGTACGATGTCAAAGTCTCCAATGCTGTGATGAGTCTTTCAAGTCTAGTATCACCGGCGGTGGCAGGAAGATCGTCCTTCGGGATGTCCATAGAAGTAGGCGTTGACGCTGGTGCCTCCTTCTCCGTCTGAACCTCCAGAACCGCAGCAGTTTGCTTTCCTCGAGCCATGTCCGAGAATCGTAATGCTCCGATACCAATGTTGTGCCCGATTACAGGCACAAACGGTACCTAGGAGTACTATGCAGTGAAAGGGGAGAATTGGAGAAGAAAGGGGAGAAACTGTGATCAATACTTTGCATAATCTCCAAAAGCAATAGGGATCGACCCATATAGGGGACGACCAGTCCCCTAGGGATGCGCACCAACCCCAACCCGGGCCGGCCCACTTCCCTAGGAGCGCCTAACAGTCAGTGGTTTCGGCTAACCCGGGCCAATGACTAAACCAACCCATAATACATCTAAACATCCAACATACTAACTATTACAATAGCAAATCGTACGAAAATAATAAAGTAAGTCAAAGTAACTAATAAGCAGTGAAACAGGGGTCGAGTTGGGCATCGTGCACAACATCAACCCACCAAGAAACGAAAAGGCAAAAAGACATACACATCATCAGCTACCTTACTCGAAATAATATGTTACCACTACTAATTAAGAAGCTAAATTTAATCACCAACACCTAACAGACCCACATCTTACATTGATCTCCCGTTGATCTAAAAAATTTCCTACTGATACGGTGATAACGAACACATTTGTTGCTTATATATTCACACAATTTTCCTGATCATGTCCATATGTGTTACTGTGAAAACTACCTTAAGGAACTCATGCTAGTTAGTCCTATCGTTCATCTACGCACCCACAATGCACAAAAAAACAAGTTTATTCTAACAAAGAAAAGAAGAAAATAGAAAAATTGGAAATAAGTAGTCCAATTAGCATTTCCCCCAAAACTTATTTTTATTTCTTAAAATTCAAAGCAACGGAGATCAAAATCAGACTATCAGAGGGGGCAGAGTAACCACACAAGGGCATGGCCACGAAAGTTGTTGGCCAGCAAGAGGTTTGATTCTTCTTCTTCTTCTCTTCATCTTTATTTTCAGAATTGTGTGATAAAATTTATCTTTGTAATGACTGATGATTGATGACTCATGAGCAATTAATTAATTTGAAGATATCCAAACTTTCAAAATTTGGGCACGATGACTCCATAAAAAAATTTAAGCTAACCAAAATAGAATTGTTTCCCAGTTAACCCCTTTGATTTGCTACCAACCCTAAACATAGAAACTGCCTAAACAATCAAAAAATAAGTCGATCTCTACTACTAGATTATGTATATGCATATTTTTTATTTCATTACTGGACCAATAAGCATTTTCTCCAAATTATTCATTATGTTAATCTAAAAATTTGATTTCTAGCTCACAATTGAGAGTTACAATACGTCATCGAGTAATCAATATGATGCCTCTTGTAATTCTTTTCAGGTTTTTCATTAATTCTAGAGTTAGCACAAGCTAATAATTGACAGTTGGTTGTGACATATTTTATTTTGGAACTGCCCACATCAACTAACACAAGAATAGTAAACTTGAAATGTAGTATAGCAAATCAGGCATATTGGAACATAATTTATTGTGAAATATAAAAATTGCTAATCCACTCATGCCATCACCCATAAAGTGTTGGAATAAATTTTAGTTGAACTATAGGGAATTAGATAATGTGGGGCTTCATAAGAAAGCTATTATTAGGGACACATGAGGGCAAGCGGCAGTCCTGCCAGATTTTAGACAATTAGTAAAAACTAATGGCTTTTGGTAGTTCTCTATCTCAGCATGATAGAGAAAAAGTAAATACAAATCTCATTCAATTACTAATTTTTTTATTTTATATGAGTTGTTGTTTATAGTAGTCAGTGTGAAGCTAGGGAAGGGAAAGCATAAACCTGACAACTTTACGAAGAGTTAAACAGCAGAACATCCTTGGAACTTGATTTAACTTTTATGTTCTGTAATAACCATTGGAACAATGCACACTTAACTATATATTGAAAGAATAATCACCCCTTGCAACTCTCAAATTCACTTGGGATTTGTACACTTGTTAAGTTAATGAAAGAACCAATTCAAATTTAAAAGATTATATCTCCAACAAGAGATGCTAGTAAGATAAAAATATATATACATATACCTTATTGGAAAGTGATATTCCACCCTTAACAATATCATATCTCATCTAACTGTAGCAACAAAAGAATAGGATAACATAAGACCAAATAAGAAACCAACAACTCTTGAATTCTATAGGAACATTAGCTATGCATCGTCACCATTCAAATGTATGAATCATTAGAACCATGAAAGAATAAATAAAATTATATTAATTAGCCTTCCAGACTTCTGTTGCTACAGTTGAATGAGATCTGGGATTTGATTAATGGTGAAGAAAATTGTTACTGAGAAGTGGTAATAGGAAATTGCGTGTCTAGATGCCTCTTACCATTTGATCTGTCTTTCTACTTTTTGGGAGATTGCTGGTTTTTTAGACTTAGTTGATGCTTTGGGAAAGGAGAAGAATACTTACTACATCATGAAATTAAGTCAAGAACAAATTAAGAGAATTAAAAGAAAGAATGCAGTTAAGATTGTCACAGGCAATGTTAGCAATTATAAGAAAGCTGGCAAGATATTGATGTAGAGGTATGTATTATATTGGACACCTTGTGCAGCAAATTGTATAGACCTCATGCTTGAAGAAGTTGCAAAGCATGGCTTTGTGGAAAATATAGTTAAAAAAGGAAGAATGGTGACAAGATTTATATATAACCATGACAAACTTATTTGTCATATACGATAGGCTTGCAATCGTGATTTAGTTCGTCCAGGGGCAACATTGTTCGTGACAAGATTCATTTCACTAGACAGCTTGCAAAGAGAGAAGATCGCACTATGATCATTCTTCTCAAGTCAAAAATGACTAGATTCTAACCTTCAAAGTCATCCATGTGCTACAGATGTGGAGAAAATTGTTTTTGATAACAAGTTTTGAGAAGTGAGGGACTCAATTGCAATCATGGATCCAATGCGCGAGGTTCTACAAGTCATGGACACCGAAACATTTCCAACTATGGGATGTGGTTATGAGGCTATTGACAAGATGAAGATGGCCATTGAAGTCTCATCTTTAAGGTCTCATGTATAAGTTAATAAAATTATTGACAAGAGGTGGGTAAGATCAATGAATGAACCCATCTACAAGGCTGGTAAATATCTCTTATAATTGTTACTTTTAGGAAATATGTTAAACTTTTCTTAATTCTTATACAGTTTTTTATGTAGTATGCTACCTCAATCCTAAGTACCATTATAGTAAAAAGCTTAGGCAAATACCATATTTGATCCAACTGGTGCATGACGTATTTGATAAGTTGTTCCCAATGTCAGATGATGTAGGCAATATAGGCAGTGAGGTAATTACCTATAATATTAAGTGGACACAATTTATCCTTTATTTTCTTACATAAGGTCATTGATATACAACTTGTATAAAAAATGTCAGGTTTAGGGATGCATGCGGCACATTTGGAAGTAGAAGTGTCGTTCAATCAAGGAAAACAATGTGGGCAGGTAACTTGAACATGAAAATAAAAACTTTTACCCATATATTGATTAATTCATCTATACAAAGATGTTACTTGTTCTCTTTATTTTCCCGGGGAATAGTGGCCATTGTATGGGATCAATTGCCCTACGTTAAGCAAGTTGGCTATTCATATACTGTCACAAATAGCCTTTCCATCTCCATGTGAGAGAAACTGGAGCACATTTGTCCTCATTCACACGAAGCTTGGGAATAGATTGTCCTACAAAAAGTTGAAGAAATTGGTCTTTTGTCATTATAATATGAAGTTGATGATGAAGGACATAGAAGATAATTATAAAAATCATGACAAACAAGAGGATGACCCTTTAGACCACTTTGAGCTAGTGGCTGAAGTAGATTTGGATGAGAGAGAGAATCATTATGCTGAGTAGGTAGCAACAAACTCTATGGGATAGGATGATGAACAACCTACTCCCTTGATTACTGGTGTGGCAAAAGAAGTCGGAATTGATGTTGAAAGATTTAGAGAACTCATCTCACATACATGTAGATGATCCATTTTTTTATTATGATAGTGTTACTGATGATGGAGATAACGATAGTGGAAGAGATTATAATGGAAATGATAATGGTAGACACACTCTCAAAGGGAATAAGGCTAATCAAAATGAAGGATTTATTATAACTCCTTTGGCCTTCACTGAGGAAGATAGTTTTACTCATGCTACATAGGATTCTAATCACGGGTCATGACCAATTAAGCAATCCAATTGTCGTAAAAGAGAGGAAAGTGTGAGACAGAGGAGAAATTAGTATATCATTAGATGCTCTACTTAAATCAATTCTTAGTAGGTTTACTAATTTTTAGATCTTATATCTAAATAGGTTTGGATTTTCTATGTCTATTCAGTCTCATTTTACATCATTAAGAAATTTTATATTTTTTTATTTATTTTACATAATTTTTGTTATATTTTTATAAGTATATAATTGTTTAATATTTATATCAATATTTGTCAATGATAGTATATACTCACATTGAAAAATATGTTAGATATTTTTTTTATGATCACCTAGATGGTTGCTATTATTTTACATGATCTCTTCGAGATCTCATCTCTTTGGCTCATGGAGACAAGACTGAGATCCATGACGGCAAACTATAATTAAGGTAACTCTACTTAAAAATGTATCTAACTGCTTATATCCATGGTTAACATATTAATTATATTATATTAAATACAGATAAAATAATGAAATTCACCCCCTTACATCGCCATCAACACACTGAAACCCTTTGCCCGTTAATTGACTTTAAATTTCAATTTAAAGTACATAACTTGGTGGGGAGGTTTGGTCTAAAGAAAAACAAAGGCGAATCACTTGCCATGAATCTTATTTATTAAAAAATAACATATGCTAGGGGAGCCGAACCCCTAAGCGTCTATTACAGCCACAAAATGTATAACTATTTGAATAGGTCCAAAGGTGCTATGATCCTATTCAACCTTTATCTTTTATTTTTAATAAAAATATACTTAAATTGATAAATATTACTTGTGGCCCGGCTGGTTCGACCGGGTTCAGCTGACCCCGGTCAAAAATTCGGGCTGAATTGACACAGGCAAGTCACTAAGCCCGGCCAATCAAATTGGCAAGGTTGAGATGGGGGTAGGTGTCAAGGTCAAGAAGCGGGATGCAAGGGACCCTGGGTGGTGGTCTGCTTGGAGGTGTGAATGTTGACGATGTCAAACAGCTCGCCAGACATGAGGAGGGTGCTGATGTTGGCAATGACGAAGTCAATAGAAACGAGCTAGTACAATTTATCAACAACAAAGATCAGTATACCGTCAAACTGGGTTCTATGGGATAGGAAATGAGGCATCAGCGAAACAAGAAAAGAAAACGAAAAGAGAGGTGAGGAATTTGATTCTTTCATATGGTTGGCATGCTTTGGAGAGAGGGAATCAGAAGCGGGGGAGGAGTTAGGTGTTTTGTGCAAACTACGGAGTAGCTCCCTTTCATGGCAGCGGAAACATGGAGGGGGATGAGGGGCCAGACTCTAGAGGGACGTAGTTGATGGCCTTGCTTTAAATGGGTTGGGTTAGGGCCACGAGAAAAAGACATGTAAGCTTGGCTCGGCCCATAGCTGCTTAACTGAATAGAAAATTTTGTGGTGGACCGAGCTAACTTAGAGGTAGAGGAGGCCGCCCTCCTCCTTCGAAATGAAACTGAGTTCGTGGAACACCTGGGGCTTAGGCCACCAGGTGAAAAGGTCGGTTGTTACTGACTTAGTTACTGAGATATCAGAAGCTCTCTTTGCTTGGCCTACATGAAACAAAAATAAAAAGAAATAATCATGGGAGGATTTTTGCTAACTTGATTCGTGGCTAGAGCTATTGTCATAACCTAGATTCAGTGCCCACAGGTTGTATGTTTTTATTATGAAACCCAAATATTCTCATCATGGACAAACTTTTTGAATCACCTCAGTAATTCACTATCTTGTTAATACATGCATCAAATGATTATTTGGAACATGTACAGTTATCGTCAATCTTCTTCAACTTAATGTCTCTATTCATGAACTTTTGGCTTCTTCTCGGGGATCTCAACTCTATAAGAAATTATTTAGAAAATTAAGGAGGTAAAACTACGCCCTCTTGTCAATTAATTTTTTTTTATGTTAGCTTAGTTTGATAGCTCATCACGATGCAACCAACAATTTTAGCTACAATTTGGAATTGCAAATAAATTCTATTTATAACATTAACAATCAACTACCTTCACCTCTTTTTTTGTCCACGAGCCGAATTACGCATAACATATTAGCTATAGCTCTAAAATTACGCATTATGAGGTCAGCCATCTGTATGTTGTGTTTCCTTAAAATTTTAAACTGAAAATATATATAAAAAAAGTTAGAAGCCCAGCTCTAGCCAACTTAAGGCAGGCATTTTGAAAGTCTGCCCAAGGAAGAGCCACCGCTGAGATATTAATTTCAAGGATAGGGTTAGGGCCTCGCATTGGCCCAGCCTGCTTGTATTCTTACTTAGAAGGAAGGTTAGAAAAAAAAGAAAATATTTCCTGATATGACATTTTGCATTCACGAGGAAAATCCGTTTCTCTTCTTAAAGTGCCTCCCAAACACGTTCTGATTCTATTAGGGGTAAAGGTTTTAAAGACTCGGCAACGAAATTAGTGAGTCAGGGATTCAAAAAGTTATCTACTTATAAGTAGGGCCTAAAAATTTCAATCCCCCCTCAAATAAAGCAAGTCGTTAAGGGCAAAAAAAAGCCTTTCTGCCCACTTTTTTTTTATATATATTATTATATATTTCTCTTCACCATTTCGATAGCTTCTTTTAGTTTTTATTTATTTTAAAAAATTAAAATTATTAATATAAAACAGAGGGAGTATGATACTAAGGAAAGTAAGAATTGTATGTCCATGTTCCCTATCTCTTTCACTACCCACTCGTGATCTTCATTGTCCCACCCGTATCTTTTATCGTGCTGTATACTCACTTTAATGTTGGACCAATTAAAAACACCTTTAATGTTCTTTAATGTTGATCGAGCAGGGCACATCTTATCAACTCTACTATTGGCCTTCCTCTCCATTCCTCCAAACCAGAAAGACAATGGAGATCATTGTTCTCCCTTGTTGCAGTTTCAGCCTGGCCATGCATGGCCACTACTCTAAATTTTTGGCTGAGCCTTAACTTAGACCATGTGCATCATCGATCTTGAAAATAATTTCTCGCACACGTTTTTATGTTCGGCTAAAAGGCGTGGAGCATAAAAAAACTCTTCTCTTCTTCTGATGCCAGCAAAGGGCTAGAGCCGGGTTAGGGTCCAAAAATCTTCCTATGCTGGTTATGCATGCCAGGATGAGTTTAGTCATCTTTAATCATGTGATTGATGGCGTTGTTTAGCCAACTTGCAACTGCTAGCTCCCCTTTACTTAAGTAACGTACTGGGCACCATCACCGGATTGAGATGCCTTACCCAACTGCAATCGAATCAATGCGCAACGGTGATCCGCTGGCAAGCAAAACGCTTTTCACACACGGCCCAGACCTTCCCTTGTTATTCGCAGCACGCTTTGTTCATGTCAACACAAACAGCAAGCATATCCTCCAATTGAAGACACTGCCCACAGGCCCACAGCATACCATACTGTTCCCCTCTTCCATCCATTCAAATCTCTCACTTTGATCCCCACTTAACCCACCGAGAAACGAAAAGGCAACAAAACAAACAACATCATCAACTACCTTACTCGAAATAATATGTTCGCCACTGCTAATTAAGAAGCTAAATCTAATCACCAACACCTAACAGACCCACATCTTACATTGATCCAAAAACATTCCAACTGATACGGTGATAATGGACACATTTGTTGCTCATATATTCACACAATTTTCCTGATCATATCCATGTGTTACTGTGAAAACTACCTTAAGGAACTGATCTTCATGATAGAGATCCATCATGCAATTTAGTCCTATCATCCATCTACGCACCCACAATGCACAAAAAACAAGTTCTTTCTCACAAAAAAAAAGGTAGAAAACAGAAAAATTGGAAATATGTACTCCAATTACCATTTCCCCTAAATCTTATTTTTATTTCTTAAAATTCTAAGCAAATCATCTTGATCTCACATAATTGCCAGTAGGCATTACATAAGAAGAAAGCTAATCTCCATTTATATAGTGGTCAGAATTGAAAGATGCAACTAATTTCCCATTCATGGGTTGAGATTTATCCATCACTCACTTCTTGGAATCCTCTTCCTCCTCCAGCTCAAAGGCGGAGACGGGGAAGCTGCGGCCGAGGCCGGTGGGGGTGCGGAAGGTGATGTTGGTGGAGGAGGGGTCGTCGATGAGCATGTCGCAGAGGGTGATCCAGATGAGGAGCTCCTTGCTCTTGACCCCGGTGATCTTCTTCATACGCCGGTCCTGCACGAAGGCGGTGACCTGGGTGTCGTACCACACCTGGCGGCCGATCTTACGGAACGAGTGGGTGATGCTCCGCTTCTGCTTCAGCCAGACAAAACCCGTCTGCCGGTTGTAACCGGCCTCCTCGATGTCCTGCAGCGGCAGCAGCCCCCTGGGGAGGTGAAGCTCCTCCAGCAGCTCCACGCACTTTTTCTGGCACATGGCGTCCCCGTGGTACACCTCCGCCCCCTCCCGGTGGCTCTCCAACAACTGGGTCGTCGTCGACATGGCCGGCAATGTGCTCAAGAAGAAGAAGAAGATGGAGATGCTGCTCGCCTAATGAGATCCACCACCGATCAGAGCTGATGTGAATTGGGTGTTTACGGTTTTTTGAGAGGGATGGGGCCTTATAGGGTTTTAGGACTCTAAAATTACGGAATTGCCCTTATTAAATAATCCGAATTGGGTTTGGTTTTGCGTTGGACTGCAGCGGGAGCTCTTCCTCTCCAGTCTTCTCGATTTGGGTTCGGTTAGCATGGGCAGCGGTGCTCTTGGATTTGAGTGGGAAATTTCAGCAAACAGGTAGTGGGCTAATAAATGAGACCCAAGGCCGGCGCTGCACCTACCCATGTTGACGGTTTAAATGCCACTGGAAGGGACGCGGGCTAATGCTGTCACGGGCGGTTGCGAAGGAAATTGAAGCTGGTGGTTGACACATAAATGTTGTAAGGAGCCTTAGAAACGTGTTGCAGTCAGGGCCATTGGTACTCCCTTCGTCTCCAATAATTTTTTAGCACTTACCGTCTATTTCACTTCTTACCAAATGAAATCAATATCAATAGTTAATTGGTTTTTTAAAATATTTACCGAGGGGATAATAACCTGTTAAAAAATGCATCAATTTAAGCAGGGCCTAGCTTTTTAATAGAGAAAATTATTAAAATATTAATTAAAAAAAAATTACCGAAATATACTATTTTTTAAAGTGGTGTTTCTTTTTGCCATGCAGGCGCCAACCAAGCAGCTGGCGCTAGCGTGGTTTTTTTTTATTTTTTAAGTTGATTTCATCGTTTAGAACGATGAAATTGGTTTAAATACGATTTCGTCATTCTAAACGACAAAACCGTTTATTACTTGACCCGATTTCGTCGTTCTGAACGACGAAACTGCCATACTTGGCTAATTTCGGCCTTCGATCTCGGAACAATCAAATTAAGCTGATTTCGTCGTTTTGAACAACAAAATCAAATTAATTTTTTTAAAAATTACTATTTAAAACTAATTTTATTACCTGCCCCTGTTCATTCATTCAAAACACAGATGTACATGCACGACTTCATTTATTCCACCCATAACAAATATCACCATAACAAATATCACTATCATAAATATCACCATAACAAATATAAGTAAAGTACATCATAGACGAGTAACAAATATAATACATCACAAGTAATATCATAATCTCCTACGTCCTCGTGCTCGTCCACGTCCTCAACGGTGGTGTACGAGCTCCTCATGATCTACCTCTAGCTCTGGCTGTGGCTGTGGCTGTGGCTCTGACTGGGGCTGGGGCTCAGGCTCAGGCTCCGGCTGCGACTCCATGTCAGGCTTCTGCTTGGGCTCCGGCTCAGCATAACTAATAGATGGTACAATACGAGCTGGCCAATGTCATCTATAATATAAAATCGGATCTGGCTGAGTGACATGTGTAGTGTCTGGAAATGATGAATTTGGAGGAGAGCTATATGATGCTGATGATGATGGAATATCAGGGCATGAAGAGTGCATCGGCTGCGTCTGAGCAGCCTCGTCGACAGGATAATCTCGATAAACATCCGTGATCACCGAATGAAGTAGTGGCAAGCTACGAAGGACATCATTAGACGCTCTAATCACTGACTCACATGCTGCTGCTAAGTCCTCGTTCAAAGTACAAGTGACAAGTGCATCACTCAAATACGCATTAGTATGTTGAATCTGACGAAGCTATAAAAAAATAAATTAAATATTAGATAAATAATTAAAACAAAATAAAAAAATAATATATGCCTTAATTAACAAAGTTGTACTTACTAGAGCTGCCTCAGATGCTCCCCTAGGCTGATATGTCATCTCCTCTATATCATTGCGCGGTAAAATATAGCGCTGTGTAATCGGTAAATACCAGTGCATATAAGTACTACGAACATCTCGCAATGTCTTAGCCAACTCCCCTCTAATAATAGTGGCTCTCCTATCCTCCCATCGAGCAATATACGACGCATGATATGTAGCCCAATCGGTAATATGGCGGCCCTGTCGAGTGATGCGATGGACAAACTCGACAGTAGAAGGTGGGACCCCTTGCTCCAGGTTAAACTGGAGCATTACATGATCCGGCACATACATCTCTATAATCTTATAACATATTAGAGGGGTTCGAGAAAGCCACACCTCTCGACCGTCCGTACAGAGTGGAGGTATCATAGCCAACAAGTCCTCTGAGTATGGCTGCCAAATAATCTATACAATATATAAAGATAGTTAGTTTAAATAACAACAATTTTTTTTAAAATCATTACATAAAAAAGTTCAACATGGTAATAAAATTACCTGGTATGGCCGCTGGTGGTCTAACTCCCCTCTACACAAACAGATGACTCCTTGTGGATTTTCGGTTCTCTTCTTCCGAACATTCCACCTTAAGGAGTTAAATTTAAGAAATGAGTTCAGCATATGTACATAAAACGTTGCTTAAAAAGTAATGTGGTAAACATAAATACAACCTACCTCGCCCCTAATGGAGCACCCTCGACCAAGCGACCCATCTCAGCAGTTGGTCAGCCAACGTGTAAGTGCTCCCACGACCATAACTATGTCATAAAATAGTGATAACAAATATTATAATTAAAAAATTATACGTGACTAAAACACCAAGTAAAGTTACACAATTAATTACCTGAAGCAGAGTCAGACAGCCCGCAATCCCCGAGGTCATGGCCTGGCATGCCTTTCCTAACTCTCAGTATAAGAATGCGAGAGTAGCACTGCCCTATGAATAAGTGCCAGCCATGTCAAAGTCGGCAAGGAGAGAGAGATACGAAACATGCACGTGGCTGCTCGCGGTATCCGCAAATATGGTGGCTCCAAGTAAATGCAATATATAGGCTCGTGCATGCTGCTCGATAACTATCTCTGTAGCATCGGCTGGGAGCTTGCAAAACTCCTGTAAGAGCCATCGTAGGCTCACATGGCTACCACGCATCACTGTAGTAGGAGGAGCTCTACCAAGAAGTCTAACTAATATATCCATATGAGCTCCTCTTGTCGTGCCTGTCACCGAACGTCCATCAATATGGAGTCCTAATAGAACTGCCACATCCATGAGCGTGATGGACATCTCTCCATATGACAAATGAAATGTCTGTGTCTCCCTCCTCCATCTCTCAACAAGAGCTGTCAATAGAGGCCGATTGAGACGGACATAGATGAATGAACTAGCATTTGCATATGACTTTCATTATTCACATTTCTATCCGAGCTCTTGTGTGAGCTTCTGTGAGAGCTCCTACATGAACTACTTCGCCTTTCACTAGTCACTTAGGCCTCTTTTTTGAGAAATAACTCAAAAGAAATTTTGTCACATGAGTGGTGAAACATAAAAGCCATTGATGAATCATCATTTATGTTCATTAGTATCATTCTCGATCCATAGGACGGAAGATTATATTTGATAGTAATTTTCCATCTTCTTCGATCCAACCCAACCTTACTACGTGCATCTCAAATTCATCAAATATAGACAATTTCTTCATTAATAATCCTTCTATGCGTCCGTCGTAGTTAATGAAAAAACTAACCATTTCTTCTGCCATTTCTATTCAATTAATTCACAAATAATAAATTAAATTAATATTAGATTAAGCAAACTAATACTAATATTTACCCTAAACAATATATTTTCAAAATATATACGCATAGAAACTAATAGCTTTACCAAGTATATAAGCATATCATTAATAATTTATATTAATGAGTAAATTTTCTAATTAATAAAATTACACAATTGATGCAATAACGCATGCAATGTCACAAACCATATAAGCTCTAAAAAAACATGTTCAAAAACTCAAATCCTCCTCATTTTCCAAAATTTGAGAGACTTGTCATCTTAAAAAACAAAAACTCATTAATTAAAAATTCATCTTAATTCAATAATCTTAAACAAAAAAACACACAAAACGACTGAGAACAATACTTCTAAAACTAGGGCTCAATGATGGGACAATCAAAACTTCAAATTTATTCAATATAGCATACAAAAGATAAATTACTTCAATGTAACATACAAAAGATCCATTGCAATGATTGAAAAAGAAGTAAATAAAAAAAAAGCAAAGAATCGCACTAGAAAAATTGATTTGGGAGCGGGCTGGACGTGGGCAGCGGATGGGCTAGACGTGGGCGGTGGCGGTTGGACAGTGGCGACGGTGGGTTGGACGGCGGCGACTGTGGGCCAGATGTCAGCAGAGGCGGGTGGTGGATCGCTCGACGGAGGCGGAGTGGAGCAGATCAGTTCATTGAGGCGACTGGAGGCGGAGTGGATCGGGAATTATAGGAACAATGATTTTGTCATTTAGAACGACGAAATCAACTTAATTTGATTTCATCGTTTAGAACTACGAAATCAGCGTTGTTCCGACCGAAGGCCGAAATAAGAGAAGTATGGCAGTTTCGTCGTTTAGAACGATGAAATCAGCTTAAGTTGATTTCGTCGTTCTGAACGACGAAACTGGGTCAAGTAATAAACGGTTTTGTCATTTAGAACGACGAAATCGTATTCAAACCAATTTTGTGGTTCTAAATGACGAAATCAACTTAAAAAATAAAAAAAAGCAACGCTAGCACCAGCTGCTTGGCTGGCGCCTGCATGGCAAAAAGGAACACCACTTTGGGAAATTGGTATATTTTAGTAAATATTTTTTTTAATTAATATTTTAATAATTTTCCCTTTTTAATATATAGGCTAACATATATGAACGGTCCCATAGAATCACCTATAATCCCAATGGAAACTTGATGTGAGAACTCCTCTGCATCAAATCCATGAATGAACAATCATATAGATGACTAGTCTATGGTTGGGATTAAAAGAGAACCATACTAATATATAGAGGACATAATAATTACTACTAATGGAAGGGGGTAGTAGAACATAACATTCTAGTATCACTTTGTATTTACCTTGTCCTCAAGGAGACAACCTCTAGGATCCATGTAGTCTCCTCAAGAGGTTTGTCACACCAAGCCACATATGTTATGCCCCAAACTTTTTGAACTCATTTTTATGAATAAAGCAATAGAAATAAAATTTTTTTATCAAATATTCAACAAGTTATCTCCGGGTATAAGTCAACCATTTTCTAACATACAAGTACTAAATCAAAGTACAATAGTAATCTAAGTCAAATCGCATCTAAAATTTATTACGGTCTTACCCGAGTATATGTCTAAATATCTTGATTTGAATAAATATAAACAAATTTGCACATACATGCCTAAAACTATCTACCTTTAAGAACGAAAATATTATACATGATAAGTGGCCTAGCAACATAGTTTTGTACCACATATAGAGTCCTAAAGTAAATTTAACCTTATAATAAATCTCCATCACATGGATGCTGAGTTTACAAATATACCCAACGGGAAGATTGAATAAGAACTAAGACATAACAATAGATCCATAATTCAATAACATCATATAAGTATATCATGATTATCATTTCATGAAGTAGAATAAATAAGACATAAGAATAGAAATAAACCATGACATATATAAGTATGCTAAAAAACACATGAGCATAACATTCTATTACCATGACCATAAAAGGTTATCTATGACACGGTAGCCACGTCTAGGAGTTCAACCACTCATCGGTAGACCATGAACTGCTCATAATCCGACCTCAATTTTTTTTAAGTTTGTTGGCTCCAACCATGCCATAAAGTCAAGGCCCATAAGGGCTCATGGACTGAATGGTCGAAATCTTGTTATGACCCGACTTTTAGATAAACTTAAAAGTTAACATTCTATCAATTCGTAAAAAAAAGAAATGACCAAGAGAAACCGTGTACAAACGAGTACCTTTTAGATAAATTTGCATAAGTACAAAATTCCAAAATTTACATAACTAAGCTTAATGTGTCTCGACAAAAGTCAACACAATGTACATAATTAAAATATAACAAAAAGACTCATTAAAAATTATAAAAGTAGCGATCCTTGAATTTCTACATGATTTCAGAATTAAAATCAATTTTACCTGCAATATCTAGGGGTGAGTGAGAATAATTAAATTAAGTAGGTAAAATTAAATTCTATTGACATATTATAACATAAAATATAATAAAATATGGATAAAATATTATTCTAATAATTCATATAATTAATATTAGAAAGTCAACTTAAAATAGCTCAAAAATATCTTTGCTGACTTAAACAGAATCATAACGTATTTCTTTTACGAAAAGTGGGATAATAGTTTCCCAAAATATGATAAATCGTTCATAAAATTGGATAAATGAACATTCACATAATGCCACTAGACACTAGGATCCTCTATCCTTATGTATATCCTTATACATCAGTCAGGGATGCAATCTATTACAATGATTCTTGCACACGAAAGAGTACGTATGCTCATACATAAAAAATTATATCATCACACACACACACACTCTTATGCGTATAATTTAATGATATTATATTACTTAATAATATTTTATATCATATAGCAACTCATGTTGAAAAATACCCATTACTGGCATACTATTGGAAAACTCACCTACGTGTGAGTGTGAGGTTACTAATGCCCATCGCATACATGAATACTCATATCATCACATACACATGCATATCATGCATTAAATATTGTACTATTATATGTTGTGCCCGACTTGGGTACAATCAGTACCTCGCACGAATCACCCTAAGGAAGATAAAAGAGAGTAGAACAGGTGAGGGAAGGAACTGATTTCAATTGCATAAAAACATAAGCAAGGAAGAAGACAACCCTTTATAGGGAAGCCACGCCTCTCCTTGGGGGTAGTGCTAGCTAGTGGGCCCAATTAATCAGCGGGGACACTAATTGGCCCGTTACACACTACTACCATAATGTCCAAGTTACTACGAATTATTATAGAAGCATAAAATGAATAAAATAACCTAGTGTGAACATACGGAAGGTCAATAGAGCGGGGGATGTGCACAACATTATATCTCATAATAGTAGCTTAGCACATCTGGCATGAGTTATCCAAAATTGACTTACTGTTGGTAGACTCTCTGTAACGTCTGGGAATTTTCGAAATTCCTGAAGTCGTACATGTGGAAATTAAGGTGTAGGACACTTTGATCTTCCCATGGGAATAACTTAATCATCAGTTGGAAGTGGTGGCTGAAATATATATGGATGGAAAGTAGACGGAAAGAGCTTCGAAACACCACCAAGAACGTGTGAATCGGAGTACGGATGAGGGAGAAACGACCGTCTGAAGTTGAATATATCGTGCAGGACCCGTTTACCCGAATTGAACGTGCGAATTATCTGTCGATCAAGGTTTTTGAGGCCTAATTTCTCATGGGATTAGGAGCCCTAATCCCATGCCTATAAAAAGAATTAATTAGGGCTTTTTGGGGGACGGTAAAATAAAGGAGGAAGAGTTGTTGGTAGAATTTTTCGGCGAGGCATCGACGGCGATGGATCGACAACAAAACAGCAACTAGGTAAGATCGTTGTATTAGTTATTGGAAAATTAAGACTAAATTGTGCTCTTATCCCGTTCTGCAATTTACTGAATCATCTATGCAACTACAGTAATTTCTGCAATGATTCTTTAATAATTTTATTTATAAGCTTTCGGTCATCAGCCAGCCGCCAGACGACCACTTGATAGCCGCCAGTTGACCACTGAATTTCCAGCCAGGAACCTTGATGGCCGCTGGTCAAAACTGACCGGAGGTGGGCAGTTTCCTTTCTGGGCAAATCAGAACAAACAAAACGGAGAAGAGCGGCAGCCCCGCAACCCTTGGCCGCACCGGCCATGGTCGTGCTGGCCTTGGCCACGTTGGCCCAGGCCGCACTGGACTTGGCTGCGGCGGCCTCGACGGCGGCGATTTCTGCTGCTGCGCAGAGTTTAAAAAAGAAAAGGAAGGAAGAAAGGCCCCTTTTTGCGTCAGCTGGCCACCGGACGGCGGCGGGGCTGGGCTGGTCAGAGTCGCCGCCTGGTGGCGATTCATTTCCGCCCAGACCTCGTTGTAGAGCGGCAGCCTGGGGTGGTGCCTATGGAGGCCAGTCGGCCTGTGGCCGGCTGTGAGGAAGACGACCCAGCGGGTCGTCAGGCTTTGTTTTGGGCTGGGCCGGACGGGGTGAACCAACCCGTTCAGCCCGAGTTTAAAAAAAAGAGAACAATATACATTCCTTGAACCGGGTCCGGTTCAGGGGGTTAATTGTGTCAAATAAACCCTAGAAAATTACCATTGGACTCAGCGAGGTGTGGGATTATTCTGACCGAGTTTCAGATTGGGAAAAAATCCTAGAGATTATGAAATGACTTTTTTACCCTTAATAGTTAAATCATCGTGTGAGAACCATTTACCCGACTTTGGGGCCCTGGTTCAGGGGCCTAGGAGTTTATTTAAAAATTGGGAAAATTATCAATGAGATTTTAATGGGTAAAATATTTATAGGCCAAATATCTTGTGAAGAAAAATACCAATAAGTGGTTAATTGACCCTTTTACCCTTAGGGTTTATAGTAAGCTGTTAGTCAAAACCTAGGTCGGTTCAAGGGGTTCACGAACCCGTTACACGCCAAGAAAATTACACAGAGTTCATGAAGGCCAGTAGTACCTTTGGTTTTAATTTTAGAACCATTGGATGTCATTAAGGCCTTAAACCAAATGACAGAAATACCCTTTGAGTGGACCTGCCACATTCGTGTGAATGGAAGCGTGAGTCGGTCTGAGAGTGGAGCCTTGTGAGAGGTCAATGACTTAAATCAATAGAGGGGCAGTAAAATGACTAGAATGACCCAAGGGAGGGTATCATACCTTAGGTGGTAAAGTTACCCTAATGCCCTTAGGGGCAATATATTCTATTTTTGTCGAAACGGATGACCTAGTAAATCAAAAGTTAGGGTACCCTATAAATGACTTCAAAAGGAAGGAGCATGACCAGTAAGTGACACGAAGACCTTGTCGGGTAGCAGTGTCATGAGAAATAAGGGGTAGAACCCTAATTTTTAGGTTTAAAGTAACGTATTTCACGTGTCTGCAACTGAGTGCACTGATCGACTAGAGTGTTTTATACGTCACTCGTGGAATATGTTAATTTACATATCGGGCTTGAATTATCTGAGCCCTAGCCCTGCAAATGAATGCAATGGGCCTCCGTTTATTATTTATACATTTGTATGATTGCATGATTATTTATGCTGATGCATGCTTCTGATATTAATGCATTGATTTATATTAGTAACTTAAGATTAATGAAGATTAATCAAGAGACATGGGTTGCTGTTGGTTTTGAGGAAGAACATCTAATCAAGATAATGACTAAAATACCCTCTTTAGGGTTGGAACCAGTTCATGGAGTGAACGGGGCCCTGACATAGAATTTGACCTTGGTTAATGAACTGAGGGTGATTTTGGGATGTTCTCTTAGTCATAGCTCAATGGATGAGCTATTTAGTGGGCCGATTCACAAGGCGAAAAGGACCCACATGGTTGAGTGGTTACTTGACTGGATAAAAATAATCTAGTCTAAGTTTCAGATGTTTGGGGGAGTCAATGGTCATAAGGACCTGAGGCTTCTATGGATATATTAGTAACGTCTTATGAGACATTTTCTCCCAGCGTTGGGAAGGTGGAGATTGCAATATGCATCTTCATCGCCACGACAGTTTGGGTATTGACCAGAGGGTCTTTACCGTGGGTCTCCCGCAGGTCTTCCCAGGACTATTTAATACATACGAAAAGCGGAGTTGTATGAGCATCATGGAAGGCTTGTGCTTCTCGCCAATCTATGTTCACGAGCACAGTTGGGATCCTCTTCTCTAGATTCATGGCAGGCTATTGAGAGTCCTGGGGATTTGGGTCAAGCTACTGTTAAGCAGTCTACTCCAAGGTTGGAGTACTTTGTTTGGAGGTTTCTCAAGGGGCGAGTTATCTTTGAGTTACAGATTTGATAGTATTAATTATCGAACAAGGGATGTGAGATAATTAATAACAATGTTTGATATTGCTTATTAATTAGACAAGTGGAATGGTTAAAGGACTTACTAAAATGTAGGTTGAAAATATCTAAGCATTGCATGTGTGATGCTATGTTTCTTAGGATAGAGTAGTTTCTAGGCAGAACTACGTTTGGATCCGATCTTGTTGCAAACATTGGAGATGTTGACTGATGAGTATGTAGGCAACTAACATCGGGTGATGTTGGCCTGATCTAAAAAATATTAATAAAACCTTTTTTCCTTTGGAAGCTCTTCTCCTGTAGGCGGAGATGCTCCATTGTGGTTGTGGTTGTGGTTGTTGTTTGGTTTGCTTTGTTGCAGATCCTCCAGGCGACGACAAGTGAGACCAAGGCAGGCGTGCACAAGAGGTTTCAGTGTTTCTGTAACTCCGGTATGTAAGTGTACCTTAAGCGTGAGAGTCAACTTATTATTTATTTTCAGATGGATGATGGACTTGTACTTAGATGGATGAGTTGGTCTTTATGAATTTTTAGACGTTAAATAATATCGTATGATTTGATATTTGTATTTGTGAACCCCAATTATCATGACCTGGATATTTAATCGAATGGTTTGTTTTGTATTTAAAGAAAAAAATTTTCTCGCTACTTACTATTCGTGCTATTTAAAAATACTTTTAAAAATCCGGGTCGTGACACTCTCCGACGTGTCAACCAAGTCACTGATAACCAACCAACATGTCAAACAGGTACTGATGCCCATTGGCTACCCATCAATGTGTCGAATCCTCACCGATAGCATGTTGACATGGAGCAGCCTACCACATTAATTCCACATCGACACATCAATCTCACTGCCAATAATTGACTAGTTATACACCGATGCACCGATGCTTGTCAGTGCCAGTGTTATCTCTAACCTTTCATCAACATTTTCACCTACGTCTCAGTTGTTGTGCAGATGATCATGAAGAAACAACAGAGATTGTTCCCGATTCCCAAATTCACTCGAAAATATGTTATGATGCGAGTTTTTCCACACATGCACCCTTCTTACAATAATCAATGATGATTAATTTATCTCATGATTAGTAAAAAGTGGGATAAACATGATCTTATGTATATTAATGATAGAATCTCAAAATCATACTCTATATGCTTTTATACCAAGAAATAATTATGAATTATCACACACATTCACTTCAGAAACCAAATCATTGCAATAAGGTTGGCAATCTGACCTATTTCACAATATAAAATCCTCCTTCACAGGCAATGCTGACCATTGGCATCCCCTTGACACGTCTATGGCAATAGATAGCAACCGCCGACTACACCAAGTTCCAATATTGGATGATTATAACTTCCTCATATGAACTTTGATTAATGCATTATTTGTGGTGTTTAGAAGATATTTCTCTGTCTACTTTCTAGACTCAAAATGTTATATCAAAAACTAATATGTACAAAAAGTTATGTTATTAAGAGTGTCCAAGAGTTAGATCAACAGGTGTCTGCAAGTAATTGACAGCACATTAAACAATCATAACTCCTTCACCTAGACTCTGATTTGTGCAATCTTAGAGACATTTCAAATCTATGCTTGTTTAGTTTCTATCTCTAAAGTTTCACACTAAAATTCAAACCATAGGATAAGTTATTCTATTTAGAATGCTTCACACTAAAATTGAAACTATAGGATAAGTTATTCGATTGAGAACTCTTAGAGGTTAAGTTCATTGTTTTCCACTTGTACTCCAAAATTTCCTTGATGTTACATCCATTATAACTCCCTCACCCATGCTTTGATTTGAGTGCTCTTGGTACCTCTACGAAGCTCTTTATGTCTATTATATAATTATATAGTTTTACATCCAAAATCTATATACAAAGAAAGTTGATATACTAAGAAGACATAAGGGTAAAACTCACTTATATCTACATGGCTAAGCATAGGGAATTTAACAAGTTCTCAAGTGTTACAACATGAACATCCATAATAATGTCCTTGCTCAATGCAATGGAGGCAAATATCAATGGCACGGGATTTGGAAAAAGCCAAGGTAGAATGCAGGCAATGTCATCTATGGGGGGTCACCCACATAGTGGTATAGGTGTGACACATGGAAGACATGGTACACTTGAGAACCCGTGTAATACCCCGTGTTTTCAAGGGGAAAATCAATCCTTTTTAAATAAATTAAAATTTCTATCTTAGTCATTGGTGACCACTCCATGCATTGGTTATTTTAGAAAATAAAGTGGTTTGATGGTTTTGGATTCCGGTCAGTATAAAAGGGAGTGAAAACTAATTTTTGGGAAAAAAATAGGAGTTTAAGGAGAGTCTGAGGGCCGAGGAAAGAGCATTCGGAGACAATTTGGGTGGAACATGCATCAGAGAAGAATAAGAAGATCACACTTATGGGTTTGGATTGTAATATATGTTTGATTTTCAAAGAAAAGTAATTTGTCACAGATTTTGTTCAAGTTGTTTATCATCATGAACTTGTGTTTTATACAATTTTTAAAGTAGACAGTGAGTGATGATGCTCTCGTGGTGTATTCAAATTTTGAAGTGGTTTAATGTAGAAATTGGGTTTTAAATGGCCTAATTTTTCTTTTTGAATGATTCTATTGGATTTCTATTCAAAGAGAAATTGTGGAATGAAGATTGAGTTTCTATTACTAACATCACCGGTTAATTTTCTGTTCACTTGAAGCTTTTTTTTAATATAAACTTGAAGTATGTTGGACAAGTTACCAATATGCATTCAGAACTAGATTTTCTCATGCAGATGACTATTTAAAACTTGTTGTATGGCTATGGAAAAATGTGAATTTGATTTATGATTTTTTAAGTATATATTGCCGAAATACGAATAAAGCATCCTTTATGCTTATGGGGAAAAATTAAGAGTGTCTAATGTGGCCAGCCCACATGGTTACATCCATACAAGAAGTATGATTTGATAGGATTTGCTTCTCTTCATAGTGAAATTGTATTGGCTTAAGAATTTTTTTTTAAAAAATTACCTTTTGCAACGGTCTTGACTATCTCTAATAGTAGGTTTACAGCGACAGTCCATTGAGCCGTCATTGTCTTTTAAAAAAAATTTAAAGAAATAGTGACAGCTTAAACTATCGCTATTGTAATTGAGCTGTCCTAGAGTTTCAATGATGGTCTCCAAAGGATGTCACTAAAGTAGAGTTTTAGCAACAATTTTCATGGTCAAAGCTAAAAATTGATACATAGTGATGGCTACAACTATTGCTAAATACACAAAAAATGTCACTAATACCTCAAGGATGACAAGTTAGCCAGATTTTAAGCGACGGTCACAATCGTTGCTATAGATTATACTAGATGTATCTAATGCTTTCAATGACCCTAGCATTAGCGATTAACTTCTAACCATGTTGCTGATGGTTTGTGGCCATTGCTAAAACTTTTGTTTTGTAGCGGTCCTTGCTGTTATCCTATTTGCTAGAGTGAAGTTGGAGAGCATTTCCTAATCGGGTCAGAGTTCATGCAACAATCAGTTGAGAAGATTTGACTCATTCAGGATTGATTGACAACTCTCAAAAGAGTTGTATGATAAGTGTTAGATAGATCTAGAATTTGAAGTTGGTGATCATATTTTCTTGAAGATCTCACCTTCAAAAGGAGATGTGCAATTTGGCAAGAGAGGGAACTTATCTCCCACTTTCATTGGACCTTTTGAGATCCTTGAACAGATTGGAGCAATGTCTTATCGGGTAGCTCTATGGCCACAACTTGCTAACATCCACGATATATTCCATATTTTTCTTCTGCAGAAGTATGAACCAAACCCATCCCATGTTCTAGACTTTGAGCGACTTGATCTCATGAGCGATCTTACATATATCGAAATACAAATGTAAATCATAGATAAGAAGGAGAAGACACTTAGGAACAAGTGATTTTGTTAGTGAAACTCCTTTGGCGGAACCACAAAGTTGAGGACCCAATGTGGAAGCATGAGGATGAGGTCAAAGCGAAGTACCACCTATTTCCCACTAGTCAATAGTGAATTTTGAGGACAAAATTTCTATAAGGTGTTTAGGATGTGAGAACTCTAAAGCTTTACTTTTTCTATTTAATGTAATGTTTTACAGTTTTCTATTTGTTTTGATTTTGTTTGATAGTTGGTTTAATTACAAATTTTCCTAGGTTTATTTTGATTTTTAGTTGGAAAATATTTGTGCCTAGCATAATCCACCAAGTTATCACACTTATTGTTGTTATTTGCAATGTAATTTCTTAATTAAGGAAGTGGGCCCTAACCTAGGTCCCATGACCATCTCAGGCAACATCAATCAATACCTTCTCCTCTACTGCTGCTTCAAATCACTCACCACCAATTGTTTAGTCAAGGATCTAGTTGCCTTGAAGAGAGCTTTTGTTTATTACACAAATAATAATTAAAGAAGTTCATCAGGCAAGAAGGGCAACAAGACTCACTAGATTATGGATGAATATGAACTAGTTGAAAGGCTTTCTAAGATAATATGCTCTATAAGTATGCTAAAGATTATTATATCTAATAAGCTACATACATGTTCTTCTTTGATCATCTAGTAGTTCTTTTTTGATCATCTAGTAATCTTTGAGTTCATATTTGTGTGTTGAAAATTACCATAAGCTATATTTTGTTAATTTCTATGTCAAAATTATGTCAAGAAACCACATATATGTAATGAGTCTTAGAGTCTGATTTGAGGTTGTTATGGTCAAGTTAGAATTGAAATTAACAGACTTAAAAAATAGGAGCAAATGTATTCTTATTGATCAAGATAGAAGACTGAAGAATATGGAGAGTTTTGAAGTATATTTAGATCACATTGACATACATAAATCACTTAGAAAAGTTAAGAAGTGATTATAAAGGATTCAGAGTGATTTATATTAAAAAGGAAAAAATTATCTAAAAGAGGCAAAACAATCGATCATGTGTTGATTCAACCCTGTGTAAAACAAAGCCGAGAATTATCAATCAATCGCTCTCACAATTAATTGATCGATCAAAGCATCGAGTACATTACAAATAGTAATCGATCGTTTGCAATTTAAAATGATTGATCATTTAGGGAACAATTTATCTGAATTAATACCTTCCAATTTCCATTTTATTCATAATTCAAGTACAAGTCTTAAACCAACTTAATGAGCTATATAAGGGTTATGAAATAATAAAATTGGAGAGAGGAAAAGCTAGAGGAGAAACGAGGGTTTACACCTTTGATTACTTTTTTCCAAAGGTGAATTTACTTGAGCTTTGTATTAAAGATCTATGGTGAATTGAATAAGACAATCTACAACTAAAGGAACTAATACACATAGTATTCAAAGAAGAGTTGCAACATGTCATCAATAGAATATTGAAGATTTTCACAAGGTCAAAGTCAAGACAGTAAGAGGAGATTTTTGAAGACTAGATGAAGATAGAGACAAGCATGGAGGAGAAAGTTTCAAGCACTTAGAGAAAACTTAGGCCACCAACAACGATCTAAATAAGAAGAGCTTGTGCTAGAGTCTAAAAACGATTGGCGGTTTGCTTGTGACCATGTAAAGTCTGAGTTTTAGTGCTTTAATTTGATTTCTATGGAAATGTCATAGTTTTTTACCCTATTTGGGGTTTTTACATAAATTATAATGTCTAAGTGTTGATTGATTGATAATTTGAGAGTGAGATTAAGTGAATTATTAGGTTTTAGTTAGTAAAAGTAGTAATTTTAAGACCAATCTAGTGATCTACTAGGTTGATTAGATGCATATTAAACTCTCACCAACTAATAATTAGATGGTAGATGATCCTATGACTAAATTGGTTGCATGTGAAGGATTCTGTACTCATGTAAATTTGGTGGGAATATGTAAACTTTGAATTTATAGGCTTAACTTGGATATTTAATGCAATGCTTGTTTGGTGCATTAAGTTTTCTGTTATATTTCAGCACTATTCGATGTATATCATATGTATCTTTGTGCACACTTGTGTGGTGCATGCACTAGGTATGATAAATATAGGCAAAGGTCGGCTTCTCAAACAACGATGCTCTAATGCTTAGGTAGCATGTAGGATGAGACCTATGCAAGTTATACTTGATGTCTCAGGTCAAGCACTTTTGAGACAAGTGGACTAACATTTGTATGGTGATTGATATATTGTAGCATGTCTTTCACACGATATGTGCTCTGTCGATCAAAACACTTGCATGAGAAAGGATGGATCTCTTGTTTCCTTTTTGTGTGAGAAAATATCAATTGTAGGTGTCCCTTGTGCCTTATGACAAGTGGCTAAATTATGAAGCAAAGATTTGATGGTGCTACTTTAGTATTACTCTGAGGGATGATGGCTATTTCATCCTTTTATGGATCATATCTAGGAAAATGGTAATTTCAAAGCAAAAATGATACAATGATTGGGAAGGATTATGAAAGTCACATGGTGAAAAGTAGATCTTCGAAAGGTTTAGCAAAATTTGAAAAGTATTATATTTTTATACTACCATTTTTATCAACAAAAAATTGTCACGTGATGTTTTTATAAATGTGTGCCACTGTGTACTTAAAATGGGAGTTTATGCATTGCAACTTCCGGGAATTTTCTAAATTCCCGAAATTTACCATGAGAAATTAAGGTGCTAGAACCCTTGACCTTCTCATTAGAATAAATTAATCAATGGCTGGAATTGGTGGCTAAAATCTAAATGGATGGAAAGTAGACATAAAGAGCTTCAAAACGCCACCAAGAATGCACAAACCAGAGTTCGGATAAGGGAGATACGACCATTTGAAGTTGAACATATCGTGCAAGGCCTGTTTACCCAAATTAGATGCACGAATTGTCCATTTAAGTCACTATACGGGCCCGATCAATTAGTATTCTGAAATTGTATTTTTTGGGCCCAATTTGGTTACTGAATTGAAGAGATTTTGGCCCAATTTCTCATGGAATTAGGAGCCCTAATCTCATGCCTATAAAAATAAAGAATTAGGGGTTTTTGAAGTGGGGCTTTTGGACGGAGAAAGAGACGATGATAGAATTTTCTGGCGAGACTCCGGTGAGGCGTTCGCAGCAGTGGATTGACGACAACTCAGCAATTGAGGTAGAACTTCAAATCAAGATTAGTAGGGGTTTTGTTAATTAATTTAGAATTTAATAACCTACAAATTCGCTTGTTTCTATAATTTATATGAACACTGATTGCAGAAATCACTGTTTATATAAATCGGAGTATTTTTTGCTCTTGCTGGCTGCCGGCCGGCCACTTGCTGAATTTTACCTCTGGTTCTGCTTCATTTCGGCCTAGCTTGGTCGCAATGGCCAGGTATGTTCCGAGGTGATGGCTGCGGCGGCTCAGTTCAGTTAAAAAAATTTTAAAAGATGACAGAAATTTTTGGCTCGCGACAGGGTAGAGGCAGCCAAGGACGGGCGATGAGCCTGGACCTCCAGAATCGCCGGATCCTGGGGATCCGGTTGGTTCTAGGACGTTACTTGGCCGTGGCAGCTGGCCGCCACACCGAGCAGTGCGAAAAAAAGGGCAACTTTGGCCCTTGCTTGCCATTGGGTGGTGGCGGGGGCCAGGCCCATTATGATAGTTGCCTAGTGGCGATCCGGTGGACCCCAGCCCGCCACCCGGCTGTGGTGGCAAGCGGCGGCACCGCCAGAGGCAAATACGCCTCTGGCCAGACGCGGGGAAGACGACCCGCGTTGCGGGTCATTGACCCAAATCAACCCGGTCTGGGTCGGTTTAAAAAAAACAGAGAGAAAAGGGGGATCAAACCGGGTCCGGTTTATGGGGGTAAAATGTCAAAAATATTCTAGAAAAATACTCATGGACCTAGAGAGGTTTGGGATTATTCTGACCTAGTTTCCACTTGGGGGAAAATCCCAGTGACTATGAAATGACCTTTTACCCGTGTTAGTTAATTATCATATAATATTAACTTACCTGAGTTCGAGGCTCTGGTTCAGGGGCCTATGAGAGTTTAATGGGTAACATAATTATAGGCCAAACCTTTTGGTGAGGAAAAATCCCAGTGAGTGGGTAATTGACCTTCTTGCCTCTAGGGTTGATAGTAAACAGTTAAGTCAACCTGGGTCGGTTCAAGGAGTTCTCGACCCCGTCACATGCCAGGAAAATTACACAGAGTTCATGAAGTCAAGTAGTATGTTTGGGTTCAATTTTGGACCCGTTAGATGTCATTAAGGCCTTAAATCAAATGACAAAAATGCCCCTTTGGGTGGTGTCACACCCCGGCGATACCTGACCTGAGCCGAACCCGGTCCAAGGGCCGGTCAAGCGCGCGGGGGCGACGAGGGAAAAATTGAGAAATGGTTTAGTGGAAGACTTAACCCTAACCACAGGCGACTTAATAGAATTATGGAGTACGCACATTCCTTTGAGCAAGAGTAAATAAGTAGAAAAGAAAGAGAGTCGCTTAACTCAAAATAAACGACTAGTCTCAAACCCACATGCTTAGTCAACTATAGCCCACACTGGCTCAAAATAAGTCTTAAGCAACACAACTGTATAAAGTAGCATAAAAATCCAACAGAGAACCCTACACAAAGGTTCTCAACATAAAGCATGAACCAAGGAAAATAAGTCACACAAGAGTCTCCAGGATCACATCCAAGTCATCTCCGATCTTTTCTCAAAGAGGAGATCTTGTCCGTCTGCGTGTCGCACCACGTAGCCCCAAAGCAAAACACAAGAAAGAGGGGTGAGTTTAACAAACTCAGCAATGGTTTTTAATATAACTATCATCATCGGAAATACGATAGCATAGCAATATAATCATTTAGATCAAAGATTGACAAGGTGCATCATTTTCTGATCACACATACACATCACCTAAACCTGCATCATAGTGTATAATCCACATAATGCCATTCACATCGTATCAACCTGCATGAAATGTATCTCTAACATACATATCCAACCATGCATTTCATCATATCAACCTGCATGAAATGTGTCTCTAACATACATATCAAATCATGCATCACATCATATCAACCTGCATTAAATGTATCTCTAACATACATATCCAATCATGCATCACATCATATCATCCTGCATGAAATGTATCTCTAACATACATATCCAATCATGCATCACATCATAACAACCTACATAAAATGTATCTCTAGCATACATATCCAATCATGCCTCACATCATATTCACCTGCATGAACTGTATCTCTAACATACATATCCAATCATGCATCACATTATATCATCCTGCATGAAATGTATCTCTAACATACATATCCAACCATGCATCACATCTTATCAACCTGCATGAAATGTATCTCTAACATACATGTCATATCATGCATCACATCATGTCAACCTCCATCAAGGAGAAATCACAATTTAGTGTCACACAGACAGGAACACAGACAAGGCCAAGAAGGCGTGTCATGGTCCAAAATTTTACACAAGAATTTAAGAAAGTTTTGGGTTGTCAATCCCTAAAATTGCTCGCCCTGGACGATCCTGGCCGAGGATGTCCCATTCTCACACAGAGAATCTAGAGCAAGGGTGTTCGCCTAGGGACATCTCCTGTGGAGGGGAGAGCCCGAGTTCCAACATAGGGAACCCTGGAACACGTGGTTGCGGGTGCACATGACATACCACATTGGATTCTCAGGGTCCAGATGACACTCATAATAACAATCTCAAAATCCGCAAGACAAGTACACAACTCGTCCCCACATAATTCCATTTCTCTAGACTCAACCCGGGGAGTGCACTCGTTCCACATAGGAACTCAAATCAAAACGTGTCCTTTCGGACCAATCAAGTTTCGATTAAGCCATGACCGATCAATCCAGCACACAATTTTACCACATTGCATCTAATCGGTCAAATTCGATTAACCTCGATAAAGCCTCAATTGAAAATCTATTTTCATGATGCATGCAGCATGGTATATATGTGGGCAAGGCATACATGAATCTTAATTCATGATAAGTGCTCTCATCAGCCCCTAATACATCATTCATAATCATAATATCAAACTTCAACATCATCATTAAACCCCACATGTGTGTGTGTACCTAGTAGAAGTACTTCTCTCAATGCATATCAACATGCTTGAAATTAACTCACTACCACACTATACATGTGAATTTACATCTAAACATGAATTCCAGTGGAAATCATAGGAGAAGAATCATTTAAATCATAACTCAAATCAAAGCTCAACCACAATGGCTAAACACATATAAGATCATTCATTTCATCCTCAAGTCATGACATTCACTAACATCCACACATCAATTAACCACATCCTATCATGACAAATCAATCCATTAGTAGGCTATAGTTCTACTGAAAATATACTTAACCATAGAGGAAACAATCATTTATAACTTCAAGATGACAATTCCAACATCGTACCACAAACCATAAGTCATTCCACAAATCTCTAAATATATATCTCAACATCATAACCTCAATGGTATGCCTTTCCAGTAGTATATTATAGCTCAAAATACTCCACATTTATATGAAATTGGCAAGTTAGAGTGGAATCACCGAAATAAACATCATGCAAATAGAACAAAAATTTGCTGTGTAGCCGTTCAAACACCCAGAAGGCCATTCGATCGGCTAAACAGGACAATTTTAAATTTATAGTTTTGCCATTTGAACGCTCAGGAGGCTGTTCGATCGGCTAAACTGGAAATCTGTCGATCCAACAGTGTTGTCGTTCGAACGCCTAGAAGGGCTGTTCGAATGCCAACAAGGCAGAAACGACCTTCTTCTTCCTTTTGAATTTTCAAACCGAAACTCCATTGATAAAATTCCAAATCTCCATCTAACAACCTAATTGCCATTAAAAGTCCACCATGACTGCCAGAATGCTAAATCACATCATAACAAGATAAAACCCTATGAAATTGGGATTAAAGATTATCATTTTCTAATCATGCCATTAGAACACTAAATCAAGTAACTTCATTCAAATAAACCACAAAAATCAAGATTTTTACCATAGAAAGACTGAAATTTCGAAAGTCCATTACCTTATCCCTTGATTAGGCTTAGATTTGATGGTCACCCTTCTTAAAAACCTTACAAAGACATACAGTTTGAATTAAACTCCATTGAAACTGATTTAACATAGAAAACCCTAATTAAAAACTTAGATCTAGGGCTTGTTGAACATAAAATTTGGATTTTGAGAGCTAGGGTTTGTAGTAAAAATACAAATCAGTAGTTTTGATGTTTAAAAACGAATCAAAACTAAGGGGAAATGGTAGATTTAGAAGAGATTAAGAGAAAAGCTAGGATTTGGTGTTTAATTAGAATAGACTTACTTTAAACACCTTCTAATATGGGCCTAATTGAGGATTAGGCCAGACCTCTCCTCCTTAGCCTATTCCCAAAATGGGAATGGCTCAGGTTTGGCCTTTTATAGTAAGCTTTGGGGTGTGTATGGGTAAGTTGTGGGGTATAAATAGAAAAATAGGCTAAAAATGGATATTTTATAAATTTGAGCACTAATTAAATCTGAGAAAATTCTAAAATTTTAAGTATAAGCTTAAGTTGATGTCTAAGTTCATTTGACACAAAAATCAAAATTTAAACGGTGGGGCCCACAGGGGTCCCGCCAAAACCCTAATATTCAAAAAAATAGTAAAAATTTTAAAAAATCCCAAAAATTCACATTTAATTTAGAATCACTTAAAACCACTAATCTTAAAGTTGATTTTGATTAAAACCATCATAAACACCATTTATTTACGAAACCACCGAATAAATCAGAAAACGTGTTAACCTTACGATAACCAATAATTAAAGGAAATAGAAACCGGTTTAGAGATGAGAGTCCTTACAGGTGGACCCTCCCACATTCGTGTGATTAGAAGCATAGGTTAGCTTGAGAGTGGAACCTCCAGAGAGGATTATGACTTAAAATAAATAGAAGGGTCGTGAGATGACCAAATGACCCAAGGGAGGGTAGGATACCCTAAGTGGTAGAATTATCCTAATGCCCTTAGGGGCCAATATATTCTATTTTTGCTAAAACAGATAACCTAACTACCAAGCATTAGGGTATGCGATAGTGATGTTAAATGGATTCAAATGGAAGGGGTGTGACCAGTAAGTGACACGAAGACCTTGTCAAGTCGTAGTGTCATTGTCAAGTCGTAGTGTCATGGGAAATAAGGGGAATAACCCTAATTCTCAGGTTTAAAGCTGTGATTTACAAGTGTATGCAACCTAGTACATCGATCAACAAGAGCATTATGTACATAAGTTGTGTGATGCGTTAGAGGTGTTTACACTCTTGGGCTTGAACTTGCTGAGCCTTAGCCCTGCAAATGAGTGCAACAGGCCTTTATTCATTATTTGTGCACTGGTGTGAATGCATGTAATTTATGTTGATTATGCTTATGCATATTTTTATTATTGATGCTTTAATTTATATCGGTAACTTAAGATTAATGAAGTTTAATCAAGAGACATGGGCTACCATGGATTGGGTGGAGAACATCTAATCATGATAAAGACTAAAATACCCTTAATAGGGTTTGGGAACGGTTCAAGGAGTGAATGGGACCCTGACATAGAATTTTACCTTGGTTAACGAACCAAGGGTAGTTATGGGATGCTCTCTAAGTCATAGCTCAGTGGATGAGCTAGTTAGTTGGCTGATTCACAGGGTGATGAGGACCCAAATGGTTGAGTGGATACTTGACTGGATGGAAATAATCTAGTCAAGTTTCAAATATTTGGGGGAGTCAATGGTCATAAGGACCTGAGGCTTCTATGGATACATTAATAATGTCTTATAAGACATTTTCTCCAAGAGTTGGGATGGTGGAGATTGCAATATGCTTCTTCATCACCACGATGGTTTGGGTATTGACCAGAGGGTCTTTACTGTGGGTCTCCCGCAGGTCTTCCCAGGACTATTTAGTACGTACGAAAAGTGGAGTTGTATGAGCATCTTGGAAGGCTTGTGTTTCTCGCCAATTTGTGTCCATGAACACATTTGGGATCCTCTTCTCCAGATTCATGGCAGGCTATTGAGAGCCCTAGGGATTTGGGTCAAGCTGCTGTTAAGCAGTCTACTCCAAGGTTGGAGTACCATGTTTGGAGGTTTCTCGAGGGGCAAGTTATCTCTGAGTTACAGATATGATAGTTTTAATTATTGAAAAAGGGATGTGAGATAATTAATAACATTGTTTGATATTGCTTGTTAATTAGATAAGTGAAACGATTAAAGGACTTACTAAAATTGTAGGTTGGTTAAAAATACCTAAGCATTGCATGCTTAATGTTATGCTTCTTAGGATAGAGTAGTTTTTAGGCAGAACTACGTCCGGATCTGATCTTGTTGGAAACATTGGAGATGTTGTCTGATGAGTACGTAGGTAACTAACATCGGGCGATGTTGGTCTGATCCAAAAAATATTAATAAAACTTTTTGTCCTTTGGAAGCTCTTCTCATGAAGGTGGAGAGATTCCATTGTGGTTGTTGTGGTTGCTTCATTTGGTTTGGGTGCAGATTCTCCAGGCAATGACAAGTAAGACCAAGACAGGCGAGCACAAGAAGTTTCTGCATTTCTGTATCTCTGGTATGTTAATGTACCTTTAACGTGAGAGTCAATTTGTTATTTATTTTCAGATGGATGATGGACTTATACTTAGATAGATGAGCTATTGTTAAAATTTTGAGACATGTAAATATCATATGATTTGATATCCGTATTTGTGAACCCCATTATCATGGCCTAGATATTTAATCAAATTATTTGTTTTGTATTGAAGAAAAAAAAAATTATCGCTACTTACCGTTTGTGCTATTTAAAAATGCTTTTAAAAATCCGAGTCGAGACATGCATGCTCTTGAGTTTGCACTCATGAAGGATTAAGAGCTCACTTCGATATGATTATATGAGTTGTAAAATTGGCTGGAGTTTCTGCTTACCTTTTGCAAGTTAGAGTAAAACATGTTAGTTTGATGGAAACTTAAAATAGTTATTTAATATTAAAAAATTTTAAAAAGCATTTTTAAATATTTTCTATTTCAAAAATTGATCTCATATAGTTTTTGCTTCATTGTGGGCCCGAAATTTGTTTGAACGGGTTCAACTAACAATTTTCTCCCTTCTCTAAACTTTGGGAAATGTTTAGATTTCATGTTTGATAGATTTGGAGTGTGTATACTTGGTTTTGGAGCTTGGATTCCACCAAAATTTAGAGACATTAGCATACCTGACCTGCTGACTTTAGGGTTTCTGACCCTAGTACTTTATAAATATTATATATATAAATATACCATAAAATTTTGACATAAAACCTATCGGATTAAAAACTAGAATCAAACATGAAGTGAACACACCAAAGAACACATAAAATGGACTACAGATGGCTCAGATATGACCATTTGAGGTTTGTGGTATATTACTATTCGAGCCTTCATGAGTTTTGAGGTGGAACCTACATAGGGACATGGGGGCCATACTAGACCTAGTTTTTTCTTTGGTTTTGTTTAGAAGTCATGTCTTAAATCTTTCCAGTCTAAGTAAAAGGTCTTTCTCTTGTCTTTGGTGCATTGTCTTTATTGGGAATTTAATTCTAATTGGTCGGACCTATCGATTTAAAATCCTTGAAATAGAACTTATAGACAATTTTGGAGAAGTTAATATGGGATTCATCGCTGACCAATCAAAACTTGGCTCCAAACTCTCTCTCTCTCTCTTGATGCCAAGAGTTTGTTGCAAGTGGTTTTCTTGTAATCTGTGACTTTCTTCTTCAATCTCCTAACTAACTGGGACTTTGACCCTTAGCCACTCTCAAAGACTGACCAATTAGAATCCTCTAAGCTAATTCATTTTAACAACCTATAGATTTCATGCATTTTTCTTAATTATCCATCATAATTTTTCTTTTAAAAGACCGGTAAAAATCAACCAAATTGGATAAGTGTAGATTTTTTTTGAAAAGCTATAAAAGGGGCAAGGAAAATCCTCACCCCTCTTTCTCTCTCTCTAGGCTGATATGACCTCCACTCTCTCTAATGTATTTTAATCTATCTTTAGATAGTGTAATTGTCCTCGTAAAAATGATGAAAAAGCTTATGTGAAGCTGCATTTGCTTAAAATTGAAAAAATTTAAAAAAATAGATGAAAAAGAAGGACAAAGAATAAAAAAACTGTAATGCAGGTGGAGAAAATTTAGAAAAAGCCAAACCCTAGAAAAATGATTTAAAGAGAAATATAATAACTCAAAAAGCCTATTATCTTTGTGAAGAGAAAAGAAAGTGGGAAAGAGCCTAAGAGTGCCCAACCCACCTAGGTCTAGAATGAAAGGAAGAAGGATATGTTCTAACATTGTGGATGTCTACAATTTTTCATAGTGATACTAATGTTTAAGAGAATGTCCTAAAAACTACTCTTTAAAACTTAGGTCATGAAAGATTGAGAAGAAGAAGCACACTACCTCCTCTATCCTTAAGCTACCCCACCAAGTGTACGAAAAGAAGATGAAGGAAGTGTGGGTGAAGAAAATTGATCTTCAAGCTTTAAATGATCAATTGGTTAAAGTAAGGAAGTCCACCTTAGGTTGCCTCATGATTGGTTGGCAATGTAAGGATAAGGAGTTTTACATTTGAGTAAGAAATTTTATTTTTGTCTATGATTTAATTCTTTGTATCACTGGGACATTCACGTTTTTTGTTTTATCTCATTTTACTCTATTTTTGCATGGTTTTAATTCATAGGTTTCGAATTAAAAAAAAATACAAATAAATAGTGTAGATTTTTCTTGATTTTGCAATTAGCTTTATTTTGGTTTATGATGAAGTTTAGCTCTTTAGATATTTAGAAAATAATTTTCTTTTAAGCTAAAAAGTCACATGATTAGTGTTCAAATATACCTTAAATAAAGGAAACATATACTAAGGAGAGTTAGATCAATTGGATTTTCTCTTGCTTGATGTTGAAATTCTCTAATTTTAAAAACTTGCACACATCTTTTTTAAACTCAAGTCATTTTTTAGTATTAATATCAAGAGAGAATTCTTAAACATAAGTTCACTTATGAGTTTGGATTTTAGGGGGTCTAAGTGATCAAATTAGAAGATCTTTGGCTAGTTTTCTTTTTAGAATTTAAGAAAAATAAAATTCTATGTAATGTACTTCAATGTTTTACAAGTCTTATGTACTTTAACCTTTCGTTAAATAATGGAAATATCCTTGTAAAGATGTTGGAAAAGGTAATGTGAAGCATCCATTTACTTGACATCCAAAAAAAATGAAAAAATGGATGACAAGGACAAAGAATAAAAAAAAATTATGATGTAAGCAGAGATGATTCAGGAAAAAGCTAAGCCCTAAAAAATGATTTGAAGAAAAATATTATAACTTAGGAAAAGGCACGAACATGTTGATTATGAGTTTTTCATTATTTTCTATCTTTTTAGGAAAATCATGTACATAAATTATAGTTAAAAAAAGTTGAAAATGGTGACCTTAGTCTTTACTAGGGTCTAAACAAATTTTTCTAAATTTGTTAAGTGTGATATTGTGAGATTCAAGATTGAAAGTGACCAAAGTTGACTACATTGGTAGTTTTCTTCAAAAAACTAAAAGAAGGCGATTAATGTGTTAAAAAGAAGAGAATAAATTGACAATCATATACCATTGGCGTTAACTGATCTAAGGCACGGTAGTAATGAATATAATTTGTGGATGTACTTAGATTAAAATAAATTGATTAAAAAATATTCAAAAAGAGCTCAACTATGATAATTTTAAATGTTTGAATTTTATTTTGAGTTCTAGATGTAAGAAATTATTTATTTTGATGGGAAATGCCTTGAAATAATTTTAGGAAATTATTTGATTTATTTGTAATTTTTTTATTTTTAGAAAATAAAAAATTAGATTTTTTTGAAACAATCAATCAATTGGTCGAAATGATCAATCATTGATTTAAATCTTCTTGATGAAGCTCGGTTTTAAATTTGGTTTCTCTCTATTTCATCTTCATTCCTTTCCAAACTTCTTTGGGACAGAATAGATGAGATTTGAGTGTTCTTTTAGCGAAAAATAAACATTTTTTGCATTAAAATTGATGCTTTTATCTTGGCTAATTGTAACACCCGAGATTTTTCACACAATTTTCTTAAAATTCACATAATGTTTTTTTAACAACTATAAATCGGAGGATAAATGATGAAATCAAAACCTGATAAAATATTTTATAATTTAAAACATTAAATATCAATTTTTCATCTAAATATTTCCATCATATGGTCAAACATCGTACGGCCAAAGCAAATATCCTCAGGCGCTACTCAAAAACAAATGTACGGCTAAATTACAATGATCATGGATTTTTAAATACAAATAACTCCTAGGCATCCCCGAGTACAAGTCCCATAACAGTTTACATTCTGATCCAAATTAAAAGTCCAGAAGATATAAACACTTAAATCTCATCTCACCCAATACATCAGATCGTGACACCAAATATACTCACATTGAGTCAAGGTTAAACCTGAGTCAAAAGGAGAAACAATCCACTACAGAATCAAGCATCCATCTCCAGGAGCTCTCCAACACAACCTGCAAAAGCCTCCCGAACAACGGGGCTAAAAAAGTAGGGTGAATATTTTCATACTTAGTAGGAAAATACCCAGTAGGGGAATCCTAAACATTGAACTCGATAAGTTCATAAAATACATGCGTTCATGTAACTCAAACATAAAGCAGTCAACATAATAAAATCATAATATACGTACAATAATGCATCACACACCAATGAAAGCAAACTTACACAAACACCCTTAATCAGGGTCTTACAACTTCCTCGTACCATCGTACGCATACTCAACACCTTACACATACTTGTACGGCCATACTCGTTCAATCTTATACTTACAGTCCTTATCAGAATCATATACTTACAATCGTGCTCAGAATCGTACACTTACTATCTTACTCAGAAACTTACACCTACATTCTTACTCAGAATCATCATCTTGCAATCGTACTCATACTCATACTCACACAACTTACACGTACTTGTACGACCTTACTCGTACAATCATATGCTTACACATAAACGTATTCTTACGTCTTCCTTAGGAGCTTGCACTTACTCTGGATCTTACAGGTACAACTTACTCAGAATCTGAAGCATACAACATACTCTCACTATCGTACACATACTACCGACAACTGAAGCTCATTACAATTAACAAACTCCAACATCGGAAAGGAAGGGAATGCCACAAGGGCGTCACCTTAACCTTCAGGGAGCAACTAAACGCCATGGACTTTTCTAAAGGCAAGGCACACCTATGCTCATGGGGCACAGGATCATCCATGATACTACTTACCTGAGCGCGCAAATACCCACTCTTTGGGGCCATACAGTGCCAACAAGGGCCATACAGTGCCAACTAAGGGCGGAAAACATACAGTGCCACTCTTGGGCAGGAATCTTACTGTGCCACTCTTGGGCAGAGCATACAGTGCCATCTATAGGCAGAAACATACAAAACCCACGAAGGGCAGAAACTTACATCGTTCTCAATAGAGCATCAAACGTCTAGTCTTAATACAACACACAGACCAAAATCAAACAAACATCGCTCTCAACATAGCATCTGACGTATGGTGCTCTATACAGCACACAAACAACATCCCACAGGATAAACACCAGGGCAAAACATGGGAAATGCTCAGTCGACTTATTATCGGCTAGCTCAAACACAAAACTTAATCCGTCGAACCCTCAAGTCTCAAACTCACAATGCTATTATTAGTTTTCTCATAATTCAAGTTTGAATTAAGTAAGTTATGCGGTATAATTATGCCAAACTGACCCACAATCCTCGACTAATCAAACCGAAGCTGATCCCGATCGAAACCCTAGTTCATCGGGGCAGATGACTTCACTTACCTGTCCAAGTCACAACATAGCTCACCGTACACAGATCCTTACGTAATCATACATCCTCTGTCATCCACCTTACGGTCAAAACATCTTACTTACATCGTCAAACTGAGCTCCTCAAAGCAAATCCTCGTTATCCCCCCTTACACCTCACTGATTATGCTTACTTTTCACTTTATAATTTGTATGTTATGTTTGTACAATTATGCACACTCTTACCATCTAACAAACCCACATAAGGCTTCAAGCCTAAGTTCTCTTACTTACTGAAACCAACCCCTGACTTTGCTCCACACCAAACCGATCCAATTTGCTCCATTCTTCGTTTGTCATACTTACGTTTGTCGTCTTCTATCACATGCTTACCCATCCACATTTGACTCCATACCAAAAACCTTACCACTTCTTACCGTCCATTGCCCATACCTCTGCCCACACACACAGTCCACTTACATAACTTACTCAAAATCGCTAGCCATCACTAGCATGTCCATAATATGCATCCATAGTGTACTAACCTAATTGCTAGCCAATACTAGTGCATACATATTCCACATCCATAAAACATACATACAACTCATACATATCAATCATACTTAGCACACGTATTACACATACATCAACCGTACTTACAGCTCATATGCATGCCATATGTATCTAAACATACCATATAATTATGCTTATATGCACATCACACAATTCCTAGTATGCTACTACTCATTCAAGCATGCTATCATGAAATTACTAGTTCAGAGCTTGCCTACCTCGTAATCATGATGTTTGATGGCCAGCATACGGCGGTGGTGGCATTGGTGGCGGAGTTGGCGGCCAAAAGCTTTTCTTAGCTGAGAGAGCTGCTGTCCCGAGGTTTAGGAAGTGCCGGAACTACACACGACCAAAAGGGGTGTCAAAGTCAATGCGGCAAAAGCCACTATCCATAGCGGCACACAAGGGGTGGCCAGGACAAAGATCGTGCCAACGAGTGGTCAGTGTGATCAAAGGTGTAAGTGTACGCACTAAAATTCAACCAGCGGTTGAAAAATACCCAACCGGTCACAAAACTTTAAAATCGGCCGTAGACAACACCCAACAGCATCAATTCCACATTTACAAGGGCCCACATAAGGGCGAAGGGCGTAGGGCGACACTAAAGAAAGAAGGAGAGGTGGTGGACTTCGATGTCAACTCCAGATGATGGCGGAGCCATCCGACAGTCAGGTGGCACCAAAGCAGCACCAAAACCCTAACCTGCACGCGTGGCTACTTGCACACGCGGCCAAATGGAGGGGAGAGAGGGCTAGACAGTGTCGGCCCAAAGCTCATAAGGGTGGTAGGGCCATACCAAGGGTGGTGACCAACAAAGATGGCCTTTGCCATTGTCATGTCGAGGTAGGTCGACTAGAGGTCATACGGTGTCCGGTGGAGGTAGGACGGTAAGAGGGCAAAACTTGGCGCTCTCTATAGAGCGGTCAGACATATAATTGGCAGAGGGGACGTGTGACTCACATTGGAGAAAGATGGGCAGTGCCGCACTAGGGCGGCCAGCCATCTCCAGGCTGAGATACGTCACACTAAGGTGGTCCAAAGGGTTTTTGACATCCAACGATGCTTGATGGCCCAAAATGGGTGGAAAACCCTAGGGGCACATGGACAAGCAGGGGTTACTGGCCAGCTCCATCTGGCTCCATCATGGCCCTAGCGACCAGGACGAGCTATCTCCGATCAGAGGTGACGGCCAAAGTCAGCGGCCACATGCCGAACAGATAGCACAGTGAGGAGTAAAGGCTTGGTTTTTCCAAGTGAGAGCACCCGAGCATGGGAAGTGGATTGGTTCCGACAAAGCGGAGGGGACAGAGGCTGAACAAGGTATGGAGGGGTGGCCCACTGGAGTCACCGGTCCGTGGCAGAGCCAAACGAAGGTCTGCTTGGTCGTGGCTCGTTGCCTGCGGCCACGGTTTCACAAGGACAAAGCACTGGCGGATAGGGAAAAGGAGGGAAAATGGGAGGAGAGGATGGGGCCGACTGGTTGGGGGCCATCCCTAGCCGTCACCAGGCCGGGGTGGAACCCATGGTGGCTGGCTAGCCATTGCCGGTTGTCACCGGCAGCTACAAAGTCCAAACCAGAGGGGAGTCGTCTGTTCGGCGAAAAAATAGAGCACACGGGAAAGTGTAGTGCGGCAGAACGGAGGCCTCTGGGGCTGGGAGGAGTGGCCCATCATCATCACCAGACCAAGGCGAGTCAGACTGAGCACAGTCGGGCCGTCCAATGGTGGCTGAAGCCGGTTGGTGAGCTGGATCGAAGGGGGCGGAAAATAGGGCTCCAAAGAGGGAAAACGGAGTGGGACGGCAGAGGAGGCCAAATGGGGCTGGGAGGGATGTCCTCCTGCCATTGCTGGCCCGTGGCGGAGCCGTGGCCGGCTGGCCAGCCCTCGCCGGCTAACAAAGGCTGCAGAATCACTAACCAAAGGCGTGGAAACAAAACATGCAAAGGCGAAAATGGGATGGGGCGGAGGAGCGGAGGCCCACTGGACCGGGAGGGATGGCCTCCCGCCGTCACCAGCCCGAGGAGGGGCCATGGCCGGCCGGTCGGGCCTTGCTAGCCCACGGCGGCGGCGGTACACAAAACACAATGAGAGAGGGAGAGAGAGCTCATCGGGGAAACAGAGGAGAGACTGGGCGGAGTGGCCAGGGGGTTGGGACGGTGGCCCCCTGCCGTCGCACTACGAGGGCAGAGCCGGTGGTGGTGGCCCATCGGCAGCCAGCGGCGGCTGGGACAGAGAGAAGCCAGAGAGGGGGGCAGGTGTGCACTGTTCACTTCTAGAAATGTCTGGATCAGGCTCGGCCGAGCCTGAGCCCGTTTTATCCCATTTTTTTTCTTTTTTGTTTCATTTTCCCTTATCTTTTGTAGTCACCTTCTCTCTTAAATTTTTGAGCCATAAACGTGCGTGCAAACATGCATCTAGGCCCATGGCCTATGATGAACCCGCACCCGACTATACGGGTAAGAATATTGTGACCAAATACGCTAAAACATCATTATTTGTCTGCCAAAAACTATCAAAAAATAGCAAAGAATTATAAGAAATCGTTGGGAAAATCCATGGCATTACACTAATGGTGTGTTTCAAACCAAATTTTATTTTTCAGGTGATTTCCAAAGTTTTTTCATGAGATTTGAACTTGTAGGATCATTAGAAATAGGATGAATGAGCTTTGGTTAAGTTTTCACTCATTTTGATGAGTTGAAACTCAAAGTTGAATGTTGTTTCAGCTAACAAAGTAGATCTACTCATCATAATCTACCATAGGTTCAATTTTGAAGCCATCTTGACATGAAAAGTTTTAGGCTATATTTTGGAATTTAATATTTAAATTTTTGGCACGGATTTTAATGCAATTTGAACTTCTAGGCTATTTACTTCATTTTCTATTTTGATTAATTGTCTTTGCTGAGCTCAAGATTAATTTATGTCTCAATTAATCTAGTTGGGGAGAGGAAAGAAGCTAAAGGCAGTAGAGTAAGGTAATGGGGATCTTTGATCATCTAGTAGTGGTTCAGATTAAGTCAGACTTATTAGATGGGAGAGGAGTTTGGTCTCTATACTTTTCGATACTACCATGGGTTGGACAGAGGTTAGAGTAGGGTTATTAATGAGCCAAGCTGGCTTGTTGAGCACACCCAACTCAGCTCCGCTTGATACGAACCAGGCTTGGCTCGAACTCAATTCGTGCTCGAATAGGCTCGAATCGAGTTTAAGCATACCCTTGCTCGACTCGGCTCGAACAAAACTCGAACTTGAGCTTGAACTCTAATATAATTTTAAATTTTTATATAATATATATAATAAATAATACATGTATATTCCATGATTGTTAATTTTTATATATATGACTTACTCCCATCTATTCTAGATTAATAGCTCCATTTGATTAGCTCACTTTGAAAAATCAAATGGATTAATCTAGGACGGATGGAGTATATAAAATGAAATATAATCATATATATATATATGTATATATATATACTAATACCATATATCATATATTATATCTGATATATGAGACAATTTATGTGAGTCAAGGCTAACTCACAACTGTGTTAGCCCTGATCTCGTGTGCCTTAGATTTTGATCCAACAACATACATAACTTAGAAGAAAAATTGGTTTGTCTTGTTGTGCCCTCAGATCCCTATTTGATGGCCCATGATGCCTTTACTCATGTTGATGTACGTGAGCGCAAACCCATATAAATTTTTTCATGATATATATCCTTGTTAAAATGTAATGGATATATAATTTTTATATACAAATATTTTTTTTTAAATAAAAATATTGGAGACACAAACACTAATAAACTCCTTCTGTTCTAAATCATTAGCACCATTTGGTTTTTGAAGATGAACTAAAATTAGTTCAATTGAAAAACCAAATGGAGCTATAAGTAAATGACGGAGGGTCAACATGATATCGTACAATATACTTAAAAATACTTCTAAAAGATGCATGACATTAGGGGGACCAACCTTAATTTTCAAAAGAATGATTACATATTCTTTTAAAAGTTGAAGCATAACATTGGGGCTATACTAAGCTTACAAAATGTATCTCTTTTTACATGTACTTTGAAAATCTTTAGAGGCATACTAACGCTAAAGAATAGTTCTTCATAAGTAATTTATAAGCATGTAAAGAAAAGAAAATAGGAAGAAGTAGATGGTAATGTTGCTTAAGTGAGTTTTTATTTTCTGCATCTTTTTTAGTGATTATATGCACATAATGAGAGGAAAATAGTAATGCTGCATTTTTTTAGCATATATAACTAAAACTCATTTGTCATAGTTTTCTTTTTTCCTAGTGACTATAGTCAGATGTTCAATGTGTAGTGGTAATACTTGTAAAATATATTTATTGATATTTAATATTAAAAGCATATTAGTGTGTGTGATACTCATATACTTTAGATCTATATATATATTATTTTAATATTTTTAGTTCCAGCCCAATTCGAGCCTAGCTCATAATTCACTTATTTCAGTTCAAGCTCAAGCTCAAGCTAAGCTTTAGATTTTCAATTCAAGTCGAGCTGGAGCTAAAATTTTTGAGCTTATTCAAGCTTCGAGCTCGAACCGAGCTTCAACAGTTTAAGCTAGAGTCGTAAAAGGCCTATACTTGGCTCGGTTTGGCTCATTAAGATCCCTAGGCTAGACCATACCGTATGGATTATTTTTCCACCATTTCCACATCAAGATAGCTAGTCTACCCTAGGCTTGTCAGATAGTGGAATGCATCGCTCGGCTTAGAGGATGATGTTATACTTGTAGGCATTGATAGAGGAGTATAGGCAAAAGTGACACCTAACATTATTGCCACTGTTATTGGATGTGAAAGGAGAGAGATCACATTTTTATTTGTTGGATATGCCTTTCCACCAGATAGTGAGTTGTTGACCACTTTGCTTCATTTGCCACGAGGTTCAAAGCTTAAAGTTTCACTACTGTCACATTTGATGACATGGGTAAAGAGATTACTTCATGTCATTACTCAATATGATGTTTGGAGTGCGTGGAAGGAGCGAGTAAATAGAATGATGGCTAGACTACTACATCTTTTCTCCCAGCCTCATTTGGAGCTTGATTTACCATCAGTCATCTTCAGGAGGATCTTGGAGTTTTTGCATGGCCACACTCATGAGATGTTGCCATATCCATACATCCTATGTCGGATCTTCACATTAGTGCATGTGACGGACAGAACCTATTATGACTCGGATGCAACCTATAGACCTTGGAGTGGTTCGATAGATGCTATCTCACCATCAAGGTCACCATCAGGGTGATGATCATGATCCGCAAGGAGACTAGGATGTTGTTGATGGAGCACATGTAGTATTAGGTCCACCTCCACCTACATATGATGATCAATTAGTGATGATGAGAGAGTTTAGAGTGTTCCAAGATGCTGTGTTATAGAGATTTATAGACCTTGATTGCTTGATTAGATTGCTCTTTCCACGAGATGACAGTGAGGGAGAGTAGAGTGGAGATGACGATGTAGATTGATTGATCTTGTTTATTTACTCTAATCACTTTCATGTATTTCATCTTATTAAAACTTGTTCAATTTTCTTATGTTTCATTATGATGATGAGATGCATTGTTGAAACCAATTTTATTTTGGGATATGTGTTGGACATGTATCGCTTTAATGGTTTAATTTTCTTTCATGTGTTTATGTGATGATTATAACTTTAATTATTTTTATTAATTATGACTTTAACTTTTTGCCTATTTATGTCAAAAAGGGGGAGAAGTGATTATTGAAAATCATAGTGCTTATCTGTATAATTTATTGGATAGTGCTATGCAAATCAATTTGATTTTAAATGCGTAGTATAAGTACATGTTTATACAAGGCTTTTCAAGCTAAATTCGAAATTATTGAGTTTAAGTTAATTTAGTGTATGTCAGGTCTTCGTAGTGTCAAGTTATTTTGTAGAATTTGAAAGTCAATGCACTATGACAAGAGTTGTAGTTTTATTTTGATTTTCAAATTGCAATATATTGATAAGAAATAGCCAAAGGGGGGAGATTGTAAGAACATATAAGTCATATGTCTACGTTATTAATTTATGTTTTTGTCAAAATTATGTCAAGAAACTATATGTATGTAATAAGTCTTAAAGTTTGATTTGAGGTTGTTGTGGCCAAGTTAGATTTAAAATTGACAAACTTGAAAAATTAGAAGAAATGTGCTCTTAATGAGCAAGTTAGAAGACTGAAGAATGTAAAGATTTTTTAAGTATAGTCAGATCACATTGACATACATAAATCCCTTGGAAAAGGTTAAGAAGTGATTACAGAGGTTTTAGAAAGATTTAGGTTAAAAAGAGCAAAATTATCAAAAATTGGTAGAATGATCGATTTCTAAAAATGAGAAAGACAAAATGATTGATTGCGTGTTGATTCAGCCCTATGAAAAATGAAGCCAAGAGTTTTTGATCGATTAGTTGATTAAAGATTCATGCACATTAGACATAGTGACCGATCAATCAATATGATTGATTATTTCAAGAATAATTTACCTAAATTAAGACCTTCCATTTTCCATTTCATTCCTTATTCAAGTACAAGTCCTAAATCAACTTAATGAGCTATGTAAGGGTTATGAAATCACAAAATAGGAGAGAGAAAAACCTAGAGGAGATAAGAAAAAGGAGGGTTTACACCTATGATTATTGTTTTCCAAAGGTAATTTCACTTGAACTTTGTATTGAGGATCTATGGTGAATTGAAAGAGACAATCCACAATTAAAGGAGCTGATACACACAGTATTCAAAGAGGATTTGAAACATGTTTTAAATGGAAGATTGAATATTTTCAAAAGGTAAAAGTCAAGACAACAAGAGGAGATTATTGAAGAATAGAAGCACATAGACACAAGGCATGGTAGAGAAAGTTTCAAGTGCTTAAAGAAGAATTGAAGGCCACAACAATGATCTAAACAAGAAGAGCTTTTGTTAGAGTCCAAACAAGGTTAGTGGTTTGCTTGTGTCCATAAAAAGTGTGTTTTAGTGCATTAATTTGATTCCTTGGGAACTGCCATTATTTTTTACCCTAGTTTGGGTTTTTCATGTAAATTGCAATGTCTGTGTTGGTTGATTGATGATTCGAGAGTGAGATTGAGTGAATAATTAGGTTTTAATTATGTCTACATAATAAAATAATTCTACGCAAAGAGGCTATAACTCTTAATTCTTACTTGTTGAAAGTAATAGTTGAAAGAGCAATCTAGTGATCCACTAGGTTGATTAGACGTATATTATACTCCCACCAACAAATTAGATGGTGGCCGATCCTATGACTAAATTGATTGCATGTGAAGGATTTAGTACTCATGTAAAGTTGATGGGAATATGTAAACTTTGAATGTACGGGCTTGACTTGGATATTTAATGCAATGCTTGTTTGGTGCATTAAGTTTTCTATTACATTTTTGCATAATTAGATGTATATCATATGTATCTTTGCGCACACTTGTGTTGTGCATGCGCTAGGTATGATAAATATAGGCAAAGGTCGACTTTTCAGACAACGATGCTCCAATGCTTAGGGAGCATGTTGGATGAGATCTATGCAAAGTATAGTCACCTCGATTTACATGGAGATGAGGTTATTGAACCAAACACAATTTAATGGCCCCATGAATCATATTGCCTATTATTATATAGATGTAAGACTTTTGACGAGCACACTAGTGAGATACTTCAAATGATATAAAAGAAGTTGTAAGCGTTGTGATGCAAGTTGTACTTGATGTCTTAGGTGAGACAAGTGCACTAACGTTTATATGGTGATCGACGTATTGTAGCATGTCATTCACACAATATGTGCTTGTCGAACAAAACACTTACATGAGAAAGGATGGATCTCTTGTTTCCTTATTGTGCGAGAAAATGTCAGTTGTAGGTGGCCCTTGTGCCTTATAACAAGAGACTAAATTAAGAAGCTAAGATTTGATGTTGTTGCTTTAGCATTACTCTGGGGGACAATGGCTATTTCATCCTGATGTGCCCAATGCAGGCATGATCGATATCTAGGAGAATTACGCAGGGAAAGGGGAGAAGTAAAGGAGAAAGGGGAGAAACTGGAATTCAATACTTGCATAACTGTGAAAATAGAGAGGATCGCCCCATATAGGGGGCGACCAGTCTCCTAGGGAGTCGCGGCAACCCAACCCAAGGCTGGCCCAATGCCCTAGGAACGCATGCAAGTTAGTGGTTCGGCTAACCCAGGCCACTAACTGAACCAACCCAAATTACACCCAATTATCCATAATACTAACTATTACAATAGCAAATCGTCCCAAAGCAACTATGAAAATAATAAAGTAAAGTCTAAGCACTACCGTCGTGGAACTGGTTGAGTCTGGTCATTGTGCACAACACATCCTTTTATGGATCACATCTAGGAAAATGGCCATTTCAAAACAAAAATGATACGAGGATCAGGAAGGATTCTCAAAGTCACAAGGCAAAAAGTAAATTTTTGAAAAGTATTATATTATTATACTACTATTTTTAGCTACAAAAAATTGCAACATAGTGTTTTTATAAATGTGTGCCACTGTGTACTTTAAATGGGAGTTTAAGCATGCTCTTGAGTTTGCACTCATGAAGGATTAAGAGATGCTCACTTCGATATGATTATATGAGGCATAGGATAGGTTGGAGTTTATGCTTACCTTTTGCAAGTTGCAGTAAGGCATGTTAGTTTGATGGAAACTTAATATGGTTTTGTAATAACTAAAAGTTTTGCAAAGTATTTTCAAATATTTTCACTTTCAATAATTGATCTCATAAAGTTTTTGCCCCATTAATTTTGTTTGCAAGGGTTCAAGTAACAATTTTCTCCCTTCTCTAAACTTAGGAAAATGTTTTGATTTCTTATTTGATCGATTTTGGAGTGTTTACAATTGTTTGTTGTGCTAGGATTAAACCAAAATTCAGAGACATTAGCATACCTGACCTATCGACTTTAGGGTTTTTGACTCTAGTACAGAATTTCGACATAAAACCTCTTGGATTGAAAAGTAGATTCAAAGACAAAATGAACACACCCAAGAACACCTAAAATGGACTACAGATGACTCAGCTATGACCATTTGAGGTTTAAGGTATATTACCATTCAAGCCTACATGAGTTTCAAGGTGGGACTTGCATAGGGACATGGGGCCATGTCAGACCTAGATTTTTGTTCGGTTTGGTTTAGAAGTCATGTCTTAAATCTTTTCGATCTAAGTAGAAGGTCTATCTTTTTTCTTTGACACATTGTCTGTATTGGGAATTTGATTCTAACCGGTGGCACCTATCGATTAAAAATCCTTGAAATAGAACTTGTTGACAATTTTGAAAAAGTTCATGTGAGACTCATAGATGGCCAATCAGAACTTGGCGCCAAACTCTCTCTTTGTCTGTCTTTGTTTCTGTCTCTCTCTCTTGGTGCCAAGAGTTGGTTGCAAGTGGTTTTCTTGTTATCATTGACTTATTCTTCTTCAACCTCCTAACTAACTAGGACTTTGACCCTTAACCACTCTCTAGGCCTGACCAATCAGAATTCTCTAAGCTAATTCACTTTAACCATCTATAGATTTCATGCATTTTTCTTAATTAACCCTTATCATTTTTCTTTTTAAAATGGGAAAAATCAGTGAAATTGGGTAAGTGTATTTGTCTTTTAAAAGATATAAAAGGGGCAAGGAAAATCCTCACCCCCTCTCTCTCCCTCTACGCTAGTACGACCTCCTCTCTTTGTCTTCACATCTCTCTCTCTCTCTATCTTTCTCTCTCTTTATTTTCGACCAAATTCTCTTTCTTTTTTTGCCAATTCAAGAACTTTTAATTCAATCTTCTCTCTTGGACTAGTTCATGTATATTGATCTCTCAATTAAATTCATTATTGATCCGATTAGTGTTAAGTAGAATTGCTTTGGTTTAGTAGAAACCAAGTTCATGGATGTCGTGCTTGATTCGAAAATCGGAGGTAAGGAGACTTACAGATGATTCTCAACTTTTATGAATATTCATCACCAATATTAGGCATGTATAATTATTAAAATACAGTCTGATTGATTGCTTAATCAATTTAGGATTTTTTCTATTTTTCTTGAATTTTTGTGATTTTTAAATTTATGTGATATTCTTGGCGAGATATTAGAAAGCAATTACATACTCGTTGAAAAATCATGAAATTTTAACCATGATGTGATCATAACCTATGTCGATTTTCTATATTTTGTCCAAAAATCTTAGAGGCCTTTGGGTGGTCAATCATTTATAGAGTGTCCAAATGACTGACTTTAGGGGTGAAAAAATCATAAACTGTCCTAATTACTTTAGTAGTTCTAGTAAATATTTTGTGAGTTTTCGACAAGTCTATTGTAGTGGTAGCGAATTTTTGATATGATTTTATGCCTCCAATAAATCTTTTTTTTAGTTTTAAATAATGTAAAATTATTTAGAGGTGGTTATTTGGTGATAATGTTGTGATAGAGCTCTAAAAATTGAGTGTAACGAGCTTTCTAATGATCAAATGAGACATTGAAGTCGAAAGTTATGACCCTTGAGAAGTGTGTGATATATGCAAGACCCACTTGAAAAATACATGATAACTTAGCTTGAGTAGTCTAATTTCGTAGGGCTCGTTGATTCAAGCTAAACAGTACCAAGAAACTACGAATCCGAGTATGAGGTAGAAAGATACGGGTATTTGAAGATAGAAATGATTTAAAAAAGCATTGCACATTCGACAGGTGCACTCAGCAGACCTATGACCCAATAAAAGCTATGTTAGTTTCAAGTTATCTTTTATGATGTTCGCACATATGTGATTTATCAAATGTTTATTCGTTGGAGTAGGATATAGATTATATACTATATGTTTTATCGTATATTTATATACTGTAATTTTACATGTGTGATTAATCGAATGTCTATCCGTTGGAGTAGCATATAGATTTTATAATATATGTTTTATCATATGATTTATATACTGTAATTTTATTACTACCTCGTATATTCATTTTATCAATTGGTTTATCCTTTGAATTGGATTATGAATTATATATGTGGTAGCCTGTGAGATAGAGAAAATCTAGAATCTCCACTATTTTGATTAGGAATGACTAAAGTACATTTGAAAAGTGGATTTAGAGAATTATTCCTTGTAGAAGGATGACTCTAAAAATTATTTTCAAAAACACGTTCAAGCATGGTGATCATACTGAAATGAGATGAAGAGAGGGTAATTGTTTCATTGGAACAAGCGACCTACCCTATATTTATAGTAGTTATCGGTGAGGCTCCCATTGCTTGTAGAGTCAAGGCTAGGGTTTTTGAAAAGATAAACATTGGGATAGAATGTTCTAAAAGAAAAATTGCCCTTTTATGAGTCTGGGAACTCAGGATAAATTTGTTTGTCTGAAGCTATTGTTGGGCCCCCCCATAGAGCTCTATAGATTAGATGTGGGCACAATCATAATCCATTTGGGATCAGTGCACAATAAATGTATTAACCTTGGTTAGCCTCTAATGAAGGGTGGTAACTATTAAGAAGGCTATGTGCACTAGGGTAGACAATATCATGGGAAGCCTACTCTCTTGATGCCGGTGCCTCATGAGCATGGATGTCTCCTTTCTCTATAAGTATGAAATTATTTACGAATGATCTGTAGAAGAGTAAAAGGTGGCTGCTTTGTACCTGCAACAAACTCTTTAGAATGAAGTAGATGTATGAAATACTGGTAATAAGCCATGAGAGCTTGCAAACCCTGGGAGCATATTTGATATGTAAGAAGATACTCTAGGGGTGGTTTTGGGTGAGGGGTGCACCTTGTTTTTACAAAAAAATTATTTATATTATGTGTCTTGAAATTGCCATATGTTACTGTATTCCTTATAGTATAAATTCTCCTACTAAGTATTATAAAATACCCACCACCCCCCGGACAATGTAGGACCAGACAAAGCTTAGTGTTTGGGTAGAAGGGCCTACTTGGGAGTTTTTGAGATGATTTCAAAGATTTTTAACTACACTTAAATCATAGTAAGAAGTTTTATTATTTTTTACCATGTGTGTTTGTACTCATAATGTATATTTCTAGGAAAATGCTATTTTATAACATGCTTATGGTGAGTAGATCTAGTAGCTTGCCCAAGGAAACTCTGATATTTTTATTAAAACTTTTATATTTGCTTCTAAAAATCCTGGGGCACTAGATGTATGATTTTACATGATTTAATCCTTAAAGGTATATTTTCCTATACTGAATATATGAATTTCTGTATAGTTGGGGGAAATTTTGTGAATAATCCTATAATAATCCTTATTTACTTATTCTTGATGATCTAGAAGTAGTGAGCATGATCTCTCTCACATATTCATATAGGGGTCGGTAACTAATATTTGTTATACCCATATGTGTAAGTGTAATTGCACATGAATCGATTGAGATTTCAAGACATAAGTGTCAGAAATTCTATTGATATGTATAGAATGAATAATTCATGCATTTTTTTATATCATGTAACTTGTTCATGCATCATTAGGAAGGGTAAAGAGTATTATTATGTAAGTTACCTAACAGGATCTTGGAATAAATTAGATAATAGCTCACAATGAACATATCGATACTCTTCCCTTTCTTAAATAAAGAGGATGTGTGATACTTGCTGATTGAACATCAATATACATTTAAGCATTCATGCTTATTTATGCTAAAAAAGTGTTCAAAAGGATGAGAGTCTAACCTACAGTGCAAGACCCCACAAAATCGCTCCCACGGTTTTTTCGATGAGATTACATGTCGACTTACAAGGCATTTTGATTGCATAGTTGATACAACAGGTTCTATTAGTACATAATCAGTGTAAATGATGATTCAATTGAACGGGATTCAATTGGGGTTGCTATTACATTGAAATGATAATTGAATTGGACTAGGATCAATAATGGTTACTATTACATAGAAATGATATTAAGTTATAAATTTTTGAATAATTTATATTTCAATGTTGTGCATTGTGTTAAATGCATGTGATGATTATTTCCTTACCGGGCTTTGCTCACCCCTTTACTTTCTTTGTTTTGGAAACCTTTTTTTTTGTGTTTCCTTTACTTGTTTTATGCATGTATGTGTCACTCGAAGGAATTTCAATGCATGTAAGTGTATTATGGTTGGGTTAAGACACTTGATTCATGCCCCGATTCAAAGTGTAATTTATTAATTTATTTTTTTAAGTTCAAATTTTGGGGGCATGATAGGGTCACTCTTCATCGAACTCCTTAGAGGTCACTCACTTAGTTTCCATGTATGACAATCAATAGTGAATGTGAATTTCCATAAATTTGGGAATTTCTTTGCGAATAATCCTATGTTAATCCTTATGTACTTATTATTGATGATTTGGAAGTAGTGAGCATGATCTCTCTCACATATTCATATAGGGGTAGGTAACTAATATTTGTTATACCCATATATGTAAGTGTAATTGCACATGAATAGATAGAGATTTTAAGACTTAAGTGTTAGAGATTCTATTGATATGTATAGATTTGATAATTCATGCATCTTTTTATATCATGTAACATGTTCATGTATCATTAGGAAGGGTAAGGAGTATTACGTAAATTACCTAACAAGATAATGGAATAAATTGGGTATTAGCTCACAACGTACATATCAATACTCTTCCCTTTCTTAAATAAAGAGGATGTGTGATAATTGCTAATTGAACATTAATGTATATTTAAGCATGTATGCTTATTTATGCTAAAAAAGTTTTCAAAAGGGGATCAAGACCCCACCAAATCCCTCCCGTGGTTTTTTCTATGAGATTATGTGTTGACTTAGCACACATTTTGATTACGTAGTTAATACAACGGAGTTCTATTAGTATGTACTTAGCGAAAATGATAATTTAATTGAACGGGATTCAATTAGGGTTGCTATTACATTAAAATGATAATTGAATTGAATTAGGTTCAATAATGGTTACTATTACATAGGAATGATATTATCAATATTTGAATGATTAATATTTCCATATTGTGCATCCATGCTAAATGCATGTGATGATGATTATTATTTCCTTACTGAGCTTTCCTCACCCCTTTTCTGTTTTTGTTTTTGAAACCTTTTTTTGGGGTTTCCTCTATATCTTTTATGTAGGTATGTGTCACTCAAAGAAATTTCGATAAGTAGAGCAAATTTTAGGCTTTTTTTCTTGCACTTGACAATCATGGATGGTTTGGTGCTTGGGTTAAGATAGGACTTATGCCCCGGTTTAGAGTGTAATTCATTAAATTTTTTTAGGTTCAAATTTTGGGGGTATGATAGGTTCATTCCTCATCAAACTCCTTGTGATCACTCTCTTTATTTCCATGTATGACAATCAATAGTGAATGTAAAAAAATATTAGGCTTTGGTTGAACATGACATCCACTCAGATGAGGTGGAGATGTTGGGATAAGAGAAATGAAGGAGCCTATGCTTGGATACCCGAAGTTGTGACTGTCGGATAGTTACCCCACATAACTGCCGGGCAGTTACTCTCCATAATTAAAGTGGGAGTTAATGGAGCCAAATGGGGAGCCAATTCTCCTCTATAAATAGTCTCAAGAATATATATATTGGAATACACTTTGGACAATAAGAAAATCTCCTAATTTAGGAAAATTAGGTTACTATTTATCAAGGTTCTCTGTCGTTTACCCTGAAAAACAAAGGGTTGAAGAATTGGGTGGTTCCAATAATCATACACCGGACTTTCGACTAAAGTGACATACTTCAACAGAGATCAATGTGTAGTAACGTTCCTAGCACTATCATTCACACTAATTACTAAATCAAAGAATTTTTGGACACCTTTTTACTGTAGTGTATAATGTTAATCCCTCCATCTTATAATAAGTATTTGAATTAGAAAACCAAAATGAACTTAAATCAGTTCACTTTGGTTTTCTAATCGAGGTACTTATTACCCAGCCAAGGGAATATTATCTTTTGAAGGTCCTGTACTTAATTTTGTATTGACAAATATTTATAGATAAGAATATACGGCAAAATATTTTTTTTATCAATACAAATTAGCCACAGTAAGGACAATCTTTATTTTTGTTGCTGATTGGGACAAAGGACGATCTAAGGATCCAAATATATGACAATTCATTATGCTTGCCACACATAATATGCTTACGAAGAGTACTGCACTCTTTTCATAGATGATGCAGTTGGCCCCATATGCCAATTTTAAAATGCCTAGAATACGGAAAGACAGCCTAATTACAAAAAGGCAGTCGAACAACAGTGAGTGAAATTTTCTTGCATACACTAATTCTATACTTTTCAGTCACGTCGATATCCTCTTCCTTCGTGCCTATTGGCAGATCCTAGTCGAAAGAGTACAACAGGTTTGTTGTATGGGCAAACTCCACAATCAACACTGCAAACTGAATACCGGGACAAATTCTCCGGCCAGCACCGAAAGGGACAAACTCAAAATTCTGTCCCTTGAAATCAATGGAGTCATTCAAGAAGCTTTCTGGTAGGAACTCTAGTGGGTCTTTCCAGTATACGGGATCTCGACTTGTAGAGAACACATTGACCAAGATTTGTGCATTGGGAGGGATTTCGTACCCTTTGATTCTACATTTTTGCCATGTTTCGCATGGAACAAGCAGAGGACCGGGAGGATGCATCCTGAGTGTCTCTTTTATCACTGCATTCAGATAAGGAAGATCTTTAAGGTCATCTTCATCAACTTTACCTTTGCTTCCCGCAACCCATCTAACTTCTTGTGCTCGGGTCATTGCTCTTTTGTTTTCCAGGAGCTCGCACATGGCCCGTACAATCATAGTGGAGTTTGTATCTAATCCTGAGAGGAAAATATTCTGCAGCATGCGAAAAGGAGAATCTACAATTTAATCGGCAAAATTATGAGATTAATGTGGCGGCAAGCAATTTGGCATTTGGAAAAAAAATTTAGAAATAGAATCAACAAATGCCGGAATTACAAAAATAGGCAAGGAATTTCAGTTTTGCAAAATTAGACTTACGCACATGCGAAACTCCCACACGTACGGTGCGAAATGGCATATATGCCCTTTCTCTTAATAAACTCCCCTCCTCGATTCCACTTTTGGCTTCTGGGTGATGCAAGTTGTCTCTCACCAGAGATCGCCAACCTGATCCACCTCTCCCCAACCCCATCTCTCCCTCTGCAATCTCCTCCTCCCTCGTCTAGGCGATCCTCCTCTCTCATGCCCCCCTTCTCTCCCACTCCTCTGTCCTACCTCTACCCATGCTCACGGTCCCGTCCTCGGGCAGATTTTCATTGCCTTTGTGCCCTTGGTGCAGCTTTCATCCATTGGCCCTTTGAAGCTTGGGCTTCATAATCGATTGGCTAGGTAAGATCCTTGATCCCTTATTATTTACATAACCAAATAAATATTAAGGTAGTTTCAATGATTTTTGGCTCAGAATGGGTGCTATAATTTTCTTTGATATGATTGCTTCCACTCAGAAGTCTATCCATGAATTATTTATGATATTGTTTGAATGTTTGTACTAGCTGCGATTTCACAGCAAATATTTGCATTTGTCTACCTGAAAACTGTAAGTTGCTCACAACAAATAATTTTCTCTATGTTCTGTCAAATAGATACTTATTATTTGCTTGTCCAGATACATTTGCTATGCTTGTTGTGTAATTATTTTTATTTTCTCACATTCTATTTTCTTGAGTTTTAATATTTGTTTTGCTGGCCGTGTCGGGTTCCTCTGCACTGTGATTTTTTTGGTCTTTGTCATTGTTGTTTCTTTTAGGTTCTCCTTTATATTTCTGCCATTAATTATATAAACTTATATAAAATTGCATACAATTCCTGCACAAATACATCCATTTAATTTTTTTTCTGCATGATTTTCTCTATGTTTTGTTAAATAGATACTTTATGATATGCTTGCCCAAAAACATTTGCTTTGCTTGCTGTGTAATTCTTTTTATTTTCTCAGGTTCTATTTTCTTGAGTTTTCATATTTGTTTTGCTGGCCAGGTTGGGTTGTGGTAAGAGTTCCTCTGCATTGTGATTTTTTTTGTCTTTTGCATGGTTGTTTCTTTTAGGTTCTCCTTTATGGCATAATTTTCACTTATGCGTGATATCACTAATACCTTTTCAATTCTACTTTTTTGTATTGTAGCTCTGTTCATGTAATGATTCCATAATATTTAGTTGCAATCATTGATTATAATTTGCAATCAGTGTTTATAGTTGCCAAGTAGTTCATATTATGGTTGAGTTCATTATCTTGTTGGACTTAATGCTTAATATATGTGTTGATGATTATGTCTCTGCTAAGGACTTCAAATGAGCCTTTGGTGGTTTTAATTTAAGTGTAAGAGAAAATATTTTCTAAATAGTGGATTTGGAGAGAGGCTGTTTACTAATATTCTCTTTGACAATAGGGAGAATTTTGTCCAACTACTTCCTCTCCCAGCATGTTTTTTGCATCGATTTTTGGATTATTCCTTCATTTTTTTTGTGACAGGGAATAGATTTCTGTATTTATGTATGGAAAAAATTCTTTAGATCTATATGGGTTGGTCACAAAAGTTGTTTTTTTTTTCTATTTCAGTGGGGCTTATATCTTAATAAATGATAGAGAATAAACAACACCATTTTATGAGCTTCTCATTAGTTTTTTTTATGATGATCAATTCTTCTCATTTGCTTTCGACACACACATAATTTCAAGGCACTCGCTTTGGATCTTCTAAGGCTATATAGTTATATAGTTAATTCATTTACTCATGACTATGATGTGATCTGATATCTAGTGAGTAGGAGACCATATAACCTAGTTTATATAGTTAAAACAAAGTTAACTGATGAATCCTAACTGTTGACTGGTAGATGGTAGGAGGTTTTTTATTTTTCAAAGTACATTGTGTGGTCATTAGATGTGCTCAAGATGGGTTTACAATGAAGGTTTGAATGTTGTGATATGCTATATAACGAGTAGTATACCATATGACCTAGTAGATGGAATAATACAAAGTTAACTGATACATCCTAATTATTGACTGGTAGATGGTAAGAGGCTTATATTTTTCGAAGTACATTGCGAGTTCATTAGATTTGTAATAGTTATGTTTACATATGGGTGGATAAATAAGAGTGTTATTAAGTAAATATGTCAACTTGATCTTCTGTGTTTGGTGCTTAGTATGCTTGTAATATATTTTAATAGATGGAAAGTAAGTAAATGAATAGTATGTTTTGTTGTTAGGGTAAGTAAGGAAAATACACGTAATTAGTTTTAGTCATGCCATTGATGTGATTTGATATCTAGTGTGTAGGAGACCATATAACCTAGTTTTTATGGTTAAAATAAAGTTAACTAATGAATCGTAACTGTTGACTGGTAGATGGTTGGAGGTTTTTCATTTTTCAAAGTACATTGTGTGGTCATTAGATGTGCTCAATATGGGTTTACAATGAAGGTTTGAATGTTGTGATATGCTATATAACGAGTAGTATACCATATGACCTAGTAGATGGAATAATACAAAGTTAACTAATACATCCTAACTGTTGACTGGTAGATGGTAAGAGTCTTATATTTTCCAAAGTACATCGCGAGTTCATTAGATTTGCGCAATTTGTGTTATACTATCATGAGTATGGTGTGATCTAATATTTATTGACGACGATACCGTATAACGTAGAATATATGGTTAGAAAATAGTTAACTAATTTCAATTAATTATTGACTGGTAGTTAACTGATTTCGACTAAATCTATCCCTTCACTTCACCGCAGTACACTTATATGTCCACCTCCTTGAGGCATGCAAGGGGCAGTGGAGGAGAAGCCAGGGCAGAGACCAAGTAGGTGGAGGCCAACATTGAGGTGCCAGACAGTTTCACAGTGTATAGAGTGATTATGCAAGATCAAAAGATGGGATGTATTTGGAGAGTAAACATTATGCATATAACATAGTTTCATCATTAGGTGTTGGTGATTGCAGGTGGAAGTATAAAACCATAATTCCTATAGACTCGGACAATGAAGATGTTAAACTTAAGGTAGGGAACATAGATATGGTGTTACACCTTATCTATGTTTCCCACCTTATATTTAACATCTTCATCGTCTGAGTCTATAGTAATTATAGAGTTGCCCTGTGAACATGCGTTGGCAGCATGTAGCCACCGAAGACTAAATTATGTTGACTATTGCTCCCCGTTCTACACAACGGAAACTTATAGGCAAATCTATAGGAAGGGAGTTTATCTAGTACTCAAACATAAACGATGGGAAACTCCTGAAGATGTGAAGAGCCTTAATTTGAGGCCTCCAAAGGATAAGGCACGACCGGGTCGGATGAAGAAGAAGAGAATTCTATCTCGAGGTGAAGAAAAACGGAGAGTAGAATGTCGTACGTGCAAATAATATGGTCACTATCGCAATACTTGTACCGCTGTAATTGGAGAGAACCTGGTCGGTGGACATACTCCTCGTCCATCCATAGCTACACCCGCTTCATCTCATGGCCAGCCCCCATCATCACCTCATGCTAACCAAAAGTTGTCAACATCTAACCAATTCCCATAGGTAGTATACAAGTTGGGTGGTAAAGAAATCAAGAAGATGCGTCATCCATGTCCAATCCAATTGAAGATCAGCCATCAAACCGCAAAGGGGAAGAGAAAGAAGAAAATGAGACAAGTGGCTGAGCTCAATGCATGTACGCTTGAGGACAAATTGCGCAAGAGACCATTCGTAGTGGACAAAGTCGCACCATTGTAGTTTGCTTGACGACATATTTTGGAAAACTTTTATTTCTGATTGTGGCACAATATGTTGGCAATTTAACCATAAAATCCATGTGCTGAAACTTCAACTCTCAATGTGTCTTTTTTTGTCTAAATTAATATAAAACAATACTTCAAGTACCAGTTTATAATATCAATCTCCTTATTTATCACCAGGCAAATTGGTTTAAGGGTTAGAAGTTGTCAATCAAAACCCAATCAAGTCATGCAGCCATATTTGAGTTCTCTCCCAAAGGGGTTTCATAGGAAAATCCCCTGTTATCTGAACGAATACGTTTTTTAGCAATGACACATCTTTTTCGGCTGAACGAAATTATGAACATATTGATTCTTATGAATCACAAATTCTTAATTGCTCAACGGCCTTCATTACTGCACATGCACAATTTGGACCAAACCTAACCAATCAGGAACAATATCTCATTCATATCGTACCATCAAATATGGCAATGCAACCTGTCCATTATCATCTATAGTTAATGGATGTGTTTTCAGAACAATGTCATACAAAGAATATTGATTTCTCATCAATCAACTTCAGCCAAAAACTATACAAAAACATAAAATTCTATTAGTCTTGTAACGACACAAATAACTTCAAGATTCACCTTAAACATTAATCAATTATGGTACTCCTCCATAAAGTATTCATACAAACTGAATCACATAGTCAATGACAAACACTATCAAGTTAATCCACATCTACTGTCAAGAAAATGGTCGTCATATGGAATTTTGCAGAATTTGGTATGCAACCCTATGTCTCATGAAGAGAATGTCCTCTCCGGTAAAGCTAAATCGGTACCCATGCGACAGGTACCACATATAAATGCATACGCAGATGCCACAATCATTGTTGTTGATTTGTTGTGGGTGTCCGGTTATCTCTCTCACCGGGAGCCGCAAGGTAGCAGCTGCTGCATATCCCAATTTCAACACAACTATTGGCAATACATGTCTGAGGATCGCCAATTTCTTGTAGTACTGATCTACCTCAATGCCAGAGTAATATGGGTCCATGATGTATAGGACATCCTTCCTCAAGTCTAGAAGAATGAGAGTCCAATGGTTACCATTTACATGAAGAGGGAAGTGGTGGAGCTCATATTCCCAGAAGTCTTTTTCATTCACCTTCATCATATTGGTCGGAACTTCTGGCCATGCGTCTGCAACGGCGGCTCTGGAGACAGTTGCATCCTTTTCCTTCATCGATGCGTAAATGCTGAGGAGGGTAGATGCATCCATCCTCATAAGCTCCTGTGGAATTAGAAACAGACGTCAGTCAAGTAGTTAGCAGTTGTCAGTTAAATATGATATTAAAAAAAAAGAAGGCCTACCATAAAATGTACAAGATGGAAGGCTTACTTAGTAGTTGGGTGCCCAAGGGCCTTCTTCTGCAATGCCAGCACATACGCATCAATATGCTATATCAGATGAATCGAACATCGAATTAGTATAGTATATAATAGGGATGAAAATCTGAATCACTATTATTGTGTACAATTAAAATTCGCACATACATTATCCCAAAGCCACCTATGCTGCTGCATAATAGACCGTATAAACTCAGATGTCAGCTGGATTCCACCAATTTTCGGCCGGCTGTTCAATTATGATTGCTCCAAATGTCAACACATATTTATGGCAATGAAATATGAAATTAATCGATATTGAATTGAAATGTGTATGTAACTGAGTACTATGCTATAACTCACTCAGATTTCCAACCCTTTCTAAGGCTCTTTCAAAGGGTTTTTTCTTCTTCTGGTGTTAACTTATGTGGTTTAGGACATGCCAACTCCAGCAATGCTATCTCTGAGAGAGCAACGAGTCCACATATCTTGCTTCTGTGGACTTCTTGCCCTATTGGATTTTGTCACTTCGATTGGTTGGTAGTACCTAAATGTCCCCCTTCTTCAATTTGATCTAGTAATTGGTTCGCCAAGTCAATGTTAGCCTGCCCATCTTCTTCTCCCTCGCATTGAACATCGTCGTCGTTTAAGGGCTCGCCAGCAGTCTCATCCTCTGCCACATCACTTGGTCCCCTCACCAACCTCCTCTTGCTTCTCCTTGGTGCCGTGTAAGGGGTCCTTACATATTTGTTGGCAGTCCTCTTCCTCCCATGGACATCGGAGGGCACAACCTCTTTAACTCTTGGGGCATCACTCCCAATGTCAACCCCTGCCCCCCCAACCGCCACACCAGATGCACCATCAAATGGGAGAACTACATCTGTGACTATTTCCTTTGAAAAATTGCACGTGTGAGTAAAAGTGCACGTCATAATATAAAAATATTAGCATAATGTGCGGCAATAACGAAATATACGTATAGGATTGAGGTATTCAAACGCAAATCCTTCATATGAATAAAATTGTGAGGTAACTAACTTGCGGACAAGAAGATTCATTGATGGGGTTTTTATGTGCTCCATCATCAGCAACATAATCATATCCAACATCCTTCCCGTCCTGGTCAATATTGTAAACCATACTATGATTATTGTCGAAATACAAGAATAATAAAACTTAACACTAGTCAGAAGTCATGATGTTTAATTGACTGTAGCTAACCTCAAATGGGTCTGATGACCTCCCCTTCATGGACAACAAAGCTGAAACATCTTGAGACAATTTGTCTACCTTGGCCTCCAACCGGTCGAATGCATCCTATTTTAGCTAAATGAGGTCAACTGTGCTAGCTAGCTTGACTAATGTGGCCTTTATCTAGTCCAATTGGATATGCACATTTTGTCTTTCTGGAGCATGGGGTTGTCCACTTCCATTAGGCCGCACCTCATCAACAAAAGAAACAACTGTTTCATGACCTCGCTGAGGATCCTCCTCCATATCCACTTCTACTTGTTCCTCTGGCAGGGCACCACCGACGGGGAGCTTAGATTTATCAAAAATTATCCGGTCCCCCTTCAAAAAATTCTATAGCCCTGTAGCAGATTGGACAATCTCCTCATCAGACTCAGCTTGGGTCAACTCCAAGCGCCTGTGCACCAACACCTAAAAGACAAAAATATGTTCATTATCAGTCATCATATATGTCATTTGCAAATTATAAGTCATTCTAAGTCGACAAACGACAATATAGTACCTTCTCTCCGCCAAAAATTGCTTTATCAATTGCATCATAACTGAGCTTCTTATAGTTGTCCCAATTCAGCAATCTAGGATAAACATCTTGTACTCTTCTCGCACATAAGTCCCCAAGCAGAGGAATCCTTTCCATTGCCCAAACCTACATATTCAAACCATAGACATAAATGTCATAATCGCATATGCAGCATAGTACATTAAAACCTCAATCAAAATACCCAAAAAAAACGTACCAACAGTGCTGGTACAAATACATGCACAATGTAAATGGTTTTGGTAAGGGCCTTCCTTGCTTCCTCCAAGCCATGGAGGGTGTCCCAATATGCAATATTACCCCATGGATATGAATCAAATTCCTCCACATCATCAGCCAACAAAAAAAACCGCCGGTCCACCTTATGCTCCCACCCTCTGCCCACAATGAAAGAAGCCAACACTAGTATGCAGGCCAACTTCACCGCGTCTTCATCACTTTTGCTTATGATGAGCTTCTGGTATATCTGCTCCTTCGTAATGTGAAGCTTCTTCTTGACGAACACCCTACAAACTAGGGAGTCCTTTCTCAAAACTTTTGGCACTGTTGGAAGGGATGGGAGCACATCAGCCATACGCAGACCGGTTACATGGGCAAATTCTATGGGTAACAACTTCATCGAATAGGCTTCTGTCACTTGAAACCTATACTCTCCTTGATGTATTTTTATGATGTGGTGCAAGGCTTGAAGTGGGAACATGAACTTCTCTATGTCCAGCTGCATGTATTTACCGAAACATGATCTTTCGAATAGTGTTGCTTGTCTTCTATGCTTATTGAAATGCTCTTTGAGCCTCCGTATGTAAGCATATGTTGATTTGGGTTGAGGGTCGCCCTCATGGGCTCTACCCTTATCACTTTCAACTGGCTTGAAGATCACTTCCGCATTACTTGGTAGCTTCACCCTGTAATGTTTAACAGTTCACTTAAATGGTCATTACTTGGTATCTTCAAGCTGAGCATGGGTCATAATTTGGCATGTAACCCACACGCACAACATACATATCGGCAAATATGTAAATGAACAGAACCTATTTTGAATCACACAATCAAATTTTGTAGTATATCAAACACATGCACCAAACACACAATATCAGTTTGACAATATAACTTACGTACACTATCCAAATAATCAAACAAACAATATCAGTTAGGCCCTATCAGTTAACATTGTTTTAAGCAGGTGTACTTGTTTAAAGGGTCTACCCTTGATTTTCATAATATCACATATCACAGAGGATGGTAAAAAAAGGACACTAGTTTGCAAACAATTTACATATGTAGCCTACAGCCGACACAGTGCACTTTGTACACCAATAAAAGATGCCTAAAGACTATCAGTCAACAGTTAGGACCTATCAGTTAACATTGTTTTAAGCAGGTGTACTTGCATAAAGGGTCTACCCTTGATTTTCATAATATCACATATCACATTGGATGGTAGAAAAAGCCACTATTGAGCAAAAAATTTACAAGTGTAGCATTAAGCCGTAGACAATGCAATTTACACAAAAATAAATTATGACTAACGACTACCAGTCAACAGTTAGGCACTATCAGTTAACATTATTTTAAGCATGTGTACTTGCTTAAATGGTCTACCTTGATTTTCCTCATATCATATATCACAGAGAAGGGTAAAAAAAGGCCACTATTGAGCAAAAAATTTACATGTGTAGCATAAAGCCATAGACAATGCAATTTGCACAGAAATAAATTATGACTAAAGACTACCAGTCAACAGTTAGGCCCTATCAATTAACATTATTTTAAGCATGTGTACTAGCTTAAATGGTATACCCGTGATTTTCCTCATATCTTATATCACAGAGAAAGGTAAAAAAAAGGCCACTGTTGAGGAAAAAATTTACAGGTGTAGCATAAAGCCGTAGACAATGCAATTGGCACAACAATAAAAGCTGCCTAACTACTACCAGTCAACAGTTAGGCCCTATCAGTTAATATTATTTTAAGCATGTGTACTTGCTTAAAGGGTCTACCCTTAATTTTTGTCATATCACATATCACAGAGAATAGTAAAAAAAGGTAACTGTTGAGCAAACAATTTTCAGATGTAGCCTAGCAACTACATTTTGACCCTTAATTTTGTCACTTTCTTTTATATTTCGTAAAAGTAATCTATGTAAGCTAAGCCCCAAACACACATTATACAATTGAGAACATGAAAGACCCACACTCATACTTGGCACGTCAATAAAAGATGCATAAATCCCACCAGTCAATAGTTAGGCCCTACCAGTTAACCTTGTTCTAAGCATGTGTCCTTTGTTTAAATGGTCTACCATTCACTAAGCACCAAACACACAATCTACATTTGACAAGATCAATCTACCCATGTATATTGACCACACAATTTATTTTCAAGACTAAACTATAATGTACCAGTCAACAGTTAGGCCATATCAGTTAAATTCGTTTGTGGCATACAATAATGCTTCTATTAGAGCACGGCTCCAACTTAACTAATCTGCTATATTTTTCTTCCTCATCCTACATACATTATTTTTTTGCATCAGAGATTTCCTTTTTCAAAATTTATCATAAGATCACATTCTTCAAATATTTATATCAAATTTATCTTACGACATCACATACACTAATCATAAAAGTACATACATCCAATTTACACACCTATTATGAATTTCATCACACAATCTCAATAAATTTCAAACCAAAGCATATAATACTGCTAAACAAGATATTTGCTTCTTCAATTAACCATACATAGTTGTAGGATCTCACCTTGCCATTTATGTCATCTTCTATTGATCAACGGATGGGGAGATTGGTCGGACGGCCAAGTGAAGATGCAGAATATAGATTAGGGCAAAACACCAAAATGTGGGATGCGGCCGGCTAGAAGAGAGGGATGATGGGAATGGAGCTGAACAAAATGTCTTCGAAGAGGGGGGAAAGGTGGTCGCAATGTATTTCTCCGGTTGTCAAATGACTGCCGCAGTAAGATCGCCGGCGTGGATAGCGAAGGATGGAACAAAATGAGAATTTTCTCTGCAATACCGGAGGAGCAAAAGATGTGGGAATGGATGACCGATAGCAGAGAAGAGGAAGGTGAAGGATGGGATATAAAAGGTTGGATGAGGGGTTGCCAATGGTGGAGAGCAGTCGCAAGCGCTGGAGGGAAAACTGAAATCTGAATTTTGGGTTGCACCCGGTGGAGAGCGGTCGAGTCTATTCATTTCCATTGCTTAAGGGTATTATCGGCAATTCAAGCGCGCGTGTGGGTAAGTGGAACGTGCGTAAGTCTAATTTTGTAAAACTGAAATTCCTTGCCTATTTTTGTAATTCCGACATTTGTTGAGTCTATTTCTAAAAAAATTTCATTTGGCATTTGAGGCGAGGCATCATATATATGGCACAACTATTTTTAAAAGGTGGGTTGTAGAATGTTGCACAGTAAATATACTCCTTTTCATTTGAGACAACTCATATATAGGGAAAAAAGAAAAGAAAAAACCTAGCCAGATGCTAGCTAGATATCCTAAAAAAAAGTTATGTCTAATTAGACCTCCATATGACTAAATGTACAATTAGTAGCTATATTTTATGTAAATTTGTAAATTATATTTGCCTAATCCTATCATTAAAGTGACCGGATGACTGCACATGTATTGGAATATAGAGACGGAGTTGGGCCACAGAGGCCATGGCCTACCAAGCCCACAAAATTTTACCATTATATAGGTAGGACCACATGGCTCCTATGTCTCATGCTCGGTTGGGGGCTGGTCTTGCTGACCGGTCAAGACATAATTTTCACATTAAGTTCATAATAACATGTGGAGAAATGAGAAATCCTGTACCTTGATATTGTTCGGCAGGGGGTCGTTGGACTATGTGGGGCCTGCAATGATCTTACCCCTCCCACCTCTTAGCAAGTACTAAACACGCATTAGTTAAGGGCACAATGTTTCTCATGTTTTTGACATGTATTAAGGTGCTGAAGGGAGGGGTAGCCTAGCCTCACTGTGACTAGAACCCCTTGACCAGCCCACATAGGGCTTAGAGTCTAGTACATAAAGAAATGTTGATATCTATGCACAACTATTTTCTTATAGACCAGGTTTAGAGCCTTACGGGGGTTGGTCACGGAGTTGGTTAGGGAGACTTGATCAATAAAACATGAATGTACATATGCACAACTATGTGGTAGAGCGGTTCCACTAGATACTTTACAACCTAAAAGGTAAAGCCATCATTTAGTCACATCATGGACAATAGCTAGCATCTCACGCTTATAAGCGGATACAAAAAGAAAATGACCAGACAAAGCCTTTCTATAATAAGCAATGGGTCATCTTGAATGAGGACTGTACCAAGACCAACATCAGAATCATCACTCTCAATAATAAAAGTCTTGGCAAAGTTCGGGAGAACAAGAACATGGGCATAAATGAGGGCCGCTTTGAGTAAAGAAAAAGCACGTTCAACCAAATCAAATCACAAAAGCACCTTTTTTTAACAAAGCCATCAATGGTGCAACAATAACATCATAGGAAAAGATGATACATCGATAGTAACCTACAAGATCAAGAAACCTACATAGTGCACATGGAGTAGAAGGGCGAGGCCAATCCCGAACAATAGAAATCTTTTTTGGGTCGTTGGCAATATTATGAGTTTAGATGATATGTCCCAAATACTCAACGTGTTAACAACCCAAAGAGCACTTGGAGCACTTCAAGAAGAATCAATGCTTATGGAGGATTTTGAAAACAAAATGCAAGTACTGTAAGTGGTCCTCCCAAGTAGGGTTATAAGTTAGAATATCATCAAAGAAAACCAAAACAAAATGATGTAGATAGCTCTAAAAGTAGGATTGCATCTCGGGTCGGGTCGGGTTTTGCAGGACCTGACCCGACCTGAGATAGGATCTGAGTTCCTTGGATCCAACCCGACCCGAGATAAGAACCAAAAAATTTTGGACTGGACTCGACCCAAAATAAGACCTGAAAAACCCGAGAACCGAAATAGGAACCGAGATTATATCTTGGGTCGGGTTGGTTCCAATAATTTAATCTAATTTAACCTTATAATGAATTGATTTTATCTATAAAAAATTATAAAAATTCATATAACTTAGGTTAAATATGGTTTTATAAGTTAATTAGGAACTTGGGTCGGTTCAGGTTGGTTCTTGGGTTTTCACATACTGGACCTGACCCAACCTGAGATTTACCCTAGTTTTTTTCTTGGACCCGATCCAACTCGGGTCACTTTCGGGTAGGTTTGGGTCTGGATTTTCAATGTAGCCCTATCTAAAAGACATCGTTCATCTAGCACTGGAAGGTGGCAGGGGCATTAGTAAGGTCGAATGGCATGATTAAGAACTCATAATGCTTGTCATGAGTACAAAAGTCCTTCTTGGAAATATCATCAGGATGGATACAGATCTAATGATAATATAACAGAGGTCCAACTTTGAAAAGAATTGGGTTTCCGATAACTCGTCAAGCAACTCCTTGATAGCAGAAATATGATACTTATCCTTTAAAGTAATGAGGTTAAGAGACCTATAATCCACACAAAAGTGTCATGAACCATCCTTCTGTGGACAAGGAGGATAAGAGAGGAGTAAGAAGACTAACTAGGCCAGTAATGCCAGAGTATACCATTTCGCAAACCAGAGGTTCAATATCTACCTTCTAGAAATGCAAATAGTTGTATGGGCGGACATTAGCTAGAGGAACACCAGGGTAAATACTAATCTGATGGTCAAAAAAATAGATTGGTGGTATTCCCTTTGGTTTCTCAAAGATGGACTGACGCTCATCTAAGAGAGTAGCTAAGCGGGTGGAGTATCGTCGGGTTGGGGAACCTCAACTAAAAGGTGGTGCTATAAAAGGAGGTCATGAAAATAATAATGGGAAAGAGTCTCCAATGTCTCAACAGACTGGAGGCAGCCAGGTGGATGAGCAGTGATATGCACCGACTGGCCCCCATATGTGAAAGCCATAGTCATACGGCAGAAGTCCCAAGAAACAGGACTTAAGTCTTCAGGCAATTGAACACCAAGAAGAACATCATCCCCCTTAGTAGGAACCATAAATAAATTCAAAGAGTATGTCTAACCCAGTAATAATAATTTGACCTTGGAGCAAGCATTGCAACTCTTGAAATAGGTTCCATCGCCAATCAACACATCAAAGGTCTCAAAGTCTTTAATAGGATAGCCAAGGTGACAAGCAACTTGATCACTAATGAAATTAAAAGTACTTTGACTATCATTTAGAACATACACTAGTTGTTTCTTAATTAAGCCCTTAACACACATAGTGTGTGGAGTATATATAAGATCTCTAACTTTAGACCAGTTTAATTTCTATTTAATTATGCGTTATTGTGTGGTTTTGCTTGAATTTGTTGGTTTGATTTGATTTTGGGGTTAAGAGTTAGTAATTATGATTTTAGCAAAGTTTAATTTTATTTTTATAAGTTTTAATATCAAACTTAATTTATTCTATTTTTAGGGATTTTATAAAAAAAATTATTAATTAAGGGTATAGACCTCACCATGGGCCCCACGTCCACGATTGGACGGCATGTATCCCACATGACCCTAAATTTCAATCATTTTTTGTACTATGAGTTTTGAACTAATCAAACTCGTTTTTAGCCCTAAAATGACTCTAATTAGCTACTTAGGGTGTTATAATTCATTTTTACAGCACAACAGTTTCTATAGATAACCCAACAGCTTATTATATAAAAGAAACCCTAACCCATTTTCCAATTGAGAAAGGGTTGTGCTAAGAGGCAAGGTGGTGCACTAACCCCATTGCCTAACTAGAAAAATCCTATTTAGGTGAGTTTTTAGCCCTAATCATCCATAGTCTTCCGGTTTTACTTATAATCTCTCTTATCTTCACTTTTCCCCAAATGAATTCTTAATTTATTCCATTAAAAATATAATTTTTAATTTTGATTTCAAACCCTAGATGGGTAATTTTTGTTTTTAACCAAAATAAATCATAGATCTACTTATTTTCAAAGTTATTTAAGCTTAATAATTAATTTTAATTAAGTATTAACTAAAACCCTAATTTTGAGTAGGGTTTCTTAAGAAGTAAAGCTTCATTTTCGATCCAAAGACTTCAAGGTCATGGTTTTCATCTTGTGTGGTTTTTATGTATTGGATTGCATGTTTCAATGTTTAAGTGGGTTTTTGCTTATTTATGTGCTTTAATGATGGGTTATTAAAAGCATGTCATTTATATTAATTTTTTTGTGATTAAACTTAAGAATGGTTAGATCTATCATGTTTTAGGTTTGTATTTTGATATCATAAAAGTTTGAAGTAATTTTAGAGTTTTCTAGAATTTTTGGGTATTTTCAGTTTGATTTTCGAGATGTCGAAGACAAACCATAAATGGGCATAAAGTGAATTGCTAATGGCATTCAAATGGTCCAACAGGCGTTTGAACGACCTGCCATTCAAACAACCTATCTGGCCAATTGAACGATCTTGTGTTTGAATGGCTCAATAGGGTGTTTGAACGGCAAAATGGTGGTTTTTGTCATTTTTGTATATTTTGGTCATTTCTTGTTCTCTTTCTATGGATCTAATTCCTTATGAATAAACTGAGTTATTATTGCATACAAATGCTATTGTGATTGCATAAAAACCATCTTGGAATTTATGATTTAGCTCAAGCACGATTTATGCTATATTTATTTAATTTTAGCATGATATTCTATTCATCTTAAATTCATGTTTGATGACCACTTCATGATTTTTTGATGATTAAAGTAGGTTTAATCATGTTGATGTCTAGATATACTTGCACATGTTATAATAATTCTTGGTGAATTATGTTCCTATATTCTAGCTTAAGTATGGTGATGTTTATCCTTGTCCAAGTCTAGCATGATGTTATACTTGTCTTAAACTCATATTTCGATGTTTTCACCACACTTGCTTCGTAATTTCAGTAGGGTGAGACTATGATAAAATTATGGATGGATGTATATAACATTGATTATAGATTGTTCATGTTTTACATGTCTTAGCTTATACTTAAATACTACCACTTATGTACACATGTGTAGCTATTTATGATGTTACTTGGCACTAATGAACCATGTTTGATGCACATGTGGACTGATTTGAGCATGTCTCATGTATTTAGACTCATGTCGCGTTGCTTAAGTATATACCATGTTACATGCATATGTAAATAATTTATAAATAAGATTAATCATGATTGGTCGTGTATGATGTATTGGATGCAATTGGATGCCATTAGTTGTCAGATTAATCGATCAAAGACTTATCTAATTAGATTTATGTCTGAAAGGATGGGTTTTACGTCCAACAGATGGGTTTTACATCCCTTTTAGGATGGGTTTCTTCCTTAGGTTGTATAAGATCCCTGACCTTGAACCGACCGGTTTTAAATTCATTCATGTTTAATTACTTTTATGTAGTTTAAGCCGTTTCTAATGAATTTCAATGATTTTTAAAAATAAAGGTGATTTCCAAAGGGTTTAAAGAAAAATAACTTCATATTTGTGAGTTTTAAGTGAATCCAAAATCATTTGTAAATTTTTTGAGAATTTTTGAATATTTTTAAAAATTAGGGTTTGGCGGGATCCCTTGGGGCCCCACTGTCGAATTTGGGGTTGTTGGTCTAAAACATCTTAGACATCAAACGAAGTCATTACCAAAAATTTTAAACTTTTCTAGCCCTAATTAAAGTTTAAATGGCCAAAATACCTACTTTTAGTCAAACACTCTATTCTCACCCTAGGTATAGTTCATTCCTTCTACTAAAAGGAAAGGGGTTGAGCCATTTTCAAATTGGGAATAGGTTGTGTAAGGGTGTTTAGAGCCTAATCCCCAGTTAGGCTCAAAGAGGAAGTGATTAGAGGTATGTTCTTCCTTAATCTATGCTTAATCATAAATCCTCTCTTTCTTCCTTAATCTATGCTTAATTATTAGGGTTTTTTCTAATCCTCTCTTAAATTTATCTTCCTCCGTTGATTCAATCCAATTTCAAACCAGTTAATCACTGTTTTACTTCTTTGTTTCAAACCCTAACCTTCAAAAAATTCGTTTTTTGGTCTCTTAAGCCCTAGATCTTGGGTTTGCTTTATGATTTTTAAGGTTAAATGGAGTTTAAATGTGTATTAATATAAAAATAATACTTTTGGAATGTTTTGGGGGTAATTGAAGGATTAATCCGATTCAAATCAAATAGAGAGGTAATGGGTGTTCATCTCAACCATAATATGTATGCAAATCTCAATTTTTATGTGTTTTGACTTGATTACTTAGGGTTTTGATTTGCAATGAGTTGATTTAATGTTCTGGAATATTTAATTCAATTTTAATGGTGAATGAGGCTTGGAATGAAGATTTTAAACTCCATTAATGATGTTTCGGTTTTGAATTTCAAAAGGAAGAAGACCTCAATCTGCCTTGTTGGCGATCGATCGGTTATAGTGGCCAATCGATTGGCTACATAGCAGAATTTGGGTATTTTATTTCCTATGTTTATTTCGGTATGGTTACTCCCAAATGTTGTTTCTAATATTCATGTAGAGTGTTTTGAGTTAGAATAAGCTCCTGGAAAGATATACTATTTATGTTGGGAATTATAAAGCATGTTTAAGTATTATATCAAAGTACATGTTGAGGGTTACATGTGTTAGTATGATTTATCTTGAATCTATGGTGGATGACTTTCTTATGTTTAAGCATTCTTCCAACAAGGTTAGTGTATGACAATGATATGATATGTTATCTTATAATATGAATGAATTGTGTGTGAATGGTGATATCATGTTCTACCTTCATGTGTAGAATAATGTCATGCCCTCGGTTTTTCAAACCATTTTCCAATAAATTTCAAGAAAAAATTTTGTAATATAATGGCTGTATTTTGTCAAAATTGACAAAAATCGAAACATGTGAAAATATTTTATATTTTCCACATCATTAATTTAAAATCACACAACTTGAAACTTTCTTTTAAATCATCAAAACACATCGACTAAACACTCGGGCGTGAGATCAAACAAACACACATAAAAGCACGAGTGCCATGGCCATGGGCTTAAATACACATCTCCCAGGCATAGACGAGTACAAGTCTGATAACAGTCCTAATATAAACAGTCCATATACAAGTCCAAAATAATACATGCATAAGCTCTCAACACGCCCAATACTTGTATACTCAAAATTTACATCAGATCGTGGCATAACTAAACAAAAGAAACTAAATAGTCAAAAATTGACCAGAAGTCTATAAGTTTGTCATCTCCCCCAAAACTAAGTCCCGCCTACGAAGCTCTCATGCTGGGACCCACAGAAGTCACTGGAGGATCTGAAATTCAGTAAAGGGAAAGTTAGTATTTTCACACTCAGTAGAAAATACCCAGTAGGGGATTTCTAAACAATGAACTTGTAAGCCTAAATGTAGTTGCCTTCATAATACATAACATGAAGGAAGAAAACATGACAATCAAAGTCTCTCAAAATAAGATACTCATAACCATACACATGTCACGAACTCATGTTCGTTCCATCTTACCACACAATCCTACACATATACATACACTTATTGTCTTACTTAACTCTTACACTTATAGTCCTGCTCATACAGTCTTACTCAACACATACACTTACGATTGACACCTAGAGCTCATTATCAAGCTAATCAGCTCCAATGTCGACGGAAAGGAATGCCACTAGGGCGTCACCTTAACCTTCAGAGAGTACTAGATGCCATGGACTTTTCCGAAGGCAAGGTATGCCTATGCTCATGGGGCACAGGATTAAACAGGTAAGGGTAGTTCCATGATACTACTTACTTGAGCGTGCAAACATAAACAGCCACACATTAGGGTCATACAATCTCCCACACTTTAGGGGTCTTATAGTGCCAATGCCACTATTGGGTAGAATTCATACAGTGCCACTTTTGGGCAGAATCATACAGTGCTCTCAATAGAGCATCAAACATCTGGGCTTAAATATAGCACACAGATAAACTCCCATAGGATACACACCATGGCTAGACATGAGAAGTGCTTGGCTGATTAATCATCAGCTAGCTCAACCACAGAACTTAATCCTTCTAACTACTAAACTCTCAAACTCACAAGGTTAACATTTTAGTTTTACTTAACATTCCAGTTTGAATTAAATACTTTATGCTCGTGTAATTTTCCTCTGAAATCATACTATCAACAAGTCTACTAGTAAACTCGAAACTAAGTTTGTTTCCCTCGAGAACTCTGAAGGTTTCCGCTCATTGCATCAAAGCCTGATCCAATCCAAACCAATTTCAGCCCATCAAGCGTACAGATGTCAATACTATCGATATAAACTTCCACCATTGCGCATATCAAACCACACAAATCTAACCAAACACTACTTACAATTATAGCACATCCAACATGTGCCTAAACCATTGCAAACTCATGCAAATAAAGGATCTTACTGCAGATAAAGGATGTTACTAGCATGCAAATACTTACACTACAAATGTGTACAGTCCCTCATTTGTCAAGCCGATAACAAGTCATTTAAATAGTATTTGTATAAGCTAATATCATACCATTACATGCGATATCCATAGCATTACACGTTATGAAGCATGCAATTAAATTGGCCCTAGCATGAATTCTAACATACTAAGCACGCTATGATAGAATTACAAATTCAAAGCCCCCTACATCATTTTTCAGGCGTACGAATGTTGTCGGGGTGCACAACTGTGGCGGCGTCAGTGGCAAATTCGGCGAACCCAAGTGTCACTTTCTATGAACGAGCTGCCCCTGTGTGCAAAAGTGTCGTAGGCTTGCCGGGGTTTATGCGATGAATGGTCAGGTCCCGATTCAACGCCCGTCGATCTTCATGCCTTCTGTTGCTGCTGCCCAAGAGGCGGTCATGGGTGGAGACTACACCCAACCGTGCTGATTTGCAAACCCAAATCCCATGCGACGTCTAGCTCCACACTTGATCACCAGAAGATCATGGCGAACCATCAGAAGCCGGAATCGTCCCTGGTAAAGGTCGGAAATCGTTGTTCCGGAGGCCGAAACCCACGTATAAGGGCTAGAGGGGAGTGGGTTAAGGTAGAGAGGTGAGGAGGAGGAGTAACAAGGTGATGGTGACCAGCCACGTCCACCGGCAAGGCCACATGACCGCCGAACAGCAAGGTTTTTGCTTCCCGGTTGTGAGTTTTTGGGTGCAAAAACATGGGACGGTGGATGGGAGGAAGGTCGAAGAGGAGAAAGAAGGGCGTGGGAAGGAAGCCTCTGACCATGAAGGGGTGGAGAGGTGGTGGGCAGCCAGAAACAGCACACGACAATTACCAAACAAAGCCCCGATGCTCCTAACGGCCAAAAGGGTGAAACCGAGCGGAAAGGAGGTGACGGCGGAAGCTCTAGTCGGTACCACTGGACTCGTGGTGGCTGGGTGAAGGGGGATTCGGCAAGAAACTGCAGATTCCGACGATGGAGGAGGAGCGACGAAGGGTCCGGAAAAGCCCTCGGTTTTCCCACTGCTCACTGTGAGTTTCTGGAATGAACTGATGGGTCGTGGCTGAAAAGCCACGATCCACTATTCGTTTATATGCTTTTAATTTAATTACACATCAACCTCCCCTTTTCACAGGTTGTCGCTCCCATACATGTGCTACGCCTCCTCTAACGCGCCCAAATGCTAATAAACCTCGGGCCCACCCTTTTCACACCGAAGCCTCCCTTCATACGTCGAAGCTTTATTTTACGCACCAAAGCTTCGACTTATATGCCAAAAGCATATTTTAGGTGGAAAATTCCTTTTTATGCGTCAAAACCCTCTTTCCACATGAAAGGTTTAATTTATGCGAAACCTCTCTACTTACTCTTAAGCTCCAAACGTAACACCACGTACACATACATATACGGAACAAAATACAAGGTAATTATAATGAACAACTCGATTTTTCTTTTCCACAAAAACAAGTGAAAACCACAGAAAAATCCGGGTCATTACATTCTTCCCCACTTAGGAAATTTTGTCCCCGAAATTGTTCCGTTAACAACACCATACAATTTACATAGCAAACAACTCAGGGTATTTCTCTCTCATATCCGCCTCGACTTCCCAAGTCACCTCCTCAAAAGTATGGTATTGCCATAAGACCTTCACTAAAGGAATGGTCTTTGTCCTCAAGACCTATTCTTTTCTGTCTAGAATTCGACTTGAATGCTCCTCAAAAGTCATGCCATGATGAAGCTCCATAGGAGTGTAGTCAAGTACATGGGAGGGGTCGGGCACATACTTACGGAGCATCAATACATGGAAGACTTCGTGAACTCCAGCGAGCTGAGGTGGCAGGGCAACTTTGTAAGCCACTGGTCCAATCGTTTCCAGGATCTCGAAAGGACCCCCATAACGAGCACTCAATTTTCTTCTTACCCCAAACTGCATAATTCACTTTGAGGGGGAGACACACAAAAATACATGGTCACCAACCTCAAACTCAAGGTCTTTCCGCTTCCAATTGGCATAGCTTTTATAACGGCTTTGTGCAGTATGTAGTCTTTGCCTTGCTAACTTCACTTTGTCTACATACTGCTGGATTAACTCAGACTTGAGTAACTTTCGTTCTCCTACAATGCCTCATATGGTGCCATTTCAATGCTAGAGTGATAGCTATTATTGTATGCAAACTCAATCAGAGTCAAATGCCGATCCCAAGAACTCTTCCAATCCAAGGCACAAGCTTGCAACATATCCTCTAGCGTTTGAATGGTCCATTCTGACTGACCATTAGTCTGAGGGTGAAAAGCATTGCTAAACTTTAAGGCTGTACCTAAAGCTTCTTGCAACCCATGCCAAAAATGAGAAGTGAACCAGCTGTCTCTATCAGACACAATGGAAATGGGTACACCATGTAATGTCACGATCTCATCAACATAAAGTTGCACCAATTCATTAGGTGGGTGTTCTCTTCGAAGAGGCAGGAAATGAGCAGACTTCATCAACCAGTCCACAATCACCCAAATCGCCTCATGCCCCTTTTGAGCACGAGGTAAACCCACAACAAAATCCATCGTGATGTGCTCCCACTTCCACTTTGGGATCTCCAATGGTTGTAGGGGTCCTGATGGTCTTTGATGCTCTGCTTTGATAGGCTAGCATGTCAAGCATCTAGAAACACACTCCCCATTGTCTTTCTTCATGCCACTCCACCAAAACTCACGACGCAAATCTCAGTACATCTTCATTCCGCCAGGATGGATTGTGTACTGAGAGTGATGGGCTTCCTGTAACAACTCTTGCCATAACTCCGACATGGATGGAAGTACTAATCTGTGCCAGAATCTAATTCCATCATCAACCCTTCTGGTAAAACCCGGTCTACCCACTAATGTTTGTGTCTTCAAATCCTCAAGTTGTGCCCAAATCACTTTATCTACAATAGCTGATCGAATCTTGAGGTTAGCCACAAAACTCTGCCTATGACTTGCATGGAACTCAGGTCTACAATCTACAATCTCCTCCAACAGTCTCCACTCTCCCACCCTCATGTGTGTGGCTAAACCCTCAGATTTTCTGCTCAATGCATCAGCAACCACATTTGCCTTTCCTGGGTGGTATAAAATAGAGAAATCATAATCTTTCAGATACTCCACCCACCTCTTCTGATGCATATTCAAATCTTTCTGTGAGAAAATATACTTCAAGACTTTATGATCCATATAGACTTCAAATGTCTCGCCATATAGATAATGGTGCCAAATCTTTAGAGCGAAGACAGCTGTTGCCAATTCTAAGTCATGTGTCAGATAATTAACTTCATGGGGTTTAAGCTGCCTCAAAGCATAGGCAATCACCTTCCCATGTTGCATCAAGACACAACCCAATCCTCTTCCAGAGGCATCACTATATAGAACAAACCCTCCGCTCCCTGACGGTAATGCAAGAACTGGAGCAGTAGTCAACCTCCTCTTCATATCCAAAACGCTTTTCTCACATGCCTCATCCCAAACAAATTTGACTTCCTTTCTTGTTAATCGGGTCATCGGAAGGGCAATGGAAGAAAACCCTTCAATAAACCTCCAGTAATATCTTGCCAAACCCAGGAAACTCCGTGCCTCTGTCACGGTCTTAGGTGGCTCCCACCGTAATACTGCTTCAACTATAGCTGGATCAACAAACACCCCTTTACCTTAGATCACATGCCCCAAAAATTGTACTGAATCTAGCCAAAATTCACATTTACTAAATTAAGCATATAGTTGGTGAGACCTCAAGGTCTCCAGAACTAACTGGAGATGCTCTCCATGTGCTACGGGATTAGGGAAATAAACCAAAATGTCATCAACAAATACTATGACAAACCTATCCAAAAATTCCCTAAATACCCGATTCATCATATCCATAAATGCAGCAAGGGCATTAGGGAGCCCAAACGGCATCACTAGGAACTTGTAGTGGCCATTCCGAGTCCGAAAAGCTGTCTTAGGGATATCCTCATCCCGAATCCGAAGCTGATGGTACCCCGACCTCAGGTCAATCCTTGAGAAAAGTTTAGCTAATTGCAGCTGATCTAAAAGATCATCAATCCTAGGAAAGGGATACTTATTCTTAACAATGACCTGGTTCAACATACGATAATCGATGCATAAACGCAGGGACCCATCTTTCTTCTTTACAAATAGAACTGGAGCGCCCCAAGGTGAAACACTCGGTCTAATGAATCCTTTTTCTAGGAGTTCCATTAGCTGCTCTTTAAGTTCCTTCAATTCTGCCAGGGCCATCCTGTACGGCACTTTAGAGGTAGGGTGAGTGTCAGCCACAAGCTCAATGACAAACTCCACTTCTCTCACTGGTGGTAACCCAGGCAGTTTGTCAGGAAACACATTAGAAAAATCCCTCACAACGTCCAATTGCTCTATCTTGAACCCCACTGACTGCTTCTCCAACACATATGCCAAGTAGGCTCTACAACCTTTGGCTATGCACCTTTTTGCCTTAATAGCTGACATAACACAAGAAGTTAATCTATCCCGAATACCACCCTTGGCCCCTCAAGGCATTCAAAGATCACCTGCTTCTTGTGACAATCTACAATTGCTCGTTGGGCAGCTAACCAATCCATACCCAGAATCACATCAAAATCAAACAGGTCTAAAACAACCAAATATGCACTCCACTCACAATTCTCTAGTTGAACTGGCACCCTTTCAACAAATTCATGGGTGGTAACCACATCCCCCATAGGAGTCAAAATAGCTAACTCATAAGCCATATTATGCACCGATAAAGGTACTCATGAAGGTGCGTGACACAAAAGAGTGTGTAGATTCAGGGTCAATTAAAATTTTTGCAAAACAGTCAGAGATAAGCATAGTACCCTCAATGACGGCATTGGCTACTCTGGCCTCGTCTGCAGTGATGGCAAAAACCCGTCCTTCAACTCTAGGCCTCTGCTCGGGAGGTGCTGGTTGCTCTAGCTTTGGCTACTTCCTCTTACAATCCCTGGCATAATGCCCCATCTCACCACAGGAGTAACACCGATTCTCCATCTTGTAGCAGGGCCTACCGGGGTGGCGCCCACCACAAGAGGAGCAAGGATCATTGGTGCCCCTCCGAGGCTGAGGGGGTCGTCTCTGCAACTACTGTTGCTGACATGGTACCTGCCCCTAGTGGTTCTAACCCTGATGCTGCTGAACTGGCTGAACTGGCTGCCTAAGGCCCTGAACTTGTCGCTGAGACTGTGACTGCTGCTGAGGCTGTCTTCCCTGCTTGCCCATAAAGGTGCTGACCTCACCATACCTCCTCTTGCGGTCCTCCCATCGAGAACCACTAGCTTGCCCCTGCCTCTCCTGTCTCTCAGACTGGCCTCTCTGATAATCTTACTCAACAATAGAGGCAAGCTCCACAGCCCTCACCAAGGTAGTAGGCTCGTGAAGAACTACCTTAGCTCAAACTGCACCGTGTAAGCCATCCACAAACTTGGAGGCTTGAGACTCCTCTGTAAGACCACTACCATCCACAAACCTCTGCAGATTAGCAAAACGAGTCTCATACTCCAATACGGTCATGCTCCTTTGCTTGAGGCTGAGGAACTCTAGCTCCTTCTGACGACGAAGGTATCGCAGAAAATACTTCTCATAAAATACCTTCACAAACTTATCCCACACCATAGGCTGTCCTACTGGCAAAAGATTACGCTTGATAGACTTCCACCAATATCGGGCATCATCTACCAAAGAGTAAGTGGCCATCACCACCCTACGCTCATCGGCGATCTGCATGACCTCAAATAACTGCTTCATATCCTCCACCCACTCACTGGCAACCTCTGGCTCTCCTCTGCCATCATAAGTACGTGCCAGTCTTTTGAACCTCTCTGCTAGGGATGTCCCTCTGCCTCATCTAATCTCGTCTGAGAAATATGATATCCTTGAGCCTCTAGATACTGGTTCAAGCCCTGGAACATCATACTCATAAACTCAGCAGTATGATCCAAAGGGGTAATAGGCCCTGATATCTCCCAACCTGCAGAAGAGCCTGGCAGCAAGTCAACAGCCTTGGGAGAATCTCTATGCGGTGCTGTTGTGGCATCTGTACCACTTGGAGAAGCCGAGCCCCTAGACGTATTCTCCGTAGGCATCTGTTCAGAACAATAGAACTTAACTTAGAAACTCCAACTAACCCTTACAAAAGCATAATACATAAACTGAACTTACTCCTACATGCCACAATTTTGGACTTGCGACTATTAAGGACTTGTAGTCAGAAAGCCTAGGCTTCGATACCAACTATCACCCCCGTGTTTTTCAAACCATTTTTCAGTAAATTTTACAAAAAAAAATTGCAATATAACGGCTATATTTTGTGAAAAATTGACAAAAATCAAAATTTGTGAAAACATTTTATATTTCTCACATCATCAATTTAAAATCACACAACCTGAAACTTTCTTTTAAATCATCAAAACACATCGACTAAACACCCGGGTGTGAGATCAAACAAACACACATAAAAGCACGAGTGCCATGGCCATGGGCTTAAATACGCATCTCCCAGGCATAGCCGAGTACAAGTCCGATAATAGTCCCAATATAAACAGTCCATATACAAGTCCAAAATAATAATGCATAAGCTCTCAACTCACCCAATACATATATACTCAAAATTTACATCAGATTGTAGCATAACTAAACAAAAGAAACTGAACAGTCAAAAATTGACCTGAAGTCTGTAAGTTTGTCCTCTCCTCCAAAACTAAGTCCCGCCTACGATGCTCTCGTGCTGGGACCTGCAGAAGTCACTAGAGGATCTGAAATTCAGTAGAGGGAAAGTGAGTATTTTCATACTCAATAGAAAATACCCAGTAGGGGATTTCTAAACAATGAACTTGTAAGCCTAAACATAGTTGCCTTCATGAAACATAGCATGAAGCAAGAAAACATGACAATCAAAGTCTCTCAAAATAAGATGCTCATAACCATACAAATATCACGAACTCATGTTCGTTCCATCTTACCACTCAATCCTACGCATATACATACACTTGTTGTCTTACTCATACTGTCTTACTTAACTCTTACACTTACAGTCCTACTCTTACAGTCTTACTCAACATATACACTTACGATCGACACCTAGAGCTCATTATCAAGCAAATCAGCTCCAACGTCAAAGGAAAAAAATGTCACTGGGGGTCACCTTAACCTTCGGAGAGTACTAGATGCCATGAACTTTTTCGAAGGCAATGTACACCTATGCTCATGGGGCACATGATTAAACCGGTAAGAGTAGTTCCATGATACTACTTACTTGAGCGCGCAAACATAAACGGCCACACATTAGGGTCATACAAATGCCCACACTTTAGGGGTCTTATAGTGCCAATGCCACTTTTGGGCAGAATCCATAGAGTGCCACTTTTGGGCAGAATCATACAGTGCTCTTAATAGAGCATCAAATGTCTGGTCTTAAATACAGCATACAGACAAACTCCAGTAGGATACACACCATGGCTAGACATGAGAAGTGCTTAGCCCATTAATCATTGGCTAGCTCAACCACGGAACTTAATCCGTCTAACTACTAAACTCTCAAACTCACAAGGTTAACATTTTAGTTTTACTTAACATTCCAGTTTGAATTAAATACTTTATGCTTGTGTAATTTTCCTCTGAAATCATACTATCAACAAGTCTACTAGTAAACTCGAAACTAAGTCTCTTTGCCTCAAGAACTCTAAAGCTTTCCGATCATTGCATCAAAGCCTGATCCAATCCAAACTAATTTCAGCCCATCAAGCGTACACATATTGATACTATCGATATAAACATCCACCATTGCGCATATCAAACCACACAAATCTAACCAAACACTACTTACAATTATAGCACATCCAACATGTGCCTAAACCATTGCAAACGCATGTAGATAAAGGATCTTACTAGCATGCCAATACTTACACTGTAAATGAGTACAGTCCCTCATTTGTCAAGCCGATAACATGTCATTTAATTAGCTTTTGTATAAGCTAATATCATACCATTACACGTGATATCCATAACATTACGCGTGTGAAGCATGTAATTAAATTGGCCCTAGCATGCATTCTAACATACCAAGCACGCTACGATAGAATTACAAATTCAAAGCCCCATACCTTGTTTTACGGGTGTACAACACGCATTCTAACATACCAAGCACTCAACAATAGAATTACAAATTCAAAGCCCCATACCTCATTTTCTGGGTGTACAAATGATGTCGGGGTGCACAACTGTGGTGGCGCCAGTGGCAAATTCGGCGAACCCAACTGTTGCTTTCTATAAACGAGCTGCCCTTGGTGCGAAAGTGGTGTAGGCTTGCCGGAGTTTTATGTGATGAATGGTTGGGTCCCGATTAAATGCCCGTCGATCTTCATGCCTCCTGTTGTTGCTGCCCAAGAGGCAATCATGGGTGGACACTACACCCAACCGTGCTGATTTGCAAACCCAAATCCCGTGCGACGCCTAACTCCACACTTGATCACCGGAAGATCATGGTGAACCGTTAGAAGCCGGAATAGTCTCGGGTAAAGGTCCACAATCGTTATTCTGGAGGCCGAAACCCATGTATAAGGGCTAGAGGGGCACGGGTTAAGGTAGAGAGGTGAGGAGGAGGAGAAACAAGGCGATGGTGACCAGCCACAGCCGCCGGCAAGGCCACACGACCGCCGGACAGCAAGGTTTTTGCTTCTCGGTTGTGAGTTTTTGGGTGCAAAAACATTGGACGGTGGATGAGAGGAAGGTCAAAGAGGAGAAAGAAGGGTGTGGGGAGGAAGCCTCCGACCGGAGGAGGGGTGGAGAGGTGGTGGACCACCAGAAATGGTGACGACAGTCACCAAACAAAGCCGCGACGCTCCTAACGGCCAAAAGGGTGAAAATTGAGCCAAATTCCAGTAGCTCAAGGAGGAGCAAGGAGGGGACGGCGGAAGCTCTAGTCGGTACCACCGGACTCTTGGCAGCTGGGTGAAGTGAGATTTGGCAAGAAACGGTAGATTCTAACAATGGAGGAGGAGTGACGGAGGGTCCAGAAAAGCCCTCGGTTTTCCCGTTGCTCACTATGAGTTTCTGGAGTTTCTGGAATGAACTGATGGGTCGTGGCTGAAAAGCCACGATCCACTATTCATTTATATGCTTTTAATTTTATTACACATCAACCTCCCCTTTTCACAGGTTGCCGCTCCCATACACGCTCCATGCCTCCTCTAACACGCCCAAATGCCAATAAACCTCGGGTCCTTTCACACTAAAGCCTCCCTTCGTATGTCGAAGCTTTATTTTACACACCAAAGCTTCAACTTATGTGCCAAAAGCGTATTTTAGGTGCAAAATTCCTTTTTATGTGTCAAAACCCTCTTTCTACATGAAAGGTTTAATTTATGCAAAACCTCTCTACTTACTCTTAAGCTCCAAACGTAACACCACGTACACATACATATACAGAACAAAATACAAGGTAATTATAGTGAACAACTCGATTTTTCTTTTCCACAAAAACAAGTAAAAACCACAGAAAAATCCGGGTCATTATAAATAATCATGCTTATAAGAGTTAAGCATTTGATTTCATATGAATGGAATAATGGTTTACATTATATTTCACCCATGATTTCAGTTGGTAATTATGATTAGATTTTTATCAAAGCATGTGTGGATTGCCTTATGCGCTATTGTCCAAGCATAGTCATGTGCTTAGAAATGTATGAACACACACATGTGGGGTATATATTATGAAATCGTGGTTGTTTATGGTTTGATTATGATGCATGTGGGGATTGATGGGAGCACGTTCCATGGGTTGGAATTCACATAGATCTTGCTCACAAATGTATCATATTTTCATGCATCATAGAATGGACTTCATGAATGAGATTTTACCAATGTTTAGCCATGATTAATCAATTGTATGCAATGATGTGAGATTATGTGCCAGATTAATCGATCGTTGGCTTAATCGAAACTTGTCTTGTCCGAAAGGACATGATTTCGATTTGAGTTCCTATATGGAACATGTATACTCCCTGGGTTGAGTCGATTTACGTTGAGTTGAGTCAATTTGAGATATATGGAGATGAGGGATGAACTCATCTTGTGGTTGGGATTTCATGAGATAGTCACATCTAAACACTGAACACCCAAAGTGGTATGCCTTTGTGCACCAGCTACCATGTGTTTTAGGTTCCCTATGTGGAAATTTGGACTCTCCCCACCGCAAAGATGTCCTTGGCAAACACACTGTTCTAGGTTCCCTATGTGGGAATTTGGATGTTCTTGGCTAGAACTGTCTTTGGCGAGTAAACCTGCTCTAGGTTCCCTTTGGGAATTTGGACTTCTTGTGTGGATTGTCCTTGACGAGCAGAGGGGCTGACTACCTCTACATCTTAGTTCCCATGAGGGATTCAGACTGTGTCCAGAGCGGGCAATGCCCTAGGTTTTTGGTTAGGAAATCGGACTACGTTCAGCCTTTGTGGAAATGTTTGTGTTTACTCCTTGATGAAGACATTCACCATTTGTTGATAATGCATGTGTATGAAATAATATTATACCCAGATTACATAGGTTGTGTAGGGATATTTGAGATTATGTGACATATGTGGATATGATTTATTATGCATGATTTAGAACAATGTGATTGAGACACTATTATGTAGGTTTATGTGATATGAATGTATGATTAGAAAGTGTGTAATTGAGATACTATTATGCAGGTTTATGTGATATGAATGCATGATCTAATGGTGTGATTGAGATACTATTTTACAAGTTTATGTAATATGAATGCATTATCTAAATTATGTGATTGAGACATTTATATGTGGGTTTATGGGACGTGGTTACATGATCAGAAAGTATGTTAGAGATATTTCTCAGGTGGATTATGTGTGATACTATGCTTAATTTTGGATGGATAAGGATTACTACTTATGGAGGATGGATGCTAAGTTATAACATGATCATTTATTCACAAACTTGATTTATATGTTATATACATGTTAGAGCTTTTACTTAGGGATAAGTAGTGGTTTAGTAAAGGGATAATTAGAAAATGGTATATCATGTTAATTACGAATCTAAATTGCTATATTGCCATGTGGTGATAGTTTTTTTATTATTGTTGTCGTATTCAAACCTTATTGAATTTTACTCACCCCACTTTCTTTGTTTTGTTTTGGGGCTGCATGATTTGACATGAAGTCGGGCAGGACCCTTTGTTTGAGAAATGGTCGGGGAGAGCATAGGATTAGGCGTAGATACCTCTAGACTTTGTTATATTTTTCTGATTTACTCTGTTATGATAATAGAACATCTTGTATGGTGGTTCTTGTTTCAGATTTGTATTTTTATTAAGTTTTCAAATTTGTTTGAGACCTTGATTCGAGCCAGGTGTGTTGGCTCAGGATTATAAGTATGTGGGTATAAGACTTGTAGATTAGTTCAAAGTTAAAGTCTTATTTTGTTCTACTTATTACGCTTTCTCAAAGGTTATGTGGTGCGTAACTTCTCTAGTTAAACCATTCGTATGAAGGGCTTAGTCTTCGACTATCCTTTAATCTCGTTCCATTTTTTGTAGCTCCCGCGCTCTTGATTGACCCTTGGATGGGGTTCAGCTCAGGTCGGGTGGTGCTGGGGTGTGATAGGCTGAGATAAACAAAATGTTATATGAATGTTATTTGATAAGTTATCTGGACTATGAGAATCTCGGATGATATGTTCTAGTGTACCGGCTTACCACGTACAGTGCTCGAGACTTTGGTCTTGATGAACAGTTTACTCGGGACTTCGGTCATGATGATCAGTTGTGCTTGGGGCTCTAGCCTTGATGAGTAGTTGTGCTGAGGGGTTTTGACCCTGATGAGCAAGTTTATTTCTCTCAATTTGTGAAACATTCACCATTTATTGTTGCATTTGTATAGAAGTTTATGCTCATTTACAGAGAATGTGTAGGAACAATAAAGCTTATTTTACACATGTGATTACGGTTTAATTTGCATGATATGTAAGATGGTGTGCATGGTTGATGCAATTGAAGTTGTAGGGTGAATATTTTCATTGATAAATGGATATGCGTGATATGTTTATACTGAGAAGTTATTAATGCAGGATGTGATTATGATAATGAATTTTACATATTTACACATGAGGGTATGTGTGTTATGAGCTATATCTGAACCTATGATGCATATGAGGCATGAGTATGTGATGATGAGATAATATGGGTTATAACATGATATGTGAGTAACATGGCTATGTGGTGATGAGATATGTTTTATATAGCATAATATGCAGGTAGCCTGGCTATGTGATGATGAGATATGTTATACATAACATGATATGCAAGTGACATGAATATGTGTTGTTGAGGTATATTACACATAACATAATATATAGGTAGCATGAAGATGTGTTGATGACATATGTTATAGATAGCAAAACATGCATGTGACATAAGTAAATACTGATGGATTGTAAATTATGACATGAATGCACAGGTCTACATGGTTATCTCATGATGAATGGGCATTATGGTTGATTATATAATGAGTATTATGTGATTATGCCTGTGTTATCATTTTAGATTTACTTTTCATATTAAAACCCTTAATGAGCTTGTGGGTCATCCCTCTTTGATTTTGTTTTGTTTTGGGCTACATGTCATGCTATATATGTTGTTCGGATGGGCTCTACATGGAGCATGCGGATGTCATTGACCTTTGAGAGGGGATGCGTAAAGATTATGGGTTTTATGATAGCTATGATAGCATGTTGTGTTGAGATTTTTATATACTTGACTATACTTCACACTTCTATGTATCTAATGTTGGCTTAATTTCTTATTAGCTATTAGGGGCTTAGACTTAGGCTTTAGCCATGTGTGGGTTGTTTATGACTATATGGGTATGTGTGTGGACTAATGTTTAGTTAGTAGTACTTTATTGCTTATTTTGTTTTTGTACAAAGTATATATACCCAACTCTGTAGTGTTTTACCCAAGGATGGGTTAATTCTTCTACATTCCAACAATACTTCGTCGCGCTGCATGTCACTTCCTCCTTGGATCGGTTTAGCTCGGGGGATAGTGTGTGTCGGGACATGACAATATAAGTGTAACGCCCGAGATTTTTCATCCCTTTTTTCTCAAAACTCATAGAAATTTTATTTTTTCTTTCCATAAATTGGAGTCAAAACGATAAAATCAAAACCTGTTTATAATTTAAAACATCATACGGTTAAACATCGTACGGCCAAAGCAAATATCCTCAGGCGCTACTCGAAAACAACCGTACGAATAAATTCTGCTATGATTATAGACTTTTAAATACAAATCACTCCCGGGCATCCCTGAGTACAAGTCCCCTAACAGTCCACACACTAATCCAATCGAAAGTCCAGAATAAAACATCTTAAAGTCTCATCTCACTCAATACAGGAGATCGTGGCACAAATAAACTCGCAGAGAGTCAAGCTGATACCTGAGTCAACGGGAATCAATCCACCGCTGAAACGAGCGTCCATCACCAGGAGCTCTCCGCACAACCTGCAAAACCTCCCGTACAACGGGGCTAAAAAATAGTAGGGTGAGTATTTTCATACTCAGTAGGAAAATACCCAGTAGGGGAAATCCCAAACGGTGAACTCCAAGTTCAGAAATCATGCGTCATGCAACACAAACATGAAGCAGAAGCATAATATAATCATATCGTGCACATACGCATACGATCATACTAAATGCACTATCGTGCCAAAGACATACCAAATGCACCACCGTGCCAAAATCATATCAAGGCATCATCGTGCCAGAATCATACCGAAGGCACCATCGTGCCAAAATCATACCAAAGGCACCATCGTGCCAAAATCATACTATCCAAACAACTTACACAAACACCCTTATCCAGGGTCATACAATTTACTCGTACCACCGTACGCATACTCATACAACATACGCATACTTGTACGATCTTACTCGTACAATCGTATGCTCACTCATACAGCTTACCCATACATGTACGACCTTACTCGTACAATCAGACTCGTACGACCTTACTCGTACAGTCTGCACAAAATCATACTTATTGTCTTACTCAGAACCATATTCTCACAATCGTACTCATACTCTTACAGTCGTGCTCATACTCATACGCTTACAGTCTTACTCATACTCATACGCTTACAGTCTTACTCATACTCATACACTTACAGTCCTGCTCATACACATACAGTCGTACTCACACTCATACAGTCGTACTCATAATCGTACACATATCAACGACCACTGAAGCTCATTACAACTAATAAGCTCCAGCGTCGAAATGGAAAAGAATGCCACTGGGGCAACACCTTAACCTCCGGGGAGTGACTAGACGCCATGGACTTTTCCGAAGGTAAGGCACACCAATGCTCATGGGGCACTGGATCAAACAGGTAAGAGTAGATCCATGATACTACTTACCTGAGCGCGCAAACATAAACACCCACACATAAGGGGTCATACAGTTGCCCACCATAATGGGTCATATAGTGCCATAGAATCGCCCACCATAATGGGTCTTATAGTGCCATAGAATTGCCCACCATAATGGGTCTTATAGTGCCAGAGAATTGCCCACCATAATGGGTCTTATAGTACCATTGCCACTCTTGGGCAGAAAACATACAGTGCCACTTGGGCAAAAACGTACAGTGCCACTCTTGGGCTGAAACATACAACGCTCTCAATAGAGCATCAAACGTCTGGGCTTACACAACACACAGACCAAATCAGAAACGTACATCGCTCTCAACAGAGCATCAGACGTCTGGGCTTCATACAGCACGCAGACAAAGTCAGAAATGTACATCGCTCTCAACAGAGCATCAAACGTCTGGGCTTATACAGCACGCAGACCAAATCAGAAACAACACTGCTCTCAGCAGAGCATCAGACGTCCGGTGCTCTACATAGCACACAGACAACATCCCGCAGGATAAACACCATGGCAAGACATGATAAACGCTCGGCCAACTCATCAGCGGCCAGCTCAAACACGGAACTTAATCCGTCGAACCCTCAGGTCTCAAACTCACAACGCTATCATTAGCTGTGCTTATAATTTCAGTTTGAATTAAGTATATTATGCGGTACAATTATGCCACACAAACTCACAGTCCTCGACTGGTCAAACTGAAGCTGAGCCCGATCGAAACCCTAGTTCGTTAGGGCAGCAGATTTCACTTACCCGTCCACATCATGGACCAAACTCATCGTACACCAAAATCCTTACAGTCTTACACACTTCGCCATCCATCTTATGGCTAAATCAGCTTACACTGACATCCTCAAATAACGCTCCTCAGAGCCAACCCAGTTGTCGCCCTCTTACTTATATCTCACTTATTATACTTATTTTTCACTTCATAATCATGCGTTATGCTTGTACAATTATGAACACTCTTACTGTCTGACAAACGCCCAACACACAATCCACCCCAAGCTGATCCATTCTAATCCTTACCCGTCATACTCTTATCCTTTGTCATACGCTTACACAACCGCATCCAAATTCAGACAGAGCTTCTGTCACCTCTTACTGTCCATCGCCCATACTTCTGCCCACATACACTTACACACATCCAAAGCATAGGCAAATTGCCATCATACATACATATGTCTCACACATACGTATAACATACACATACGGTCATACATACATAACTTACAAACATGCACGCTAGCCATCACTAGCACATGCATCCACACGTCAAACATGCACGCTAGCCATCACTAGCACATGCATACATCAAACGTACACGCTAGCCATCTCTAGCACGTGCACACACACATTCATACATACTTCAAACATGCACGCTAGCCATCACTAGCACATGCATAACCCATACATAGCATACTGACATATTTGCTAGCCATCGCCAATGCATACATAATCCACATCCATAAAACGTGCATACATCTCATGCATATCAATTATGCCATACAATCATGCTTACACACACCTCATGCAATCGGATCGTTACTTAACATCCAAGCATGGAAACATACAGTCCTAGCATGCTGCTACTCATTCAAGGCATGCTTCATGAATTTACGAGTTCAAAGCTCCCCTACCTAGTAATCATGACGTTCGATGGCGAGCACACAACGGTGGCGGCGTCGGCGGCGGAGTTGGCGGTCAAAACCGTTGCCTGGCTGAGAGAGCTGCTGTCCCGAGGATTTTAGGATGCGTCGGAACTATCACGGCCAAACAGAGTGTCAGATATCAATGCGGTAAAACCCGCGATCCACGGTGGCACACTAGGGCGGCCGGGAGAAATATCGTGCCAACCTAAGTGGCGGTGCAACCCGAAGTCAAGGGTGTACACTCTAAAGATCAGCCGGTGGCTAAGACGTGCACAGCCGGCCACAAGACGTCGAAATCGGCCGTGGACAGCACCCAATGGCAACGATTCCTGTCAACAAAGGCCCACATAAGGGCGGAGAGCGTGGGGCAACGCTCGAGAACCAAGGGAGAGGTGGAGGACGGCTCTAGTGGTCAACTCCACTCGGTGGCAAAGCCAACCGATGGTTAGGCGGCACGAATGCGGCGCCTAAACCCAGAAGTACACACGTGGCTACATGCGCACGCGGCCCAAAGGGCGGGGGAAGAGGGCTGAAATGAGGCGACTCATGGCCACAAAAGCCAACAGGGCTAAGGCCCTTAGCTGTAGCCAATCAAAGCGGCGACATCGCCGATCGCCACCCACAACCAAAACCCATGGTGCGGGCAGCTGTGCATCTCGCACGGTATAGGGCAAATGACAAGCGGCCCATTCCGAGCGGTAATATAATTAGGCCAAGTGGGGCTGACCCTCACTGTCGCCGAGCCGGGGCAGAGCCCATAATGGTCAAATAGCATACGGCTCGCCGATGACCACGGCCCAAGACGCACCCAAAGCGTCTAATCGGGCGGAGCAAGGCAATAGGGGCGAGGTGGGGTCGGAAACGGCAACCCCCTACCGACACTGGGTCGAGGTAGGCTGGACAGAGTCCATCCGATGGCCGGACGACGACCGGAAACACACCGGCGTCCAAAACATCCCACGGACAGTGAGATGTGAATAGTAACAAAAACCCGACCAAAAGATCGGTAGCTCACCACGGAGCGAAGAAAGCATGGCGGCGGCTCCAGCCAGTGTCTATGGGTTCCTAGCGGCCAACTAAACATAAGTCTAGTTGAGAGCGGCCGCAAACGATGTCAAAATCGTACACCCATAGTGCAAAAACGGGATTGAAGGAGAGAAAAACCCGAAAAAAAGTTCGGTACCTCGTGGAGGAGCGAAGAGGCCATGGCGGCGGTCATGGCCAGTACCTACGAACTCGTGGCGGTGAGGCAAAGCGGATCCTGACAAGAATCAACGGAATCCGACGACGGAGGAGGGAGAACGGAGCGACCGGATATGCCCTCGGGTTTTCTCTTCTCCTCACAGAACGCCATTTTTTTCTTCTGTAAGTTTCTGGAACGAAACTTACTGTGGTCGGCTTAAAAGCCATGATTTCACTATTCACCTTTTTTATTTTTACATCTATATCCCCAATGCGTGTTAACCCACTGGTTACCCGTCAAACCTCTAAAATTTGCGCCGTAAGCGCACAGTGAGGCCCGTGGCCCGCGACTAAGCCCCACACCCGACTCTACGGGTATAAATACAGGGAAAAGACACAAATACCCATACGCTGAAACGTCACATTTTCCTGCCGAAAATGACCAGAAAAATGGCAGAAAAATCCCAGAAAATCGTAGAAAAATCAGGGACCTTACAATAAGTACCCGTAAATGCTTGAAGGGTGATCTCCATATCACATGCCCTGACGGTGTCAGAGGCAAGCTCATCAGAATCATCACCATTATCCTCTATGAAGTCCTCGTCAAAACACTCATCAATCATAAATAATTTCTAAGTTGTAAAATGATATCTAGAGGTGTATTTCTTATCACAATTATAACATAAACCCATTGAATGATGATTAGCCATTTGAGAAGTAAGAGGAGTAGATGTAGAAGTATCTATAGGACAATTCAAAAGATGGAGCTTGGCAGGACAGAAGGGAAGAAGCAAGGGAAGAGAGAAAGTACAACAACTAAGCTAGGTTAACTTCTCCTCACATACACAAGCCATACACATCGTTTTCATCTAAGAGATGCGTGAAAAAGTATGTAATCCAGCCTTATATATGAGGCTTAAGACCGCCTTCAAAGACTCCAATGAAAGCATTCTCAGTCCATCTGTGCACGCAGTTCACCAAGTACTCGAGCTTATCCTGGTAGTCTTATACTAATCCCTGTTGGTGAACCTGAGGCAACAAATTGTTAAAATTACAATAAGGAGTCTAGCGGAAATAGAGGAGAAGAGCATGGTCGAACTCAAGCTAAGTAGCGTTTGGGTGCTAAACAAGAAACTGGTTAACCTAATACATAGCACGACACTCTATATGAAAAGAAGCCAATTTGCATTGCTCGTGAGCCAGAGTGTGATGGATGTTGAAGAAATGCTTCACCCGAGACATGAATTAGTCGAGCCTGGATAGCCATATTTTGATCTAGAAATGGACCGACGTAATGGTAGTCGACACAGCCCCAACTACGTCACAGTAGTCCATCTCCCCAAGAAAAGCATTATCGGCTACAAATTAGTCGTCGAAGGGGACATACCAAAGGGGATAAGGGTAGGTGCTGCATGAAAGGGCCCAAGGGCATGCACCACTTGTCATGGTAGGGGATATGACGGCACGGGATAAGGTGCAGGTGGGGCCACACGGGTGAATGATGGCTATGAGTAACAGGTTTCGGAAAGTTGGCAAAATCTAGGTTGAATTGGCATTTTAGTGAGCTATGTGTCTCATAGCAATTCATTGGGAGAAGGGACATAAAGCGGAGAGGAAGTGGTTGTTTGGATGAAGATTCATGAACTAGATTTGTGTAAGATTAAAGGAAAATCTTGTAAATTAGGTTTGGTTGTAAAAATTCTTAAATGTATCATATTTATAATGAATCGTTGGATTCATTAAGATTTGTAATTAATTTTTACTTTCTTAAGTAATCTCCTCTTTAGGAGATTTCGTGACGAATCAAAAGCGGTAATATGGATTTTTTATTTTTTTTCAATTATACCCTTTTAGGGGCTGTTTGGATGAAGATTTATGAATAAGATGTACGTAAGATTGAAGGAAAATCTTATAAATTAAATTTGGTTGTAAATTTTTTTCGATGTATTAGATTTATCATGAATCGTTGGATTTATAAAGATTTGTGATTAATTTTTGATTTCTTAAGTAATCTCCTCATTAGGAGATTTCGTCACAAATCAAAGGCGGTAATCTGTTCTTTTATTTTTTTCTCAATTATACCCTTTCAGTCTCGCGTGATTTCTCTAAAGCTCCGCTGTGCAAGAAGGACGGGGCAAGCTCCCCTCGAGGCTCCGCCGTTGTGTACTGCTTAAGGTGGTGCCGGAGACTCAGCGGTGGACGAATTCAGCCTCTTCCATAGCCACCGTCGGCATCGAGTTCCATACCTGCACCCTCGTCATCATGCATAAGTCCGTGAAGGCCCAAATCTGAGGCTGGGATACCTCCGGCAAAGCTGTGATCGAAAGGTTTGGCGATTCCTTCTATTTCCCTCGAGCATTTCCCTCTCTTCTCCGTCTTCATTCATCGATTCAACAGCTGCGGCAGCTCTGGCTTTAGCAAATGATCTCGTCTACCCCATTTTCTCGTCATCGCTACTCTTTGAGGAAGACTCTGCTCATCCATGATGTCATTTGTTCAGGTATTTTGAATTTTGCTTTGTCGTCGCTAAATTTGATTCAGAATCTTCTGATTTCAATGACTGATAGTTTTTTTCTTTCTTTCGGTGGTCCTTCTTCTGTGGTGCCATAGCTGAGCCGACGTACATTCTGTGGCTTCGCTTGAGGAGGAGATCGGAGCCGGTAAAGCGTTATAAGAGACTGCTTGCTGATATATTCCCCCGGTTTCAAGTAAGTTTGAGTTAGAATAGTTTTTGGTCTTTATTTTTCCAGTTTGCCTTTTCCCTTTCCTAGGATGTGAATCTGAGCAAAGAGTTAGAAAATTTTCTGTATACTGTTTATCAATCTGTCCTGTGCATCTACACCTTGTAAAAGTAGGAGCTGCTTGGGGGATCTTTCATAAGAATTGCTTTGCTATCTTTCTCTAATTCATATAAAGCTTGGGAAGTGGATCGTAAAGATGATGAATGGAATTATGTCATAGTTAGCTTTTTAGAAGAACCTGATAGCACTTTTTCATATGTAGATGCTCTATTCTGTTTTTTCTCTTCAGATTTTATCGAACTCAAACTCATCTGCTTATTTTCAGAATGTTATGGTCTATTATGGAGGGTACATTAGGTGTAGGTTTGCTTTGTTGTTGATTAAAATATGTTTATCTTTTGTATGCACCATTCTTTATGCTCTCGGCTTTGTTGTTTAGAAGATTCCAGCATCCTGATTTTGAGTATTCATTGCATTAGCATATATAGATTTGGTTTCTGTTTCCGGTCTCTATTTCGTCCTGGTTTGGTATATTTACAGCTACAACTTTTCCTAGCTAAGTATTACCAAACCAATATCTAATGTATTAGAATTGTCTTAAAAAGTATAAGATCAACCCACCTAAAAATATGAATGAAGTTCTGTTTTCTCTCCATAGTTTCATGTACAGACAATACATCAGCCAATCAACTGTAAATATTAGAGTTAACTACTCATACTAATCAAGTTGTTGCACAATAACCTACCCCCTTTGCCCTTATAGTTTATTTTTGTTTTCTAATTTACATTTTATTGCCAGACAGAGGGAGTGTATTACAAGTGTTTTCTTTTTTTTCTGCTGTATAGTTTCATAAGCGTTGCTTACAAAATATGGTCACTATGCTAAGGGAACAATGAGAATAGAGACTTTACCATTAGAATAATGGGATTGACCCAAATGCCTAACCTATAATGCACGTTTGTGTTCTTAAATTTGAACCAGCCACCCACTCCGAATAATGGTCAAAGTCTAAGTTTTCTTGGTTCAATTGAGTAGAGACAAATTCTGAGTTGACCCAAATTTTTTTGCAAAATTGCTCGACCTAATAAGCCAACTGATTTCAGAGAGTAGGACCAAAAGCTGCTCTCTCTTTCTCTCTCTAGGTACCCAATCTTGTTGATTATATTTGTATACTTAAAATTTTATATTATTATGTTATTTCATAAATGAAGGCTTTGACACTTAGTGCTATTAATGCAGTGGATACCTTTTCTGCTTCTTTCATTTTTCAGAAGGAGAAGACTATCATCCTTCACAATTTTGACAAGTGTGTGGTTTGGGCAGGCTTTCTGAGGACTCAAGCTCTCTTATATGTGATTCTCTGGGAGTGGTTTACCCGGTAATGCTTTTTTTTTTTCACTTGCCTACTTTGGTACTATAGAATGCAATGACTTGTTTGGTTAAAGTTATATGTGCATATATTGACTCTATGTTAATATGATGGTATTTTGATGAACTCTTAGGTTATTAGCAATTATTAATATTGTATCATTTTTCTAATTAAGTCACATGAGTATGTGATTAATGTTATATAATGGCATATTTTATACAGATATTCTATGGCTTTTACTTCAAATGAGCTACTCTTTGACCTTGAAGAAGAAGAGGGTGTGATGTTTTATCTTCTTTCAGAAAGTTCTATTCTCTCTCCACGTCAGAAAGGAATGTTGTTCACATGTATTTGGAGAGAGGAAGACAGATAGTGAATGACATGCTGGCTGGGCCTAACATAATTTGTCATGAAATGTGTCATATGAATAAAAAGACATTCATAAGGTTGTGTTTCGAAATGAGAAAGAAAGGACTTGAAGACACACGAAATGTTGCAGTGGAGGAGCAACTATGATTCTTTTTGGAAGTCATTGGACACAATGAAGGGCAGCGTGTGCTTGGACATCATATGTCCCACTCTACTGAAACAATAAACAGACACTTCAATGAAACATTGAAAGTATTGTATAGGTGGTCGGCAGACAAGATCAAGCCTCTTATGGATCCGAACTTAACACCAGCTTACATTAGGACCAAAGGTAAATACTATCCTTGGTTTAAAAATTGCATTGGAGCTCTTGATGGAACACATGTAAATGCTCATGTTAGTCCGGAAGAGGAACAAGCCTTTAGGGGTAAAACTAGAAAGGTTACACAAAATATCTTGGCTATATGTGATTTCAGCATGCGTTTTACTTTTGCTGTGGTGGGTTGGGAGGGTTCGGCCCATGATTCAAAGGTGTTATCATATGCTATAAGTGATAAAAAAGACGATTTTCCAAAGCCACCTGAAGGTAATACTTTGTGGTAGATGCTAGTTATCCCAATATGAAAGGATTCCTAGGGCCTTACAAGAAAACTAGATACCATATACCTGAGTATCGCCGACGTGGACCTCGTGGAAGGAATGAGAGATTCAACTATTTACATTCTTCACTTCGCAATATCATAGAGAGGACATTCGGAGTGTGGAAGGAGCGGTGGCTCATTTTGGAACACTTCCCAAGATATAGTTTTGAAAAACAATGTCAAATAGTGCTTATATCCATGGTGTTGCATAATTTCATTAAGGAGCAACAAGGGGCCGGTGATGACCCTGATCTTGTGGATGCTTTGTTTAAGCGATGGGAGAATGATGACTTGGTTCCAAATGTCCAAGAGGAAGAAGTTGACCCACCTTTCATCCGGGATGACATTGCTATGGGTCGTGTTCGTGATGACATTAGGGATGCCATAGCTGTGCACTATGCAATCCCTCAATAAACATGGATTTTGTTTTTAGTGAAACTGATTTCAGGTTACATGAGTGTTAATTGATGACTAATGATATGTTTCATTAGTAGATGCTTATGTTGAAGTGCTTAAACTCTATCAAAACTAGTGGTTGAATTTGTGGCAATGGTGATGGTTTATATTTGGCATTAGGATTCGTAGTGTGTATTTGATATTACTGAACTTTTCTTACTTTTCTTTCTAAATTGATTGATTCTCATATTGGCAATTTATAAAATTCAATATTTTAGTTTTTATAGTTTTCTTTCTCCTAGATTGCCCGGGGTTCCTTTTTAGCTCTGAACCTGCTCTATTTTATACTAGATGATCTGCCTTGTACTGCATCTAGTGTACTTGCTGAATTTAATATTTTTCTATCTGTCCCTTGATAATTGCATTGTGGATTACTATTGAGGTTTTATACCCTCATGATCAATGCTTATGCTAAACATGGGTTGGACTTTGATGATTTCTCCTTTTCTCAATATTTTGCATAAAACGTTCCACTGTGCATCTTTTTATTTGGCTGCTGCTTGCTGGTTGTCTTATGAATGAGATGATTATATGGTAGTTTCACTATGTGATCTTTTCTATTTCTAATGGAGTTAGTATATTATGGTGTTTATTATGGTGTTTGCTTTAATGGGATCAAGGTATTGGTGAAACTGATTGGTTGAAGGCAGCTAATAAGATGGAAAAAGTGCACTGGTGGCTGCATTTTCCAAATTGACTTTGTTTTGTTTAATATAAAGATTTGGGAGTCAAGAACAATGTAACTGATTAGCTGATTAGTTGGAGAGGAAGGTAGTATAGTAATAGTATAGCTGATTGCAGGTCTTTTTGATCAATTTGATTGTCTATCAAACACTTGGAAATTGATAGCAATTGTGCATTCTCTTGTGTTTGCTTCTGCTCATTTTGTCTATTTTTGTTGGGTCTAGTCTGCCTCAGTATCTCTGTTTCATTTTCTTTGTACTTTTTGTGCCTGTTTAGACATGGGTATCAGTAATTTCTTTTACTGTCAGAGAACTATTACCATATTAAGAATATGAGGTTTCTAGTTATTCTGCCAAAGCTTCAACACCTCCAAATTGGGCAGCTCTGATATAAACTGAGGAATTTCCCCATGGAACTTGTTGATGAACAGATGGAGGAGGGTGAGCTCCTGCAGCTGGGAGAACTCAGCTGGGATTTCCCCCATTAGCATGTTGTTTGAAGGATCCAGGGACTTCAACCTGCTCAAATTGCCAAATTAATGTGGAATTGAGCCACTCAGCTGATTGGCATGCAGGAAAAGAGTGTCCAGATTCTTGAGACTACTTAGTTCAGGAGGTAATAGAGCATCTAGGCCACAGCTGGAGAGGTCAAGGTGGATTCGATTGGTCAGCTTTCCAAGTTCAGGAGTAATACCTCCGTCAAAATCATTGTAGTAGCCCAAGTAAAGCTGTTTCAGATTGGTAAGATTGCCCAGCTGGCCTGGTACGGAACCACCCAAGTCATTTCCTATTAGAGATAGATAGTTTAGCTCCATGTCTCCATATTCATGAAGAATTGTCCCAGAGAAGTAGTTCCCACCAAGGTCCAGGTGTTTGAGCTTGGCTTAGTTTACTCTATATTACTCTATATTACTGAACTTTTCCTACTTTTCCTTCTAAATTGATTTATTCCCATATTGGTAGTTTTTAGAATTCATATTTTAGTTTTTATAGTTTCCTTTCTATACAATTTCTTTATGTTACTTTCTTTCTCTTAGATTGCCCGGGGTTCCTTTTTAGCTCTGCACCTGCTCTATTTTATAATAGATGATATGCCTTGTGCTGCATCTAGTGGACTTGTATGAGGTACTTGGGATGAAGTCATCTTTTTTACATTCCTATTTGTACTTATGGAATAGAGCCTTGCAAGCTCTTTCAATTTTCATACTTCTCTATTTTGTTAAAAAAAAAAACTTCTTCCAGTAGTTTCTCTTTCTGATTGTATGAATTGCTAGTCTAGAATTAGCAGAAGTCCTCTTCCCACAGCCATTGTCTAGAATTAGCAGTTACCAGATTGTGGTCTTCTGAGTTGCAATGGGAGGCAGGACTCCTCCTCCCATTGCAACTGAGAAGTCTCACAATCTGGGCAACAATTTTGCCTCTATAAATACCAGAGCCATCTGTCTCCTCTCTCTACAGTTTCTTTTCGAGCTTCGGAAGTGACTCATCACTGGAAATTCCGGGTAAGTTCTCTTCTTTTCTGAGCCAGTCGCTTCAAAGGATTTCTTTGTCCTTTCATTTTTTGTTTATAATCTTCCCTACTAAAATAAGTGGCGAATTTGCTCTGTGAACCACATATACAGTTACCATATACAACTTTCTACATCCACTTCAACTGTTCAAGTGGAAGCACTTAGCCTCTCTCCAGCCTAATTAAAGATATCTACAATCGGAATTGGACTTTAATATACTAGTACCATAAAGTAAAGCAAGAACCCTTCAGCCTTATTATGCATTCAATTTTAATGTATAAACTGGAAATATGTATATCACCTGAATCAAAGGTTACAAATTGATGATAATGCTGTCCATGAGCCTAACTTTCTGGTGAAACTCAAAGTTGTTAAGCTATTAGTTGGGGTTGCCTGCCAATTGGGTTTAAAAGTGGATTGACCAACAATTATGGTTTTTCCCTTAAGCATCAAGTAGTTTCCTTTTTAGATTGTATGATAATATTGTTGGTAATGTACCTTTACTGGCTGCTGTTTTCATGTCTGTCATACACATGAGGGGGCTTTTCTTTCCTGGTTCTGTAATTTTAGTTGTTCTAAGTCCACCATAATTTTCATCTTCCTAGTTTTTTTCCTGGGGTTTTTAGCATCCCAAGAGTTTTATTTTGGTTTATCTGGTTCCTCTTTTTCTATTTACTGAAAAATGCAATTAGGGGTGATTCAGGAGTTTTATTGCATAGTTTTGGTAGATTCGTTTCTTGAGCTTTTATTTTCATTAATATTTATGCCTCTAATGCTTATGAACAATATTGGATTAACTAGACTCAGCATTGCTGATTGATTAGAATCAAGGTGATCACATGTTTTTTGAATAACTATGCATCTAATGCCTCTGACCAATATTACAGTTCTTGCTCTCTAAGTCTCTATAACTGGTACTGGAATCAATGACTCAGTTTTTCTTTTTCGTGTAAGCTATTTATCTTCACTATCAAACGTAGATCTGCTTTTTTATGTAGATACTGAGTGCTATCTTGGTTTGCAAATTTTAACTCTTGTAATATCACAAAGAAGTATAAAGAACTTTGTTCAATACACCCTTCCCTCCATCCAATAGATTTTTAAACCTGGGGTGGTAGATACTGTCTAATGTTTAGGGAATGTTTTCTTTGAAAACTGACCTGATTATGTAGTGGTAGTTATATACAGAGGTTCGCCATTGTTGTTTTGCTATCTATAAATGGGTTTACATGTATGCAATCCATATATTGATCTTATTTTAAACATGTCATTGGGGCTTTTTCTCTCCTGCATGCAGTAGGCAATGCTGCACATCGCCCTGTGTAAACGCAAAAAGTTGTATGGTGAACGTGATAAAATAAGGCTTATTGCTTGTGCGACGTGAGTAATATGACAAGTAAATAGAATCTTAAGGTATATGTGCTATTGCTTGTTTTCAGCATGAAAAGTCATGCTTGTTACATAGGTCTTATCTATGATGATCTAGCACACAACACTGCTGTAAAATAGGACATTTTTACTTTTCACACAGTCTCGTGAGGCAAGGAAAGAATTGGCAGTGAAGAAGCATATAATGACTAACGCCCTTGTGAAATTCAAAGTTACTGTAATATATATTACAATCAGCTTGCCTGAGTTTCTAATGGCTAAAACCATGCTTCTTGCTCGTGCTCTTACATACAGAGGCTAATCTCATATATGAATAAATTGCATGTTATCATTTTTAGTGTGGCAGTGAATTTGCATTAACAAAATTGGTGTTGCTGATGCTACTTAAACATTCCTTTGTGAGAAATTGCAAGGGTAGTAGTAAATTTGCGTAGCTATTCTTGATGCACCTCGTAGGTAAGTTCTTGTAAATTTTATATGATGCTATAGGATATGATTACCGGAGTTGTGTAGGTTGTATGTTCGATGGATGTATTTATCCATTATTTAGATTGTATATTATATGATGCTATAGTATATGATTACCGGAGTTTATGTAGTTCACATTGATAGAGTCATGATGTATATTATATGTCCAAATTCAAATTACGCAAGAGAAACTAATATAGTTCACGCATTTGGTGTCTCTGGTAGGGATTTCAAAATAGAGTTAGAGTTAGGATTTCAAAATTTTACCTTTTTTAAAAGTAGGGATGAGTCCGAATTTACCCTCATAACCTGACCTCGACCCTATTATTTAATGTTATTACGACCCAAATTGGAGAGTTTAAGAAATAAATCTCTTTAAAATTCTATTTTTTCTTATATTTTTATTTTATTTAAGAGTAAATTAATAAATTGTGTGGGGTTTTTTACGTGTCTTATAATGTTGCAATGCTCTCTCTCCAATTATAACTTGTTCAAATAACACAAAAATGTTTGACATCTATTTGTAATGTTACAATGTATTTTAATTCTTTATATAATTGGCTCATGCAAAGATAATGTATAAAATATAAATAAAAAAATTTATAAAAGAAAAAAAATAAGGTTATTCCAGATTGGATCCAATCTATTCCTTAGCCATGTCCATCGTGGTGCTTGCTGCATCTTGGAAGATGGGTTTCTTTCAAACAACAAAGTTATAACTTATTAATCTCAAATGAATTTCATACACAATATATAATGTGTGTTGAAATATATATTTTTTTAAAAGGGGTATATGTGTAATTTGTAACTCATGAATCATATTTTCATACAAGTTTACCAAACATAATTCATATACAAATCTTTTATAAATTAGATTCACGAAATATGTATTACTAAACATAAAAGTGATTCATCAAAGAATTTGACTAATCAAATTCATGTGAATCTTAATTTACTACACTGACTAATCTGTATCCAAACAGCCCCCTAGTGTCTTGTGTGATTTCCCTAAAGCATCGTTGTGTAGGAAGGACGGGGCAGGCCTTTGTAATCTCTGTGGAGCTCTGCTCTATCGGCGATCGAGGCTCAAGCTGGTGCCAGAGACTCAACGATGGACGAGTTCAGCCTCCTCCATAACCACCATCAGCATCGAGTTCCATACCCGCACCGTCGTCATTGCACACCTGTCAAGCCCATATCTGAGGTGGGGATACCTCCGGTAAAGCTGTGATTAAAAGCTTCTACTTCTCTCTGCAGAATCTCGAAGCTGTGATCGAAAGGTTCAGCGATTTCTTCTATTTTCCTCGAGCATTTCCCTCTCTTTTCCGTCTTCATTCATCGATTCTTCTCTGTCGGGCGAACAAACAGGATTTGCGCCTTGGGAGGAAGTTCTAACTCCAACTACGATGGGCGTCATGATCATACTCGTTCTGGAAGTGAAACCCCAAGTAAAAAGTCTAGGAATCCCCAATCAGATTCTCAGTTCAATAATAGGGATCGTGAAGTTTCTTCTGGAAACAGGTCCAAGGCCATTGGGAAGATGTTCTTTAAGATGAAACTTCGTTGCAAGTTCCGGGCTGGCACTTGCCAGTACATAACAAACTGTAATTTTGCGCACGGGATTGAAGAGCTGCGAAAACCGCCTCCTAATTGGCAAGAAATTGTTGCAGCTCAGGAGGAAGAGCAGGCCATGTCAGAGCTGAGGGAGGAGCATCAAATACCGCCTTTGAGTTCGTCAGAGACTCAGAGATCTTACAAAGGTAGACATTGTAAGAAGTTCTATACCGAGGAAGGTTACACTTACGGAGAGATGGCATGATGAGCAGTCTAAAGCTCGGGAGAGTGAGGCAATAAGTGGGCCCAACTGTGGGCAGCGGGTTTATTGCCTGTGCGAGTGGAACAAATCAGAAGCCTTCAAACCGGAAGACGAGGATTTGTAACAAGTGGGAGATGACTGGCTATTGTCCATTTGGGAGCAAGTGCCAATTCGCTCATGGGATGGTTGGTATGCTTCCAATTTGCCTTTTTGTTTATTTGACCTGATTTTCTTTACTAAAGAAAGTAAAGACGACACATGAGAGACAATTTTGCATTTAAACTTTTACAAACATGATAGTCATTTTTGGGATGAAAATTCCTTAGTTCACTAGCAATTGCCATCATCAGTGTTATCTTAGGCCAGGGATACTCGCAGTGCAAGTTTGGAAATATATATGAGCTGGACACCGTTCTCTAGGTAACCTTTAAGGAGGATAATCTAAGTAAGGTGTACAATTAGAGCTCAATAAATGAAGATATGATTCATGCCCTTTTTGAGCTTTTAAACTTGTATTGATTGAATAAGGCCTGCAGAAAAAAGTAGTTTCTTCAGTTTTAATTATTGCAGGTTGCTACCTATCACGATATATATTGTATTTGTTCGGTTGTTATATTTGTAAGGATGGAACATGGTATAAATATATAAAATAATGAACAATGGAACTGGCATTTTCTGACGTTATCGAGAATATACAAAGAGTCAAAACAATAGGGTGAAATGATAAATTTTGATGTATAACATGATTTTTGAAGCCACTAGGTTTATGGGCAAGCTTATAAAGAAGAAAAGGATGAACCATCTTACTAGTTTTAGCTTTTTTTCGGTTGAATTAGAAGATTACTGAACCTGGATAAGCCATTTCTGATGAGCCCAAATTTGTATTGCCAGCTCGTACATGTGGAATAAGACGACCTCTGAGAGAAGCTAATATCCAGCTTTGGGGGGGAAATGATATATGAAGCTTGTTTGTTGTGTCAAGTCCCAAATTTTAGGAGGGATAAATTTATAGCAAGAAATTAAATGAAAATTTTGATTAATCAGCCATCTCTGTGGAGATGCATTGAAAATAATAAATGCAATTACGTTATAGGGAATTTCCCAAGTACATTGTCATTAGGCTCTTATAAGGACATCTATAAATTCTTGCTATTGTTATAAACTACTGATTCTTTCCAATAGTCTTTTGCATCTTCTTCCTTGTATGTTTGTGCCTAATAAATTACCCTTTTTTAGTATCATGTTCATAAGCAACTTATGATAAAATACAGTGCTCCATAAGCATTATTTTGTGTCTTGTTGCGTACATTAACTTTCTCTCGTATGTCCGGCAAAAGCCTATCTTATCTTTTCTAATCAGGAAAATAACTTAGCATTTGATGTTTTGTCAATGTTGTTACTCCTGGTTTCTAATAAAGTTTGAAAATTATATTGTTATATGTTAACCTCATTTTAACTCTTTCGCATCAGAGCGTCACAGATATGGTGGGGGACTCGTGGAGGAAGGTCGAGATTCAGCATCAGTTAGTGCAAATTCAAAGCCGGCAGGAGCTTCTTCCAAGGTTCAGCCGGACAGTAATGCTGCAATTGGTGCATCCGCTAATCACATAGTTTTATATATATATATATATATATATATATATCATCATATGGGAGTTCCCTCACAGAGAGGTTTACAGGTATTAGCCAGAGGTAGGCGCAGAGGGCCATTCAGAAATAGAAGGGGCTATACAAGATCAACTGGATTTATGAAACACTCTTACTCAATAAAAAATATCCCCCTCATTAACTTTCTTGGTCATAGTCGATCTCTACATCTAAATCTTATATATAAGTGTTCTAAATCACTACTCTTATGTGTTAAACAGATTCGTAATTAGAACATGAAAAGACTGTCTGTCATATTTTACATTTTGCTCCAATGATTTGCTTAGAACTTTATATGCTAAGCTTAGTTTCTGTAACCTTGTTGGCCACATTGAGTAAATAATTGAATAACTAAATTACTTAATGGAAAGTTACTTATTTTCTATTTGGGTGTGAACAAAGCTATTCAATCAAATGCGTCTACAATTATCACTTAATAATTTCCTCTTATTGGTGTCTCAGCGTCTTGGATGTGCTCTTAAATCAGAGAAAAATGGCCCTTCACTATTAAATTTTTTGAAGTTGTTAGCTGGTTTATTAATGACAAAAGATTTTTCTTTTTAGTGTTTGTTGAATAAGTGATGGCCACGTGCATAACTGCTTTGTTGTCCTTCAATTGCTGCAACTTGAGACATGCTATGATTCTTTAAAATATAACTTGTGAAAACATCACCAATATTTTGCCAAAAAAATAAAAATATCAACATAAGAAGTGATGAAACGTTTCACGGTAACAACGACTACTTAGGAAATTAACACAACAAGAAGTAAATTTTTATATGAAACTTAGTCGGGTAGCTGCTAATTCGAGGATTATAAGACCTTCATTAAAATAGCCAAAATTATATTATATACCTACCAAAAAAAATAGTATTCATAATAATTAAATTAAAAATTAATCAACCTCCTCCATCTTGCTTACTTTCGACATCAATGTCATGAAGGCCCCCTAGGAAGATACAAAGAAATCTAGGGGGTATGTATATAATTTTAATTATTAAATCTACTTTTCATATGATTTTAACAAATATAATTCATTAACAAATTTCTTATTAATCAAATTCATAAAATATCCAAACATAAAATATTTCATAAATAAATTTGATTAATCAAATTTATGTGATTCTTAATTTACTACAATGACTATTCTGTATCCATACAGCTCCGAAATCGCCTAGAGGGAAAGGGATGAGCGGCCGGATTGACGGTAACCAGAGCCAGGACTGTGGGCGGCTTCGTGGGGGACGAAGTTCCAGAGATGGCCGGCGGAGAGTGAAAGGGCGGAGGGAAGAGGGAGGAGGGGGACTGTGCGGCGGCCGGTGGTGGATGGTCATATGATCTCGGAGCCGTGCAAAGGCACCGACAGGGGTGGAAGAGGTCGTAGGCGATAAAAAATTGTGGTGCAGCAAACTAACCGGCGTTGTTGGAGAGAGGAATGACTCCGGCGGAAAAGATGGGAGGGGAAAGGCGCCGGTTTGGGTGGAGCTGGGCGGTGACGTCTGGATCCGGGATGAAAGGGGCGGATCTGGCAAGGAACAGGGGGCAAACCTGGCCAAGATCAAGGGCACGACCACCATATCTGAAGCAGATAAGGCGGATCTGGCTGGGATCAAGGGCGCAACCACCGGATCTTGATCAGCTGGAGATAAATAAGAGGCCACTGGGGTCGGGAACGATGTCGGTGGAAAGGCAGTGACTTGGCCTGCTGACGAAGTTCCAGCGAGGGCTACGAATCAATCGGCGACAACATGGAGGAACTGGCAGCTGCGAAGATGCATGCAGGGTGGCAAGTGCAGCTGAGGACGAAGTGTCGGAAGGCACTGGTAAACGCGTCTGAAGCGCACGAACGACATCCGCGAGCAAAAAAAATTGAACTCAGAACAACTTGAAAGCGCCGGGGCGATGTCTGCAATGTGCACGCCAAAACATCTTTTGTGCTCGTCTCTAAGAGGCGGTAACAAACGTCTTCGCATGGGTGAGCTTCAAAACTATTGATTTTACTTGGGTTTTTGATAGGACGAGTACACATCACGAAGGACAGAAGACTCGACGATCGTGAGAGGCGGTGTGACGCCCGGCGTCAACGTAGTGGACTCTTCCGGGCCTCCGGCGTGACTGACTCGTGGCGGAAGGAAGGCGGAATGGTGGGTAACAAGGAAGAGAATGGCCTTTTAACTACATATCACAGGGATAATAAGAGAAAAAAACAGAAGGGGAGAGAAAGTATTATGGGAGAAAATTAAATAAAAATTAAATAATTTTTTATTGTCTCCCTTAAAATAAGTTAAATAATATAATTTATAGAAAATTAAAATAATAATCCTATTGAAAGGAGGTAAGTAAGACAAATTTTAACTAAATTAGGAAATAGATTATTTTAGGAAAGTAAAATTAATATTTTAATTAAGATTATAGTTTAATTAGGAACATAACAAATATGCTTTATACAATAAGAAAATTTTCGAATTTAGAAAATTTAGGTTACTATTTCTCAAGGCTCTCCATCGTTTACCTTGAAAAACAAAGGGATGATGAACTGGGTAGTTCACCCACCTGAGACATACTTCGACATAGATCAATGTGCGGTAACACTCCTAGTATAATCATTCACACTAATAGCTCAATCAAACAATTTTCTGACACCTTTTTACTGTAGTGTATAATGTTATTCTCTCCATCTTATAATAAGTATTTAAATTAGAAAAACAAAATGAACTTAAATCAGTTCACTTTGGTTTTCTAATTGAGATACTTATTACCGGGCCAAGGGAATATTATCTTTTGAAGGTCTTGTACTTATTTTTGTATTGACAAATATTTATAGAATAGATTATGATAAAATATATTTTTTTATTAATACTAATTAAACATAATAAGGACAAATTTTTTTTGTTGATTGAGACAGAGGATGATCTAAGGATTTAAATAGAGATCCAAATATATGACAATTCATTATGCTAGCCACACATAATATGTATACGAAGAGTACTGCATTCTTTGCACAGAAGATGCAATTGGCCGATATGCCAATTTTAAAAGGCCTAGCTTGGGGAAAGAGCCTAATTACAAAAAGGTAATGGAACAACAATGAGTGGAATTTTCTTGCGAACAGCAAGTTCATACTTTTCAGTCATGTCGATGTCCTCTTCCTCCGTGCCTATTGGCAGATCCCAGTCAAAAGAGTACTAACAGGTTTGCAAGGGCAAACTCCACGGTTGACATTGCAAACTGAATACCGGGACAAATTCTCCAGCCAGCCCCAAAAGGAACAAACTCAAAATTCTGTCCCTTGACATCAATGGAGCCATTCAAGAATCTTTCTGGTTGGAACTCTAGTGGATCTTTCCAGTATACGGGATCTCGACTTATAGAGAACACATTGACCAGGACTTGTACATTGGGAGGGATTTGGTACCCATTGATTCTGCAATTTTGCCGTGTTTCGCGTGGAATAAGCAGAGGACCAGGAGGATGCATCCTGAATGTTTCTTTTATCACCGCATTCACATAGGGAAGATCTTTGATGTCATCTTCATCAACTTTACCTTTGCTTCCCGCAACCCGTCTAACTTCTTCTTGTGCTTGGGTCATATCTCTTTTGTTTTTAAGGAGCTCGCACATGGCCCATACAATCGTAACGGAGCTTGTATCTATTCCTCCAACGAAAATGTTCTGGAGCATGCGAAAAGGACAGTCTAAATTTAGTTGATCGACTAAATTATTTACAATAGTCCGTTCCCAATCTTAACTACTCATAAAAGATTAATGTGGCAGCAAGCAATTTGGCATTTTAGAAGAGTAATCATATGGCATAAGCATTTTAGAAAGTGGCTTGTAGAACGTTGCACAGTACATATATTATTTTTTCTTTGAGACAACTCGTATATATATAATGAAAAAAGAAAAGAAAAAATTAGCCAGAGCTTCAAGTGGCTAGATATCCATATATATATATATATATATATATATATATATATATATATATATATATATATATATATATATATATATATATATATATATATATATATATATATATATATATATATATATATATATATATATATAGATCTCCATATGACCTAAATGTACAATTAATAGCTATATTTTATGCAAATTTGAAAATTATATTTGTCGAATCCTATAATTAAAGTAACCCGATGATTGCACACGCATTGGAATGTAGGGACGGAATGGGGCTACAGGGGCCATAGCCTACTGTTAGCCCCTTAACTTGACGGATGCGGAAAGGAGGCGGCTACCCCCATACTTGGTAGCGGACATCTATGTTTTGCTAGGCAGCGGACAGCCTAGGCAGCTCCTTGGGCACGGACAGATACTGGGACAACGTGGAAGATGTTCCAGACGAGCTACTCGCCTTACGGAGCAGGCTGGGTAGGAGTCCTTACGCGGATGGGACTCTAGCGGCGAAGCTGGGCACTGCTTGGACTTAGGGGAGGACTCCTAAGGCGGATAGGATTCAGGGTATGCTGGCTGGTTGTACTCCTAATTGGAGTAGGAGACCGGGCAGCAGACTCCTATGACGGACAGGACTCGTACAAGCAGGCTAGCTACACTCCTAGGACGGATGAGAGTTAGTTGGTTGGTTCCCTTAGATGGCATGACTCTTGGTGGCAGCATGGCGAAGGACTTCTAGCGGAAGACGGACTCGCGAAGGCTTCCTTATCTATGCTAACCCGGAATGACTTTGGGCTGAGAGTTGGACAGGGTGAGGACTCTTGTATTGGGTGGGTTTTGTACTTCTAGTTACTTTAGGACGGCCAGCCTATGACTGAGTCTATTTAAGGGAATGGTTGGGGCGACCAAGGCATGAGAATGCTCTGATTTTCCTGCATAGCGAACCAGAGAGGAAGACAAGAGAGATCTCAGCCTAGTTGTTCAGCCCTACCCTCTCCCTACTTGTGTATTTCGACGGACTGATTTACATAGCTTGGGCGGAGACCCTTGCACTAGGTTGGTTGTGTTGCTTTGTGGTTATTTTGCTTGTTTTCCCTTGCGCATACGAGTGGGAAGAGAAGAGAGTGGCTGCTGGCTGCGCGGTGTAGTTAGGCCATCACGAGTGCGAACACTAGGCAAAGCTTCATGCCCGTGACACCTACCAAGCCCACATAATTTTAACTTTATTTAGGTAAGACCACATAATTTCTATGTCTTATGCTATGTTCGGTTGGGGGCTGGTCATGGTGACCCACAAGGACATAATTTTTATATTAAGTTTATAATAACATGCGGAGAAATGAGAAGGCCTGTACCCTGGTAGTACTTGTTTAGCATGGGTGAGTCCTTGGATTATGTATGGCCTGTAATGATCTTACCCCTCCCACCTCTTAGAAAGTACTAAATACGCAATATTTAAGGGCACAATGTTTCTCATATATTATTAGGGTGCTGAAGGGAGGCTTAGCCAAGCTTGACCGTGACCGGAACCCCCCACATAAGGCTTGGAGCATGGTACATAAAGAGGCACTACTGATTTCTACGCACAACCACCTTTATAGACCATGTTTAAAGCCTTCGTCAATGAAACATTTTTCTTGAAGGGACAAGGACCAATGCCCCCAACCATCCTACACAGGGCTCTTAGCATAATATATAAGGGGGCACTAAGTTCTATGCATAACTACCCTCTTATTCACTATGTTCAGGGTCCTGCGTGGGCAGGTTAGGGAGCTGGTCAGGGAAAGTTGGTTCGGATAACTTTTTCCCAAATGTTATTGGCATCAATGTTAAAAGATTGGAATTGAAAATTTACCATGAGGACTGCTTTAATGTGGTCCCTTGTGAGGTCAGAACTCTTTTCGATTCCTATCAACACATCCACAAAATCTTGGGGCTCCTCAACGCTTTCTGATTGAGGATGAAGATGATCATCAATCACCTCAACATAATAATCATCCAGGCCTTGGAAACACTTCTCCAGCCTCTTTTGCCTTCCACTAATCACATCCAGCCACCATGCCCACGGAAAGTAATCAGCAATGAAAGCACTTCCTAAAATGGCCCTTGCCTCTTCCAGAGGTTGAAGAAGTTTGTTTTTTGTTGCCGCTTTGCGAGCGGACCAGCTTTTGCCGAGAACAGCTCTACAAATTATATATCCTGCAAGATCCTTCGCCATTTCACTAAGATCAACATTTGCAGAAGAAGATTCAGCTAGTTTTTGCACCAATCGTGCAACCTCCTCTTCTCGAATGCCTCGAGCCAATTGCACTCTTCTGCTGCTCAAGAGCTCTACGGTCATAATCTTGCTCATCTGCTTCCAGTTATCCCCATAGGGAGAAAAGGCCACATCAAGCAAGTTGTAGGACAGTTTTCTGAAGGCCACTGTCTGTAGCCTGTTACAGAAGTCTAAATCATGGCTTTTCAACACTGTTTCTGCCAACTCGGCGGAGGAGACAACAATCGTCGGCACGCGGCCGAGCTGAAGATACACAAGATCACCAAACTTTTGTGACAGCTGCTGCAGAGAGCGATGGGGCAAGCTGCCAACATGGTGTAGGTTGCTTATGATGGGTAGCAGCTGGGGCCAGGAGGCAGCTTCGCTGAGGTTGCTGTCCTAGTACGCTGAGTGAGCTGCAAAATCATCAGCATCAAGAGGAGAAAAACGACGGAAGCCCAGGAAAGGTAGGACGAGTAACCATACATTTTTTTGCTAGCGTTTGTTCTGTTTTGTGCCACAATTGGATCCTTCTGTGGTGAACGATCTTTTAATAGAGACAAATTATATTCCGCGGAAACTATCATATGCATCATGTGAGGAATTTTGTATCGATAACTTTCGATAGATGATATATAAACGTGTATCAGTCGTGAGTGCGACTCCGTATCAATTTCACGTGAAACCCGACTTTTCACTGACTATATATATATATGATGCAAACTTTTAATTACTCAGAACTCCATCTCATATTAAATAGTCCAGAAGAAAGGTGATATTTCAAATGTTTTCTATTTCTTGTTTTTTTGGAAATTTATTACTAACTAAATAAATATTTACAAAAATAGAGGTGAGAGAAACTTATTTACTTATATGTTGTTTTGGCATGCCATGGCAGCTCTAGTATGGCAATTGATGTTTGTGTAACTTTTTTTTTGGGGGAAATGTATTGAATAAATATTACTAAAAAATTATTTACCAAACGGAGGTGAGAGAAAAACTAATAACCTAAAATAGTGCTATGAGCCTATGACATGCCACCCAAGTGCAAATGTGGCAATTGGTGCGTGTGCATTTTTTTTCTTGATTTTGTCACTTGAAGTGTCGAAATATATGTTTCATCATAGTAAAGGAGGAAACATATTTTTTCATTTTAAATGATGAATTCCATGTACTTGGGGTTTACATCACAGGACATTCCACCATGATATTCATTCTTTTGAATGACGAAATAGAATTCATCACTTGAAACCATAACTTTAGTTTGATTATTTATTAACCCACAATTTTCTTATTTTTTCTCGGCAAAACATGGAACCACAGCTCCTCTCTCTAACCCTAGGCATCCCGCTGCTTGGGGCCCCTTGCCTTGGTCATCTTGCCAAAGGTTCCACTCAATTAAAGATTGATCTGCCGCCCAATAAGGTCAACCTAAGACTCCTGTTGCTTGAAAAGGAATGCCCGTTGCAGGAATAGATCCACCCAAGTAGGGTTAGTAATCAGGCCAGGCTCGGGCCCACCCGAGCCCTTTTATTTAGAACCCAAGCCCGACTATTCATAGCCCAATTAAAGGCAAACAGTCATGAACCAATCACGGGCTCTTAATAGTCTATAACTACATTCAACTCAAAAAAATTTATTTTTGGCCTCATAATGAGATGTAACTTGAACATACCGTAAAATTTGATTATTAGAGTCAAATATTTATTAAAATTTTTTATTTTATTATTTTTTTAAAAAAGATAAATATATACATGAAACCATCTCAATGAATTAGGCCTACTTAATACATTTTTTGAAAGGGTTTTAATTTTTCTTGCCTAATGTAGTTATTGTTTCATATTTTTAGATTATTATAGGGTTAAAGGTGATTTAGATGCTATGCAATACTTAAAATGCACTTGAAGACATGGAAGATAGTATCGGTCAATATGGCCTCGTATTGATTGATACGCACCCATATCAATTGAGACCAATACAAATACAAGGGTAGTACGCCCCCCACACTAAAAACCGATACGTATTAGTCATACCATATCGATACGACCGATACATATCAATACAATATTAAAAGAGCCGTTGGTGATTTAGATGCTATTTTTTTCCATACCCATACTAAACGTATAACTTCTTTATATATATACTAATTGATTGAGATTATTAGCATATTTTTCGTGAAACAATCATTGTCTAGTATTAACTAACCAATTCCTCCAAAGCTGTAAATTAGTTTCTATTTGAAAAGGAGCCACAAGTTTAGAAAGCCATATATAATGAAAATATATAAACTGCAAACTCTTGTATGATTATTTACGATATTCAAAGTGTACATGGAAAGTTGCCATACTCACAAGCAATTTTATTCATTTAAACACGTCTATGGAACTCTAACAAACTGGGCTAAAAATAAGGCCATCCACAAACCGTGCTTACTTTTCAAAGAAGTAACACAAAAAACTACTCTTTTAATATTCAATTAGGAAGAACCAACGTGAATTCTAATCACACATATTTAGGAAATCAGCCATAAAATATGAACCACAAGTCTACGAACTGCTGACTTGATCCAGTTGGTCACAAATGACGAGAGATCACTGGTTGAAATTCAAATGCCAACAAAAACTAGCCCAAAACATGCCATCTCAGTAAATTCACAAAAGTTGTTCTTTCTCAGCAAAATAAAAATCACCAATGAATCATGATGTTGTTCTTTCTCTGCAAAATCCAGCACTTGCACATGGTTTATCACCCACTTTTCTGCTTAGTAGACTCCCCCCAAAAACTGAGCTATTTTTGCTTTCTATGCATGCAAGATATCAGACCACAAAGGCGCTACCTAACACTCTTTAAGTAAAAACAGAGAGGAAACCAGAACTCACCCTTATAAGAATGAGAAACTTAGCCAAAGAATAATTCAAATTATGAATCAAAGGAACAAACAATTAATTGCCAACATAATCACCAGTACCACTTAATTAATTTATTTTCACCTCTGCTTCATGACCAAAACATTATTGGCACTACTTATTCTAGATATTATCTTAGTCTTTCTTTTTGGCCATGGTAGTGTCACTAGTGTGTGTTGAAGTAGCATTTGCAAAATTGGCAGCCTAGATACTTGGACGATACTATAAGTGGGCATATGCCATAAAAAAACAAAGAAACATAGAAATCATGCTCCATCAGGTACAAATTATACATATGCACTCTGACAAATCCCCTAGTAGGCATCATAACTGTAGCAACTAGGTTATGAACAACACTAAAGAATGCATTACTCCTCCAAGAAACAACATTAAAGGGAAACATTTCAGTTCTTTGAGAAATCAACTTCTTAGAAATTCAGTTGCCCTTGCACCTCTTGATCTACAATTTAATCTTGGATGCTAATAAATCCATTTAAATTTAACATAGCAAATATCTGCTTTATAAATAATAAGAATGTTGGATGGCAATCAAGTGCACATAAAGTAAAGAGTGAGTTCTTTTATATATCTTTTTTATTAAAATGTTTACCTATTGTTATTTTCTACACTTGCCTTCAATAGAAGCTCATCTCAAATTAGAACCATATATATGTCTGAGTGCCTGCATGAAACAGTAACATCCCATATGCCCAAAACTATTTCCCTTTAATCACCCATGGCAAATACAAAAGTGAAAGTGACCATGCAAAGGCACCCATCCTCCCAAATTTCAACCACGGTGTTGAAATAAGGCACAATACTTAAAGAAATGAGTTGTTTACCATTTATTCCAAAATATACAAGCCATACTTGACAAATGAACTTACTGCAAAGATCATAGAAGAAAAAATAGTATTATAAAAGAGGAGATGCATACAATGAATGAAAGAACACTTATGTTGCAGGTTTGCATGAAACAACACACTCCCAATTGCAAAAATCATATTAGATATATGAAGAATGCTAAACCTCTTTTCAAACTCATGAAAAGCAGCATATCAAAGTAGCATGCTTGAAAATCAAAATACAAAAGAAAAAATTTGCCATCAAGGTTCATCGTGTTCAATATCAGCTCTAGGTGTTATATCAGGAGCAAATACCAATGAAAGAACCTCTGTCTTCTCCAATGCTAAGGCTTTAAACATTTAAAAGATGACATTAGTTTAATAAAACACATATATTAAATAATATTATTAAAACTTTTAACAACTTGATATATTAACCTTCATATTCACTTTTCAACCAATCTTGGGAACATATCAAAGCTTCCATTGTCTTTGGTGTTAAGGAACTTCGATATTGATCAATTACTCTACCTCCCATGCTAAATGCATATTCAGAAGCTACCGTTGAAACTAGAATTGCTAATATATCTCTAGCCACTTGCCCAAAAATTGGATAATTCTAAAAATTTACTTTCGACCAAGCCAAAACATCAAAATCACCAAACACTTGATTACACGGGATGACATGTTCTTCTAAATATAATTCCAAATCATTCTTCATAGGTAGATTTGATGAGGTTTCTTGAAGGAATTTTCCAAGTCTTTCTACCCTACTGTTCCATGAAAAATTTATTGAATCTTAGGTTAAATAGTAGAAACAGTGAGCAGCTTCAAATGTCTCCTCTCTTTATTAGCAACAAGGATCTAGACTAGGGAGTTCATTATCCCAGAAATTTTAGGTTCATGACTTAACAACAGTAGCAGCCACCTTACACTAAAAAGTACTAATTTAACTCACAGTAAAAAGGGGAGAATGCACCTTATATCTGGACTCCACCAGCAACCACCTTATAGTCAAAGGTGGAACTTTGACCCTGCAGACGGAACAGAAGAAACCCAAAAATAGAACAAAAGTGACAAAGTCAATAGAAACACACATTGAGACTCTGCAAGCAATCGTCCATTCTCTTCTAGGGCATACATTTGCACTATTTGCAAAATTGCCAAAATGTAAAAAACTCAGATTAGAAAACATGAAAATTTTCAAAGAAATAAACGTCATCCCTAATTGCACCACCTAAAACTGTTGACAAATCATCAGGAATTCTTTACATCAAAGTAATCCTCATTCCTCCCATGACAATTAGAAAGCTATAAAATCATCAGGAATTCTTTACATCGAAGTAATCCTTATTTACACACCCCCACATGACAAATCATTAAGAAACCCATCATTTACTCTTTAAGTTGCCACAAAATCTGAGTTTCACTCAAGTTCCGAACCAAAACATAGAAGCAACAACATTTATTCATCCACCAAATCAGAGCAGAACAATGCCAAAAAGGAAAATATTAACACCCGAGGGAAAACAAAAAACTGAATTTAGAAGGCATCACTTACTTGCGGAGCGGAAGGCATCAGGGGAGATTCAGAGCAAAAGCCGTCCACATCTACTTGTCCCTCGCAAGCCAGTGATCGAAGAGCATTCGGGAGCACTCGGGTGACAGTGAATAACTCGGTCGATTGGGTGAAGGAGGATTCAAAAACCTATCGGGACTTATCGGGCTCCAGTGGCAAAGCCCAAGCCCAATTCACCTTACTACAACCCGATAACAGCCCATCTATTAATACTCAAATGGGCTCAGACCAGGCAGGTCAAACAGCCACAAGGTCCAATTACCCACTTTCAAGATAACAAAAATCTGCCTCATACGTATTTCTATTGATAAACATTATAAATCTAAAGTAGTATGTGAAATGATTGGTATATCAATGCTAGGCATATAATGTTGGGAGACCGTGGCAACTTAACATATATGTGACCTTCAAGGGACAAGATAAAGATAATACCTATCTGCCTACTTGGGGAGCTCACAAAATAACAGTAGACCGTAAAAATAAACAAATAACAAAATAGATATGGCTCCTTCAAACAACGGATAGTGTCAAATAACACTAAGGCTGTAAAAAGAAATTAAAAATGGTTGATTGCAGTGCACCACAGGACCTTATGCCTATGGCTGATAAATTGATGAATACGTGTTGGAGGAATGAAACAAAATGTTAGTGTACATGGATTTTTCAAGTAAACAAGGAATCCAATTTGTGGAAACAGAAAAAGGGTCAATGCGTGTGGGATTGAACAAACAACTCCATTCCAAAATAAGCTGAGTCTGGTCCTACTAATGAGTATGGATCCATATAAACTTGTCAATAACAACTTCCCTCTAGGTTTGCAAGAAGTAACTACAGTATTAACAAGCGGAAAAGCAAGATCAGGCTTAACCTCATAAATGTATTCCATGCCCATGAGATACTGGTTTGATGATTAAGTGTGTCTCACGAAGCTTTAACATATATTCAGGTCCATCAAAATTGAATTACATGTGACATCTGCATAATTATTGGAGCCCCCATTCTCTAAAGTGAAATCCATTTTGACTCCATAGGATAGAATATTATCAAAAACATAAAACACTACAAATTCGTTTCTTGGATCCAAATATACAACTTTCAGCAGAGTCCATTTCATCCTCAACTTCACCTAATGAATTTTCCAAATCTTCATATTGCTGATCTCATAAAGTTAGTTGTAAACACTAAAGCTCACTACTCGGCGTTTTCTACTTTGTGTAAATGATCTTCTACTAATCTCCAACCTGAGCAACATTCTTGAATTATCTTAAATTACAGTAAAGAAATCGATCAAGAAACAAACTTATATACAACCTCTATTACAACTGAAAGATTTGCCTCTTTCAGAGGTAGCAAATGTATCAAGGAAAAATAATGTGTCCTTTTATACTAGATATTCTATTTGGTTACCCTTCTTTCAAAATAGGAAGTTCCACATACATGTTCTTACATTTCAAATGTGATGATCCTTTATATAGCTAGCTATCGCTTAGATATACTAAAACAAATAAATCTGAATAAGCAGGACTCAAAGTTGAATGTGGCCCCCTACGAAATACTGGTTCACTTGGAAGGGAAAGTACTGAATACTCAAAATCTTATAACTACAAAGCTCCAACAGAAGAACACAAAGCTTGCTTACCTTGTTAGCGTTCAGCTCGCCGTTGTTTTGCAGCTGGACAAGCAATTTCATCTTCACAAAGTTTGCGCTTCCGCCCCTTTTTCTGATTTGTTTCAAATAATACATTAGGTCTTCCTAAATAAACGATTTTAAACATTCTATAGATGCATCAACAAGATTTGCAAATCTATTTTCAGGAGTAAAATTTAAATAAGTATGCAAAAAATTTGTTTGGCAAAATAGTCCATAAAAAAACAAGTAGTTGCACTGAATTTACCATTAAAAATTGAGGATTTGCCCCAAAATATACTCTATGTCTATCAAAATGCCCAAAATGAATTGAGTTTTATTTGTACAAAACCTGCACACATTTTGGGCATTTCAATAGGCATGAGGTATATTTTGGGTAAATCTGCCTTAAAATAGCAGCTAATATACAAGGTCGAAAAAATTTCCATTTCAGTCTATAGCTCTTGCCAAAGAAAATGGTGAAAAACACAAGTTATAAGAAAACACAAGGTAATGCATCTTCACATGCTGAATATAAACAGGACAAGAGGTATTAGAAGAAAAATATATAAAGAGCACAAGAGAAGCAAAAAATAGTCCATAAGCACGTTATGAGAGGGTGACCAGCCAAAAACATGATGTTTATCGGGAAGAGAAATATCATCTCCTATTATATGATATAGCCTGCAAGAATTTAATTATAGATTTGTATAAACCTCTCAATAGCAAGTTCCCTCTAGGTTTGCTAAAAGAAACTACAGTATTAACAAGTAGAGAAGGAGGATCATGCTTAACCTCATAAATGTATTCCCCGCTCATGAGATACTGGTTTGACTATCAAGTGTCTCTCACAAAGCTATAACATATATTCGGGTCCATCAAAATATAATAATATATGACATGTACATAATTATTGGAGCCCCCATTCTCCAAATTGAAATCCATTTTGACTTCATAAAATAGAATATTATCAAAAACATAAAATATTACAAATTAATTTCTTGGATCCAAACATACAACTTTTAGGAGAGACCATTTCATCCTCAACTTCACCCGATAAATTTATCAAAATTTTATACCGCACTTGATAAATTTGCCAAATCTTCATATTGTTGATCTCATAATGATAACTTGTAAACATTGAAGCTCACTACTCGGCATTTTGTACTTGGTGTAAATGATCTTCCATTGGTCTCCAACTTGACCATCTTTCATCAATTATCTTAAAAGACAATAAAGAAATCAGTCAAGGAACATACTCATATCCAACCTCTGTTACATCCTAAAGATTTGCCCCTTTTAGAGGTAACAAACAGATCAAGGAAAATTTTTTGGTCATTTTTTAGAGACTAAATCTTCTATTTGGTTACCCCTCTTTCAAAATAAGAATTTCCACTTACATGTTCTTACATTTCTAATGAGATGATCCTTTATATAGCTAGCTTTTGCTTAGAAATACTAAAATGAAATTAATCCTCTTTGATATAGCAGCTAATATACAAGGTTAAATTTTTTCCTAGTAGTCTACAGCTCATGCCAAAGAAAATGGTGAAAAACACAAATTAAAGCTGTAGCTAAAGCATCATGGATAATAATAGTTGGGCGTGGAGGGGGGGACTGAGCATGGGGGGAGAGGGGCCAGGTGGGGGAGGGAGGGGCGACTGAGCTGGGGGGGGGGGAGAGGAGTAGGGGAGGGGGGACTGAGCAGGAGGGTGGAGAGGGGGGGACTGGGTGGCGGCAAAGGGGGAGGGGGTACCGGAGGGTGGAAGAAGACGGAGACCATGGGCAGAGGGGAGGCGCGGCAGCGGGCGGCTTGAGTAGGGGGAAGGGGGTTGAGGGTGGGACCACAGAAGAGGGAGATGGGGAACGGGGCAAGGCAAAGAATGGAGAGGGCAGGACCGGAGTATAGAGATTTTTGTTCCTTCCCTCTCTATCTCTTCTCTCTCAACCCTCCCTCTCTCTCTCTATCTCTTCTCTCTCCACACTTTCCTTCTCCTCTCTCTCCTCACTCTCTCACCTCTCTCCCTCCTCTCTCTCTCAATCTGCTCTCTCTCCCCTCTCTCTCCTCTGTCACTTCTCTCTCTCTCTCTCTCCTTCCTCTCCCTCTCTTCTCTCTCTCCTCTCTCTCTTTCCTTCCTCTCTCTCTTCTCTCTCTCCTCCCTCTCCTCTCTCTCCTCCCTCTCCCCCTTTCCTTGTCCTCTCTCTCTCCACTCTCTCTCCTCCCTCCCCCTCTCTCTCTCTCTCTCTCTCCTCTCTCTACTCCCCTCTCTCTCCACACTCTCTCTCCATCTCTTCTCTCTCCACCCTCCATCTCTCTCTCCACACTTTCCTTCTCTCTCTCCTCTCTCTCCTCGGTCTCTTCTCTCTCCACTCTCTCTCTCTCTCTCTTCTCTCTCTCCTCCCCTCTCTCTCTCTCTCTCCACTCTCTCTCTCCCCACTCTCTCCTCTCTCTTCTCCCCTCTCTCTCCTCTCTTCTCTCTCCTCCCTCTTTCTCTCCTCTTCCTCTCTCTCTCTCTTCTATCTCTCCTCCCCTCTCTCTCTCTCTCCACTCTCTCTCTCCCCACTCTATCCTCTCTCTCCACCCTCCTTCTCTCTCTCCTCTCTCCCTCCCCTTTCTCTCCTCTCTCTCCCTTCTCTCTCCTCTATATCTTCTCTCTACTCTCTTTCTCCTCCCTCTCTCTCCACTCTCTCTCTCTCCTCCATCCCCTCTCTCTCTCTTCTCTCGCTCCTCTATCCTCCCCCTCTCTCTATCTCATCTCTCTCTCCTCCCCCTCTCTCTCATCTCTCTCTCCTCTCTCCTGCCCTCTCTCTCCTCTCTCCTTCCCTCTCTCCCCCTCTCCCTCTCCTCCCTCTCTCTCTCCACTCTTAAACCTCCTCTTTCTCTCTTCCCTCTCCTCTCTCTCTCTCTTCCCTCTCCTTTCTCTCTCCACCCTCCCTCTCTTCTCTCTCTCCACCTTCTCTCTCTCCTCCCCCTCTCTCTCCTCCCTCCCTCTCTCTCTTCCCTCCCCTCTCTCTCTTCCCTCTCTCCATCTCTCTCTCCACCCTATCTCTGTCCACCCTTTCCTCTCCTCTCTCTCTCTCTCTTCTCTCCCCTCTCTCTCTTCCCTCTCCTCTAATTTCAAGTTTTTAAGATTTTTTATTCTTTAAAATTAATTTTAAAAATAAAAAAATAATTAAATAAAAATACTAATAGCAACGCATAATACTATACGTCGCTATTAGTACATTTATTTGGGACATATATCTCTATACATCACCAATACATATACTAATGGCAACATATAGAGCTATACGTCACTATTAGTATTTTATTTTATTTTAATTTTTTATTTAAAAAAATTTAATAATTTTTTTTTAAAAATAAAAATAAAATTCTTCTCATCCTCCCTCTATTCCCTCCCATATCCCCTCTCTCTCTCTCCTCCCTCTCTCTCTCCGCTCTTCCATCTCCTCTCTCTCTCTTCCCTCTCCTCTCTCTCTCCCCCTCTCTCTCCTCTCTCCTCCCTCCTTCTCTCTCTTCCCTCTCCTCTCTCTTGCTCTTCCCTCCCCTCTCTCTCACTCTTCCCTCCCCTCTCTCTCACTCTTCTCTCTCTCTCTCTCCTCCCGCTCTTCACCCTTTCCCTCTCCTCTCTCTCTTCCCTCTCTTCTCCCCCTCTCTCTCCTCCCTCTCTCACTCCACCCTTTCCCTCACCTCTCTCTTCCCTCTCTCCTCCCCCTCTCTCTCCTCCCTCTCTCCACCTCTCTCTCTCCACCCTTTCCCTTTCCTCTTTCTCTTCTCTCTCCTCTCTCTTTCCTCTCCTCTCTCTAACCTCTAATTTTAAATATTTAAGATTTTTTATTCTTTAAAATTAGGTTTAAAAAAATAATTAAATAAAAATACTAATAGCGACGTATAATACTATATGTCGCTATTAGTACATTTATTAGCGACGTATAGCATATGCGTCGTTATTAGTTCTTATTTTTATTTTTTTAAAAAAATTAAGAATTATTAGTGACACTTTTTTGCAAACGTCGCTATTGTTGAAATTAGTAACGACGTTTGTAAAAATGTGTTGTTAATAGTTTTTAAAAAATTTTAAAAATAAAATATATATCTTTTAGTGACGCTTATAAAAGTGTCGCTAATAACATAAATATTAGCGACACATAAATTAAAGCGTCGCTAAAAGGTTAAGTATTAGCGACGTTTGGAGTTAAGTGTCGCTAATATACTACCATTAGCGATGCTTAGTATTATGCATCGCTAATATTAGTTTTTTTTGTGATGAAGTTTTATATGTTGCTATTATCACTTTTTAGAGACGCATAGTATTGCAACACTTATATTAGCATCGCTAATACCCAATTTTGTTGTAGTGCATCTTGTAGCTCTTTTCTAATTTGCCACAGTATCTGATATGTAATCCCGTAGTTCCTTGAGGGAGGAGTTGATCTCCTCCGGAAGAGAGCTCAAGTGGTGGTAATTCTTGATTGTGAGTATTTGTAGTGCATTGAATCTAATTCATCATATGTAGACGGTTTCTTAATTAACAATCCTTTTGTGCATCCATCATAGTTAAGTAAAAATTTAACCATTTCTTTTGTCCTCTCTACTTAATTCAAAAATAATAGATAAATTAATATTGGATTAAAAAATTGCACAAAATAACTACTCTACTTAACCTAACATGAGATTATCAACTCAATAGTCATAGTTGACAGTTACTTGCCAACTATCAGTCTTAATATTATCAAATTAAATGTTGATGCTTAAACCACAAGCCACATAAAGGCGGCTAAGGGAAACATACAACCACCTTCAGTTGTATTTCTAATCACTTCATTAAAAAGGAATAGTTGCGTACAAATATTGAACATGGAATGAAGCATAAGCTTGTGAAGCCAGATCCAAACTTCTTATATTAAAAAGAATCTAAAAACATAAAAAGAAGGCCAAATGATCTCCATTTCACTTCTCAAACTGTTGACATTGAACTCAAGAATAGAAAATTAGTTTTCGAAGAAATACTTTCAAACCAAGAAGAGAATCGACAAAGGAAATATACGGTGCCAGAGAAAAATCCAATCATTTCACTGAATCCAAAAATTGGTGTAATTAGGATTAACAATAAAAGGGTAAGAGTAGGCTGAATGTACTCTCAACCAAAGCCCTAAATCTCTTTTGTGCACGGCCGGTGGAGGAAGGGATCTAGTCGACGGTGCTCAAATGCGACGAATGTCAGAGCACGGCAGCGGGGAAGAGGATGGGAACTTTCACGAAAGGTCGATGGTGCTCAAATGCGACGAACAGCGGAGCATGACGGCAAGGCAGAGGACTACACGAAAGAGAGGAGAGACGCACATGACAAACTAGAGGCAGAGGAGGGATAAAAAGGCTATTGATTTCGTCCTTTAAAAGACGAAATCAGTTTAAGTTGTCGACCCGATGTAAGTGAGGTGATTTCGTCATTTAGAAGGACAAAATATGGTAATTTCATCCTTTTAAAGGATAAAATTAGGTTAATTTTGTTTAAGCTGATTTCGTTATTTGAAAAGATGAAATCAACTTAAACTTGATTTCATCTTTTCAAAGGATGAAATCATATAATTTTTTAAAAAAAAACCACGTAAGCACCATCGGCTTGGCTGGGGCCTGCTTATCAAAAAATAATACTACTTTGGGAAATATTTTTCAAAGTGGTTTAATTTAGTAAATATTTTTTAATTATTATTTAAATAATTTTCCCGCTAATATATGGTCCGATATGGAGAGTTTTTCTTTTTACAGTCTTCAATAAATAAAGGATGGGTAGATTATCACCCCATTTATTAGCCAGCTCACCCTATTTATGCGTACTTGGTATATATATACACAGACATGGATATCTAGCAACTATGTTAAAAATGTACACTCGCTAAAAAAGGGTTGTAAACTATACATTCAGAAGTAAACTCTCTCCAATTACTAGGCATCGGATCATTGTCCTTTCAAGTAGAGCGTGAGTACTTTTAACTTGGGGTTCTTTCATTGGGTCTAGTATGCATATTGTTACTAATGTTAGCCTTAATCGCATACGAAATTGAATAAGTCTGGACCAAGAACCACGATGTGGTAAATCTAAAACAATTTTGCAACTATGTTCATTTATAGGAGTGTACTCTATATAGTAATGCCGTTTAATTTGTTGAATAAAAAATTGCAGCTGAATCGAATAGTTGCGTACAAATATTGAACATGGAATGAAGCATAAGCTTGTGAAGCAGGATCCAAACTTCTTATATTAAAAAGAATCTAAAAACATAAAAAGAAGTCCAAATGATCTCCATATCACTTCTCAAACTGTTGACATTGAACTAAAGAATAGAAAATTAGTTTTCGAAGAAATACTTTCAAACCAAGAAGAGAATTGACAAAGGAAATATACGGTGCTAGAGAAAAATCCAATCATTTCACTGAATCCAAAAACTGGTGTAATTAGGATTAACAATAAAAGAGTAAGAGTAGGCTGAATGTACTCTCAACCAAAGCCCTAAATCTCTTCTGTGCACGGCCGGTGGAGGAAGGGATTTAGTCGACAGTGCTCAAATGCGAGGAATGTCGGAGCATGGCAGTGGGGAAGAGGATGGGAACTTGCACGAAAGGTCAATGGTGCTCAAATGCAACAAACAGCGGAGCATGATGGCAAGGCGGAGGATACACGAAAGAGAGGAGAGACGCACATGACGAACTAGAGGCAGAGGAGGGATAAAAAGGCTATTAATGCAAACCATTTATACCAATTAACCACATATAAATCAAATAATTAGATCAAATGTATGAGAAGAATATTAGATATCAAACTAATTATCACAGTTAGAGAGGGTGAGGGAGAAAATTCTCACCTAGAAATGGGCAAACAGGTGGACGAATGGCTGATGATATCTTCAGTAAACGAAAGAAGACCACCTTCCATGTGTACAAGAACATCAAACTCGTATGCCAAATGTAACCTAACATTACCTATTAAAATTTCTTTCCCATCCCCCAAATCCAAAAGCATAAATTAACTTATCTTCACCCTACCTTCCCCACCTCCTCCTTCTTGGCTGCAGCCATGCTAACACTTGGGTACACTAGCCAGATCTAGCCAACCTAGTCACCACGGCTAGAGCCAGAATAAGATCTTACCACTGCAGCCAGAATTGGTTGTAGCTGGCTGGCCACAGCCAAGCCAGACCGTTGGCCCCAAAGAATAAGAAAAAAAAGAGGGAAGAAGAGGAGGCCGTTGTTGTCACTAGGGTTGGTTGTAGACGTCTATTATCCAACATCCTGGCCAGGTATGAGGTGTCTGTGGCCGTGTTCGGTTGAATTTTTTTGTCTGTCAATTTTCAAACACGACAATGGACAAAGTCCTTGTTTAGCCATTTATCTGAGGTCCAGTTAATTTTAAATATAATTTATATTTTTACATAAAAGGACATTTTTTTGTTTCTCCATAACTACTCTTAAGCATCTTCTTGTACTTAAGTTCTTAATAATTTAAGTACAATCATATTAATGTTATATTTGAGTTCTTTGTTAAAGTAAATTATTAAATACTCCTATATCCTATATCAATAGTTTCATTTGGTTGCTCATAATGAATGTACGAGAGTATATGCAAGGAAGGTTCATTAGTAATACTACTATAAATAATAAAGATTGCATGCATAAATCTAAATTATTATTATATACTAAGTTATTTAACCCAAAGATACCCACTCTTGCTACCCTAGTTAGTAATTGTCTCTGATGCCTCTCTCATTCTCTCTAGCTGTCTTAACCCTCATCCACTTGCATAAGAAGCTATATCTGCAGACAATGACCATGTTTGCCCAATAAGAGGCTTCCTCTATGGATAAAACATTGAAGGACAAATTGTTAGTGAATATAAACACAGACAAACCTGGTCTACTAATTATTTGGCCCAAGACCAATCCTAGTTGTCACCACCACAATTGGAAAAAAAAGTTTTTTGGGGGGTTCAATTCTTGGGGAAGTAGAAGGAAATTGATGGGTATTGAAGTAGAGAATAAATAAGATATTTTTTACTTTGTTTGGGGGACAATGAAGTTTAGTAATGTGCATATAGCCATGTTCTAAATAAAAAGTCTTTTTTTTTTATAAAATAGTTCTTATGAGCTCAGCTTCATTAAAAATCATAACATCATGAGTTATCAGAGATCCAATAGTACAAGGGGGCAGAAACCAATTTTACCTACTAGATACATACAACTTATTATCTCAGAAATCATACATATATTCTCATAGAATTTGCAAAGACTAGAGTCATAATGAATCTAAAACTCATATATCAATCTATATTGGCAATATTTGTTATCTATTACATATTGTAAAGATGATGAGCAACAAGGCTTTAAATTTAATGTCCAGATTCATAGAAAATAACCCAGAAACAATTACTATTCTAAAATAGTAAAATTTTACCTTTCTATATATGTAAATTAGGAGGATAATTAAACTCTAAATAGTCCCTCTGAGCCAGTAATTAGGAGGATAACCAAACAGTCCCTGCTCCACCATGTAGGGGAAAATACCGACTTCGGAATCCCTCTAAGACGGGCCTCCCCTTCTGGCCCGAGCTATCCTTGCCACCTCCCAATTTGCCCCTGGTGCTTGCTTGCTGTGCTCGGAGTCCCTATTCCAGCAATGTCGACCTGCAATCTCCACCAAATTCTCTTGTTTCTGATCTTCTAGGAGAAAAAGGATCCTTTTGCTATATATTTTTTTTAGTTTCCTAGAGCTCCTTGCTTGATTTTCATCCCCCTGGAACATAGCTTCATGGAGTACTGGGATATCTATATGGGGTAAGGTGTCCAGATGATTGAATAAGGAGACATAGGTGGCATCATTGCGACACCACCGTAGTGTTGTGCCCAGGCTGCCACCAGCCTTCTCCTTTGTCTTGTTATCCATGTGCTGACGATAAGTGCTGTGAAAAACACCTCCACAACCTCCCTACTCCGGACTAGGGGTGAAAATTGGTCATTTGGTCACGGTCAAATGAGCCTTTCATGACGGTGACCGTGGCTAACTGTCCATGAGACAAGGTCACGGACATGGTCAGTCCGTTTTCCTTTATTTTTTTTTACTTTTATTGAAGTAACTACCCTTAATTTCAAGCTATTTAATATTACTTCTACATTTACTATTGACTTACATGGTTCAACGGATAACCATAAATTACATTGATATTTAGGTATTCATAATGAAATGAAGCAATCGCAAGGCTTGACCCAATTTTCTTTTAGTGTTTGTGTTGTTTGCAAGATCTCAAGCAAGAGATCTGAGCCCCAAGATTCACTGTGTAGTGACCAACACAGGCATAATTCCTTCTCAGAACACTAGCAGAAAGACTATCATCATGATTGTCTATATGGGTTATAGTGCCTGTAATAGTAGATTGATTCATAAAAATATTTTGGGAGGCATGAATAGAAGATTGTAAGGGTAGAGGATCACCATGAGAACTATTAGAGACATGTGAAGGGACATGAATACCTCCAGAATTAATGACGCCAGAAATAAGTCTCCTGCAAGAAACTAAAGAAGGTTGCTCTTGAAGTTTAATAACACCTTGTTTTTCTGACAGCTGAAGAGGAGCTTCATCTTCAAAATTAGGATCAACCTGAGCCTTATCCAACGAGGGAGTAGATTCTCTCTGAGTCCAGGCTTGAGACGTGGTGCATGATTCAGTAGCATGATCAAAACATTTACAACGAGTGCATATTTTAGGTTTCCATTCATAAGTAACTTCTTGAAAAAAAACTTGAGCCATCCTTCCGAAGAATATACACTTGATCTCGAAGGCTGCAACCAGCGTCAATTTCTACACATATTCCAGCAAAGGATAATCTTCTTCTATTTTTTGTGAGTTGATCGATATATAAAGGGGAGCCAATGGAACTTGCAATACGACCCAGATTTTCAGAACTCCAATACTGAATAGAAGGTTTGGTAGACGGATCCATAAAGGAACAGTGGAAAGACAATCGCGCACTAGTTTGGTATTAGTGGACCATTGCTTGAGAATCAAAGGACGACCAACAATAGACCAAATAGATCCCAGAACTTTGTAGTAATCTTCTTCATTTTCAAATTTGAAGAGAAAAAAACCATCAGAAAGAGAGATAATCTCGAATGGCTAATGATTCTAAAAGTAGTGGTCTCTGGGCTAATGATTCTAAAAGTTGTATTTTCTTTTTAGCTTGTTGTACCCAAAAAACTACCATTCTTCAATTATTTAACTTTAGAGAAGGACATCTTCCGATACGCTATTTGGGCCTTCCACTATTCTTGGGCCGTCTTCAGGCATCCATGTGTGCTAATATTCTTGATCAGTTTCATATAGCATTAGTAGGCTGGAAAAGGAAATTACTCTCCTATGCTGGAAGGTTAGAGCTCTTGAAATCTGTTCTTTCCAGTAAGCACATTTATTGGTCTCTTCACTTTTTCTTCCAATTAGTGTTATTAAACAATTGGAATATTTTATGGCTGATTTCTTTTGGAGTAATTATGTCCAATCTCGAAAGTTTCATCCCCTTAGTTGGAAGAAGGTTTGTCTTCCTAAAGATGAGGGTGGCTTGGGCATTAGATCCATTAGGGATTGGTGCTCTATTGGTTTATCCAAGCACTTATGAAGAATTTTATATGATAAAGAATCATTATGGGCGAAATGGATTAATGAATTTTATATCCAGAGTTCTTCAATCTGGCATTGTGATATTCCTTCCTTTGCTTCATATTCTTTGAAGAGTATTTTATCAATGCGTAATATTTGATGGATTTCATTTTTTACAAAGTAAATAATGGGAGGAAAAATTCTTTTTTGGTTGGATCCATGGGCAGGTAATTTTACTCTTTTGCAAAATTACGGTAATCGTCTTATCTTTCAATTGGAAAGTCATCCTCTTACAACTATATCAGATTGTATGGTTAATAATAATTGGAAGTGGACTGAACAAATTAACTTGAGATATGACCATTTATTGCAAACTATAAATGTCGCTCCTGTGCTTAACCATAATGAGGATAAAATCATATGGAAACCTCCTTCCTCTAGAAAGTTTACTACCAATTCTGCTTATAATGCTATCTCTGGACATAGCCCTAAGTTAAGATGGACATCTCTTCTCTGGTTCAAGCATCACATCCCATGCCATTCTTTCATTAGTTGGTTAATGCTTCATAGGAGACTACTTACTTTGGATAAAATTCAAGCAAGAGGAGTTCAAATAGTCAATAGATATATTCTATGTAAGGCCGACCAGGAAACATCTCCACATTTGTTTTTCTTGTGTGGTTAATCTAGATGGATTATGAGCTCTATTTTCAAATTCTTCAGGGTGGATATATCTTGTCATCAGGCTCAGCAAGCCCTTCAACATATTCTTCATTTTAGTAGATCAATTCCGAGTTTAGGTTTGCTATTAAAGATATTCATGAACTGTGCCATTTATTTCATTTGGCAGGAGAGAAATCATATTATCTTCAAGGATGAATACACTCATAAGAGAGCTCTATTTAGTATGTGTGAAAGTCAATTAGATCTTATATCAATGCCAATCCCTCTTTAATTAAGCTTGTCTGTGAATTTCCTTTCATTGCTACTAGATGGCAATTGTAATTTTTTTAAATTTTTTTGACATTGTTTCCCTTTAGTTTTAATTGAAGGGAATCCTCTCCCCATTTACCCTTTCAAAAAAAAACTCTAATAAGACTTGATTCACAAGTCATAGGATAAAATTTATGATCGGGGCATAAAGAAACAATATTGCTTTTGAGACGTGTCCAAGTAAAAGTACCTAAGATTATCTATCACGTATACTCAAACATAAAAATGTTATAAACCAAATAAAATACGAAGCTAAAACTCATGATCTTCTAGGCTATTCCTAATAAAGGGAACATTTAAAGAATCAGAAAACCATATGAACATTCAACTTTGAGTCCTGCTTATTCAGATTATTTGTTTTAGTATATCTAAGCAATAGCTAGATATATAAAGGATCATCACGTTAGAAATGTAAGAACATGTATGTGGAACTTCCTATTTTGGAAGAAGGGTAACCAAATAGAATATCTAGTATAAAAGGACACATTATTTTTCCTTGATACTTTTGCTACCATTAAAAGAGGCAAATCATTAAGTTGTAATAGAGGTTGTATATAAGTTTGTTTCTTGACTGATTTCTTCATTGTATTTTAAGATAATTCAAGAATTATGCCCAGATTGGGGACCAGTGGAAGATCATTTACACAAAGTAGAACAAGCCGAGTAGTGAGCTTTAGTGTTTACAACTAACTTTATGAGATCAGCAATATGAAGATTTGGCAAATTCATCAGGTGAAGTTGAGGATGAAATGGACACTGCTGAAAGTTGTATATTTGGATCCAAGAAATGAATTTGTAGTGTTTTATGTTTTTGATAATATTCTATCCTATGAAGTCAAAATGGATTTCACTTTAGAGAATGGGAGCTCCAATAATTATGCAGATGTCACATGTAATTCAATTTTGATGGACCTGAATATATGTTAAAGCTTCGTGAGACACACTTAATCATCAAACCAGTATCTCATGGGCATGGAATACATTTATGAGGTTAAGCCTGATCTTGCTTTTCGGCTTGTTAATACTGTAGTTACTTCTTTTAAACCTAGAGGGAACTTGTATTGACAAGTTTATATGGATCCAAACTCATTAGTAGGATCAGACTCAGCTCATTCTGGAATGGAGTTGTTTGTTCAATCCCACACGCATTGACCCTTTTTTTGTTTCCACAAATTGTATTCCTTATTTTACTTGAAAATTTCATGTACACTAACATTTTGTTTCATACCTCCAACAAGTATTCATCAATTTATCAGCCATAAGCATAATGTCCTGTGGTGCACTGCAATCAACCATTTTTTGTTTCTTTTTACAGCCTTAGTGTTATTTGACACTATCCGTTGTTTGGAGGAGCCATAACTATTTTGTTTTTTTGTTTTTTGTTTACAGTCTACTGTTATTTTGTGAGCTCCCCAAGTAGGCAGATAGGTATTATCATGTCCCTTGAAGGTCACATATATGTTAAGTTGCCAGGGTCCCCCAACATTATATGCCTATCATCGATACCAATCACTTCACATACTACTTTAGATTTATAATGTTTATCAATAGAAATATGCATGAGGTAGATTTTTGTTATCTTGACGGTGGGTCCCTGATCGTTTATAATTAAACCCTTTACAAGTGTACATGGTAATTGTACTAGGATTAGTATTTAAGGGTTATCGAAACTCAGGGATGGATGAATTATCACTAAATCTAAAGAGGAATTTGCTGGTTGAAAACTAAAACAAACTTAAACTTTAATTAAGTAAAGGAAAGAAATTAACTAGTTTAAAAATAAGAGATTAATATGATGGAAATTACTTACGAAATCGAATCCACTATAAAACCATAACAATTCCTTAACTCTTAATCTAAATCTAGTGTGAATATGAACAAGTATTCTCAGCTACAAGCTAGAATTACTTCAAAAAGAATCATTAATTAACTTCCATGGCATGAACTATCTTCGACAATAACACGAATCCTCTACACTAAACTAGCTATAGGCATGACCCGTCTAATCTTAGTATAACTCATCCAAGTCATTAATTATCTGAACATTAAAACTATTGTATGACCATCTCATCTAAATTACAGAAATTAGAATTGATGCAAATATCAAAACCACATCAATCTATCATCTACAAGACAATAAATCAACATAGACTTGAATAAACATTAAAAGCTCTTCTATTAAAAAGGAAATCTTTATCATACAATTGTCATCATTCACAGCTGAGATCTAAATTAAAAAGAAAAGAAACTGAAACTTATCTATAGCTTCATCAACTCCTAAGTAAAAGAAAAGTCTAGCCTTCCATTGTAGAAAAAAGCACTTAAATCTCCATTAAAAGCTTTGAGTTCTCTTCCATCTTCTTCTTCCTTTTTCTCTTCGTAAAATCTACTGGAATCCTTCAATTTTGAGCCAAATATGTCTTTTTATAGGTATAAGTTCCGTAAGAAGAAGTCCAATATGAAAAGGATTGAAATTTGGGTCAAACAAGGAAACTGCACGTTATGCCATTCAAATGCCCTACATGCCCTTTCGAACGCTTGAACTGAGCTTTACTACAAAATCATGTTATCCCGTTCGAACGCCCTACAGCCCGTTCAAACGGCTACAATGTTTCTGTAATCTGCATAGTTTTCTTGGACAGTCGATATTCTGTTCATTAAGCTTCTCTTCATATCCATATTAGTTTCTAACTTGTTTATAACTCCTAAACGTTGTCTAAATCACTTTAAAGCATGTCAAGACTATTTTGAACTATTTCAAACATTGTCCAAGTACCTCGATAAGCGTACTTTTCTTACAAAATATAAAATATCATACTTTAGACTTGTATAATGTAATTAAAATTCCAACTTAATTTAAAATACACATCTAAACTACTAATAACTACAAAATTACTAATAATTAAACTAAAATACTAATATCTATCTTAATCTAAATAAACCATAACTAACTCTAAATTAACCTAATCGATACTAGCAAATAAGGTAAAAAGTTTATAAAATAGATATATATTTCATACTTATCAAATACCCTCAAACCTATATTTTGCTAGTCCTCGAGCAAAACAAAAACAAAATAAAACAACTAAACTAGAAAAATAAAAAAATAAATAAAAGCCACTTTCGTAGGGAATCATGATTCCATTTAGCCTATGCAACAAGCCTTTAAACCCCTAGGTGTCCCTAGTTAGACGAGTTATGTCTTGTGAGGGTTTACAGTAATGATACCCACAAACATCAAAACCTAAAAAAAATAAAACAAATAAACAAGAAAACAAAATTTTGAAAAACAATTTTCTCTTAAAAACACATAACTATTTTTAAAAAGAACCAACCACAAATACTTGAAACAAGTAAACAATTAAGATATGATCACTTTCAAGTAAGGAATAATCCATTCTATAACCCCATCTTAGAAATAATTGTGCAACTACATATATACATTTCAAAAACATAAAGTGTAGAAACTTTGTAGTCATACAATTTCATTCTTTATTAACACGCATATCTTATATGACCCATTAACCAAGCTCATTAAAGTTCACGAACTCAAAAATATAACAATGACAATCTTTCATCATTAATATCTCATAATAAAACCTAATATAATAGCCTTAAAATTTCAATTAAATTCATAGAATAAGAGCATAATATACTTCAAAATATGACTTGTGCAATACTTAGTTCTATTAAGCTTTCTAAATAGTACATGTAACAAGCGTTAGGCCAGTGTCCCTCATCCAGTTAGCTTAAGGCAGTAGGTGTTAAAACACCCCTCAGGCTTAATAACTCGAACTATAAAGGCTACAGAACCAAGCAAGTCATAAAAGAATTTATCTCAACTTTTCACCTTTTGATGCGATCCCTTATACTTGCCTAGGCACAAGGTCCGGTTACTTAGTAAAAAGAGAAACAAACCTTTTTTTTAATTTTTTTTCATCATCAATTTTTTTTTTCATTCAATCTATTTTTTTTTAACTTTTTTTTTCAACTTTTTTTTCATCTTTTTTTTCATTTTTTTTTCTATACACACTTGTCCCATTTTTTTCAAATAAAAGCTAAGCATAAAGATCTATCATAAAATATTAAAAATTACTCAATTGCCAAGTTTTCAAAAATATATGCTTAGTTAAAGATATCCCACTAAGATTACAAGTAATAAATCATAAAATTATGTTCCTACAAGTTTCAAGTGTGTGAAATGTGATTTAAAAATATAAGCACAATTATCCAAGATAATGAAAATAAAATAGAAATTACTCACTTAATCATTTTCATCACTTAATTCATTACTTGAACTTTCTTCATGAAATTGATCTCTTTAAAAACAGACATATACTTTTAAAAGAAAATAAGTGATAAAACCCATTTTAAAAGAAAACAAAAAAAACTCTAAAACATCCTAAAAAAATAATAAAGAAAAATATCTTTCTACACCCCCAAACCTAAATTGAACATGGTCCTCGATGTTAAAAAATATATATACTACAATGACAAGAATAAGTAAGAGAGGGAAAGAAAGACATCACCTCAAAGCATAACTAATTCACTAATCTGAAAAGTGAAGTACATAAGATTGGAGAAAAGAAATAAATATAAGTGATGAGCATTCCCCGAAACCTAAAGTATTATATCTCATAAAAGAAGAAAGATTATAATGAGAAAAAAAAAAGAAAAAAAAGTGAGAAAATAAGTAAATAAAGTCTAAATGAAGCAAAGAAAATAAACAAAAGGAAGAAAAAGAAATATATAAAAAAAAAATGGGTTGCCTCCCAAGAAGCGCTAAGTTTATTGTCTTTAGCCAGACATTGCCAACATTCTCAAATATATCAGGGCGGCTGGTAGATATTAGTATTGGTTTTTTTCTTAAGTCTCCAAAAAGATGATGCAGAAAAATTAGAAGCAATGGCTTGATTATGGGCTGATGCTACAAAAGATGGACCTCTATCATAAGCATCAAATCTAAAATTGTCTACCATAAAATATTCAGCATTAGAAGTTGCAGGCAAATGGTTAGACACATCAAAAATAGTTAGTTGCACTTTCATGTTCCCAAAGGTCATCTCCATTACCCCTGTCCTACAATTTATGCATGCATTAGTTGTGGCAAGGAATGGACGACCTAGAATGATAGGAATATGATATGTGGGGTTGGCAACGGTCTCCATATCTAAGACGATAAAATCAACAGGGAAAAAGAATCGGTCAACCTTCACTAAGACATCCTCAATGACTCCTCGAGGCTTACACACAGAATGGTCGGCTAGCTGCAAGGTAACTAATGTAGGCTGCAATTCACCTAACCCTAGTTTCTCATACACCGAGTAAGGGAGTAGATTGACACTCGCACCAAGGTCAAGGAGGGCTCTATGGATGGAGTGATCGCCTATGACACAAGAAATAGTGGGTACTCCAGGGTCCTTATACTTAGGTGGGGTGTCAAACTTCAAAAGAGAAGTAACTTGCTCGGTGAGAAAGACCTTAGACACATGGGTCTTGGATTTATGCTTATGCGTGCATAGGTCTTTAAGGAACTTAGCATAAGAAGGGACTTGCTTAATGGCTTCTAAGAGGGGGAGATTAATTTTGACTTGTTTGAAAGTCTCAAGAATCTCATCAGTCCTAGCTGTGCTCTTTCTAAATGGAGGGGCCATGTCAAGACACTGAGGAAAAGGTGCCCCAGGGATATAAGATCCATCGGAAGTGGTCTTAGACTGTGGCTCTGAGGAAGGGGAAGGAGATACAAACTCCTTCTCATGTGGTGCACTAACTTCTACTTGAAGTTCACTAGGGGCTGCCCTCTCTAACTCCTCACTTCTATCATCTATCACTGGTGTCCCCCCAACACTCTTGTCAACAATCCTCCCACTCCTGAGGGTCATTATGGAATTATCTTGTTCATTAGAGGGAGGAGCTCCCTCTACCTGAAATTGACCTTTAGGGTTTGGTAGGGGTTGACTTGGCAACATCCCCATCTCTCTCTTGTTAATAGCATTAGCTAGTTGTCCAATTTGGGCTTCTAACTTTGCTATAGATTGTGTGTGAGAGTGGAGGAGTTGGGATTGAGATTGAATGCTTTAAAGGGCACTCAAAACCTTTTCTTCAAAACTTGGACTCCTATTGGGTTGGACATATGGATGTTGCACTTGAGGTTGGTGGATAGGGGCTGGTAGGACTTGGAATAGTTGCCTAGGGGGTTGGTTACCCATAACCCCTTGGTTTTGTGTCCGCCAAGAAAAGTTAGGATGATTCCTCCACCCAGGGTTATATGTATTTGAAAATGGATTGTTCTCAGCCCTAGGGAAGGATTGGGTGGTATTCACATGGTCTTGGACAAGCTCAGGAAATTGAGAGGCAGACGGACACTCAATGATAGTATGGGCTGGGCTAAGGCATATTGTGCATGCATCTTGAGTGAAGGGAGTGGGCTGATGGGTTGAAGTTATAAGGAGGTCAAGCTTCCTATTCAAAGTATCAACTTTAGAGGATATGTCTAATGGGTTTTTGACTTCATACAAGCCACCCCTAGAGGGGGCATTGTTTAAGGTAGATAGTCCACTCTCATTTCTGTTCAACGCAGCATGTTGAAGAGAATTTTTACTCAAGTCCTCAAAAAGTTTCCATGCCTCATTTTCATTTTTTAGCAAAAAGGTACCCCCTCAACTTGCATCAACAAGATGTCGGTTTTGTTCAGTAAGACCCTCATAAAAACGTTGCACTAATTGCCACTTAGGGACAGCATGATGAGGACACCTCCTAAGAAGGTCCTTAAGTCTATCCCAACTCTCATGGAACCGTTCAGTGGGAAGTTGGGCAAAAGTAGTTATGGCCTTTCTCATTTGGTTGGTCTTACCTATAGGGAAGTACTTTTTAAGGAACTCTTGTTGCATTTGGGCCCATGTTGTGATAGTGTTTGGCTCTAATGAGTGAAGTCATTCCTTAGCCTTATCTTTCAATGTGAAAGGAAAAAGGCGAAGTTTAACAGCTTCATCAGTTAAATTTGAGAGCTTAAAAGTTGTGCATAGTTCTAAGAAGTCATCTAGGTGCCTATACGGGTTTTCATTATTAAGCCCATAAAAGATGGAAGCATTTGAATGACAATGGGTTTAATTTCATAATTTTGAGCTGCAACCGCTGGCAACCTAATGCATGAAGGGGAAGTATACTCATTGGGAGTGTAATACTCCCTTAGAGCTTTAAGTGGTACATCTACTAACTGATGTTTAGCCATTATGGGGCTAGAAGTAGTGTGGGTGGAGGAATTGGTGGGAAAGTTTGGGGGTGTAGGGATGCAAGTCGAAAGCAACTCAACTCTCCTAGATGTCTGCTCATGCTCAGGGTCAAATGGTACTAATCGGGGGAGTAAGGAGCGACGACCACACATACACCACAAACACACTACACAATTTTAAGTGTAAAAAGGGGAATAACAAGCAAAAACTAACTAAAAATAAATCAAAATAAAGAGAGAAAAGGATCTTGCAAACCGAAGAGAAGCACTATGCTTGTCGATGTCCACTTGTGGCCACAAGTGTAGAGAGCACGATCTTCAACTCAGCCTAGAAGATCAAACTAAAAGAAGGTAAGAAACTAAGAATTAACCTAAAAACTAAAGTAAACTGAATCTCAATTAAATAAAATTATCCTAATACTAATTTAGTAACAAATCAACACCGTCCCCAGCAACGGTTTATAATTAAACCCTTTGCAAGTGTACAAGGTAATTGTACTAGGATAAGTATTTAAGGGTTGTCGAACCTCAGGGACAGATGAATTATCACTAAATCTAAAGAGGAATTTGCTAGTTGAAAAATAAAACAAACTTAAACTTTAATTAAGTAAAGGAAAGAACTTAACTAGTTTAAAAACAAGAGATTAATATGATGGAAATTACTTAGGAAATCAAATCTACTATAGAACCATAACAATTCCTTAACTTTTAATCTAAATCTAGTGTGAATATGAACAAGTATTCTCAGCTACAAGCTAGAATTACTTCAAAAAGAATCATTAATTAACTTCCATGGCATGAACTATCTTCGACAATATCATGAATCATCTACACTAAACTAGCTATAAGCATGACCCGTCTAATCTTAGTATAACTCATCCAAGTCATTAATTATCTGAACATTAAAACTATTGTATGACCATCTAATCTAAATCACAGAAATTAGAATTGATGCAAATATCAAAACCACATCAATCTATCATCTACAAGACAATAAATCAACATAGACTTGAATAAACATTAAAAGTTCTTCTATTAAAAAGGAAATCTTTATCATACAATTGTCATCATTCACAGCTGAGATCTAAATTAAAAAGAAAAGAAACTGAAACTTACCTATAGCTTCATCAACTCCTAAGTAAAAAAAAAGTCTAGCCTTCCATTGTAGAAGAAAGCACTTGAATCTCCATTAAAAGCTTTGAGTTCTCTTCCATCTTCTTCTTCCTTTTTCTCTTCATAAAATCTACTGGAATCCTTCAATTTTAAGCCAAATATGTCTTTTTATAGGTATAAGTTCCGTAGGAAGAAGTTCAATATGAAAAGGATTGAAATTTGGGTCAAACAAGGAAACTGCGCGCCGTTCGAACGCACTGCATGCCCGTTCGAATGCTTGAACTAAGCTTTACTTCAAAATCATGTTATCCCGTTCGAACGCCCTATAGCCCGTTCAAACGGCTACAGTGTTTCTGCAATCTGGACAATTTTCCTGGACAGTCCATATTCTGTTCATTAAGCTTCTCTCCATGTCCATATTAGTTTCTAACTTGTTTATAACTCCTAAACATTGTCCAAATCACTTTAAAGCATGTCAAGACTATTTTGAACTATTTCAAACATCATCCAAGTACCTCGATAAGCGCACTTTTCCTACAAAATATAAAATATCATACTTTAGACATGCATAATGTAATTAAAATTCCAACTTGATTTAAACACACATCTAAACTACTAATAACTATAAAATTATTAATAATTAAACTAAAATACTAATATCTATCTTAATCTAAATAAATCATAACTAACTCTAAATTAACCTAATCTATGCTAGTAAATAAGGTAAAAAGCATATAATATATATATATATATATATATATATATATATATATATATATATATATATATATATATATATTTCATACTTATCAGTCCCTACTGACAACATTAATTTAAAAGGAAATTGAATTTGATAAATACATAAAGTTTACATATGCACTATCTCTAACACAGTGGGTCTCTACCGATTATTTATACCCCATCAAACTTGTATGCCAAATGTAACCTAACATTTCCTATTAAAATTTCTTGCCCATCCCCCAAATCTAAAAGCATACATTAACTTATCTTCACCCCACCTTCCCCACCTCCTCCTTCTTGGCTGCAGCCTTGTTGTCATCAGGACTTGGGCACACTAGCCAAATCTAGCCAACCTAGTCACCACGGCTAGAGCCAGAACAAGATCTTACCATTGCGGCCATAATTGGTTGTAGCTGGCTAGCCACGGCCAAGCTAGGCCATTGGCCCCAAAGAATAAGAAAAAAAGGAGGGAAGAAGAGGAGGCCGTTGTTGTCACTAGGGTTGGTCGTAGACGTCTATTATCCAACATCCTGGCCGGGTCTGAGGTGTACGTGGCTGTGTTTGGATGAATTTTTTTGTCTGTCAATTTTTGAACACAACAACGGACAAAGTCCTTGTTCGGCCATTTGTCCGAGGTCTAGTTAATTTTAAATGTAATTTATATTTTTACATAAAAGCACATTTTTTGTTTCTCCATAACTAATCTTACACATCTTCTTGTACTTAAGTTCCTAATAATTTAAGTACAAACATGTTAATGTTATATTTGAGTTCTTTGTTACAGTAAATTATTAAATACTCCTATATCCTATATCAATAGCTTCATTTGGTTGCTCATAATGAATGTGTGAGAGTATATGCAAGGAAAGTTCATTAGTAATACTACTATAAATAATAAAGATTGCACGTATAAATCTAAACTATTATTATATACTAAGTTATTTAACCCAAAGATACCCACTCTTGCTACCCTAGTTAGTAATTGTTGCTAATGTCTCTCTCATTCTTTCTCATTGTCTTAGCCCTCATCCACTTGCATAAGAAGCTATGTCTGCAAACAATGACCATGTTTGCCGAATAAGAGGCTTCCTCTATAGACAAAATGGTGAAGGACAAATTGTTAGTGAACACAAACACAGACAAGCCTGGTCCACTCATTATTTGGCCCGGGACCAATCCTAATTGTTGCCACCACAATTGAAAAAAAAAGTTTTTTGGGGGGTTCAATTCTTGAAGAAGTAGAAGGAAATTGATGGTTACTGAAGTAGAGAATAAATAAGAGATTTTTTACTTTGTTTGGGGGACAATGAAGTTTAGTAAGGTGCATATAGCTATGTTCTAAATGAAAAGTCTTTTTTTTATAAAATAGTTCTTATGAGCTAGGGTTCATGAAAAGTCTTAACATAAACCAATTTTACCTACTAGATACATACAACTTATTATCTCAGAAATCATACATATATTCTCATAGAATTTGCAAAGACTAGAGTCATAATGAATCTAAAACTCATATATCAATCTATATTGGCAATATTTGTTATCGATTACATATTGTAAAGATGATGAGCAACAAGGCTTTGAATTTAATGTCCAGATTCATAGAAAATAACCCAGAAACAATTACTATTCTAAAATAGTAAAATTTTACCTTTCTATATATGTAAATTAGGAGGATAATTAAACTCTAAATAGTCCCTCTGAGCCAGTAATTAGGAGGATAACCAAACAGTCCCTGCTCCACCATGTAGGGAAAATACCGGCTCCGGAATCCCTCTAAGACGGGCCTCCCCTTCTGGCCCGAGCTATCCTTGCCACCTCCATATTTGCCCCTGGTGCTTGCTTGCTACTGTGCTGGGAGTCCCTATTCCAGCAATGTCCACCTGCAATCTCCACCAAAATTTCTTGTTTCTGTTCTTCTCAGAGAAAAAGGATCCTTCTGCTATATATATTTTTTTAGTTTCCTAGAGCTCCTTGCTTGATTTTTATCCCCCTTGAATATAGCTTCACGGAGTACTGGGGTATCTATATGGGGTAAGGTGTCCAGATGATTGAATAAGGAGACATTGGTGGCATCATTGCGACACCACCGTATTGTTGTACCCAGGCTGCTACCAGCCTTCTCCTTTGTCTCGTTGTCCCTGTGCTGACGATAAGTGCTGTGAAAAACGCCTCCACAACCTCCCTACTCCGGACTAGGTGTGGAAATTGGTTATTTGCTCACAGTCAAATAATGATAGTGACCGTGACCAATTGACATGACTATTTAGGGTCATGATCGTGACCTAACCAACTATCCATTAAACATGGTCACGGACTTGGTCAGTCTTTTTTTATTTTTATTTTTATTTTTATTAAAGTAAGTATTTGAGGCAATAACTACCCTTAATTTCAAGCCATTTAATATTACTTCTACATTCACTTTTGACTTATATGGTTAAACGGATGACCATCAATTACAATCATATTTAGGTAGTCATAATGAAATGAAGCAATTGTGAGGTTTGACCCAATTTTCTTTTAGTATTCGTGTTGTTAACATGGGATGGAGTATGTATTACTTGCGATCCATTTGGATGTATTAGTTCAGTTGTGGATTCTGTTGATTATCTTGTTAAGTGATTATGGGCGTTGTCATCTGATCTTGCATTGTCCCTGCAATTTTGTCATTGATAAGAGTGGCTAATTGCTTACTACATGCAAATGGAAACGCAAATACGTTCTTCTACCACCAAATTGATGAAAAATAAATAAATAGAGCCTATCTACACCCATCCAATATATGATCAAACACCGTAAGTGCAATCTTATCTGCAAGCTTTTAAAAGTGTTGCTAAATATTGATAATACAGATTTCAACATCTTTCCAACTGCATTACATTATACATACAGTGAATCAGAGCCAATGGATATATACAATGAACACCTGTTGAAATACACCGCTATTCTCTTAGCTGTGTTTATCAAAATGACAGCCTGGACCCGTCATTTCCCATATCTAGGTATGTGAACCTCGCAGATTGATTGCAATTATACCATCTTTGAGTTCTCCAGGTACAGAAAAAAAGCCACTTGAAGTACAAAACTGACTATCAGTTCCACATATGCACACACCAATATCAAATTGGTGCATTTAATTCGATCTCTTGACTCATAGCTACTAATTTTCAACTCCAATGCTTTCATTTTCTTGATTGGGCTTCATTTGTTCATCCAGTTGGGTGAAAAACAAGTGAACAGCTGCCAAAGCCTCCAAATGACTATCAGTTCCAACAAACATATTTAGTCCATCCAGAATGTTGTTTGAAGCATTGCTGAAGAATCATATAAGAACTTCAGGATGTCTGTTCTAACTTATTGAGGAAAGTAATGCATCTGAAAATAAAAGATCATGTAAGAGAATAGGGAGGAGCAGATTCACTAAGGAGTACAAGATCATAACAATCAAATAAGATAGTTTGAAAATGAATACGAGTTACATAGATAAACTCATTTAAATTTCTTTTGGTGGGTTTAGGGCTGTAAAGAAGTCTAACTGCTACCACAAACAAGGACATCAGGCATACTGCTATTGGACCATGGTATGGGCTCGAGCCCAGTTTGGTCCAACAGTGTTGCGATCTGGGTGAACCGGTACGGGTCACGGGGTCCAAGGGTGGTGGGGTCGGCGCGACCGACCCCACTGGTACCTTCGTTACACATAATTTGAGTGTGACCCACATATGTCACACACGCACACTAGACATACATCTAGGTGTGCAGTTACACATAGTGGGGCCCAAATGCGTGAATTATGTGTTGAGGGTGGGATCCGTGTAATTAGCGACAGGTCGACCCTGTCGCGGGCTTGGCCGTGTGCAGGGGGTCTAGGCCTCGGCGGGCTCTGTGTGACAGAGCCCGCTCCCGTTATGATCGAGCCTCTATAAAAAACCAGTTGGAATTTATGCACTCAGCCCATGTAATCTCAACCCATTTAAATCAAACCCGCCATTTATGGAAAGAAAGGGGTTTTATGAGGGAGAGAATAAGGGAGAATATTCCTCCTTTATTCCCATAACTTGAATGGGGCGTCCCCCATATTTTGGATCTGATTTTGAGAATTAAATTTACCCTCTCTATTCATCTCTCCCCTCTCTCACTTGGGTCGCCCCTCTCCATATTCTCCTCTCTCACAAAACAGTCCGCACCTTCCTCTCTCTTGTGTGAGTGTGGCCTGCGTGGGGCTTTCAAGGTGAGGCTCTCCTCCTTTGCTGAGACGTGGAGGTTGAAGAAGGGCTGAAGAAAAGGGGCTGTAGTGCTGAGAATTCCTTCACTCCAAGCAAGGGTTTGAGAGGTATCGTCACAAAAAGGTATTGTCTTAATCCCTTTCTTATTGATCTTGCTATTAGTGCAAGAAGGCTGATTTGAAGGGCGTACTAGGGCTGGATCAAGCCCAAGGTTAGTATGTATTAATTCCATGTTAATTATATTTTCCTTTGATTAAATAATTATGCATGGATATTGCTAATAGTAATTAGAAATTGCATGTATTGTGTAGATCTTGTTTAAAGATTTGATTTTTATGTGCGCCAACCTCTCCCACCACTGCTTCCGCTGCTGGCTGGCCACTTTACAGTGGTATTGGAGCCAATAGGGAGGAGGTTTGGGCGCTGATTTGGTGAAAATCCAATTAGATTTACCCGATCTAGGTTTAAATGGGTAAAATTGGGTTTTTTGCCTTAAATCGTTTGATCTACTATTAGAATCAAAGGTCTTTTCACTTTGAATTGATTATAATTATAATTAGCATGTTATTGAATGATTTGGCTGCTGGTTGCACATGGTTTGATTGAAAATTAAGGTTTTTGTGCATGATTGAAGGCCTAAGGGCATAGTGGTAATTTTACCACATTATTTTTTGTACATATATTTTTCTCTGATCACATTTTGGGCACACAATCCCTATTGGACAGTAAGGATATTTTAAATTATTTATTGTGTTAATAATTTTAATTTAATTACATAAGGGTGTAAATTGACCATAATAGCCCTAGGGGCATTTTGGACAATTCACATGTGCATACTGTGTGCTTTATATTGTTCTGTCCAGTTTTTTGTATTCACTGTGTTGATAACTTGTGAAGTTGCTGTGTGAAATTTTTGGTGTGCTGTTTGAGGGTGGAAATTACCAAACTACCCCTAGGAGCATTTTGGTAATTATATACCAAAAATCATCTAGAAGAATCTGATTTTCCAGTAGCGTTCAGAATTGTATTTTTAACTGGATTATAACTGAAATTTTTGGTGATTAATTTTGGTGTGCTCTAAAGGGTAGAAATTACCAAAATGACCCTAGGGGCATTTTGGTAAATATACACTAAAATTTTTTGGACAGAATTTTTAAATTCCAGTGGCCTCTAAATATGTTTATTTGCTGATTTATATGCTGGGTTATCTGTTTTGAGAATTCTAAATTCATAAAATAAATAGATACCTAATTAGGGTAATATCCTTTAAGGGGTTAAGGGGTAGTACGGGTTATTTTTGAAAAGTAACCCAAAATCCTAATTAGGTGATTCTAAATAAGGAAACTCAGCATAATATACTCAAGTTGTCCCTAGTCTTATATTTAGATTTAGAGTTTGTCTAAGTAAGTACCTTTATAATTGAAGCAATAAGCCTACCATAAATTGTACTAGTACCCTGTTCATTGCTTGTTTTTTCCTTGTAGATTAAAATGGCTTCCAAAATGGTAACTACCGAGTTAGGGAAAACTAAGAAACTTAATGCTGATAACTATCTGGTGTGGAAGAGAAGGATTCACCACATCCTGACTCTTTCTGATCTTGCTCATGTACTTGAGCAGGTCATTGAGCCACCACCAGAGGGTACATCAGCTGACCAGTTTAAAGATCTTGAGAAGCTGAAGGATGATGATAATAAGGCTAGGTCCACTATTCTTACTTTCATGAAGCCTAAGATAGAACGACTCTTTGAAAAGTATAAGACTGCCAGAGAGATGTTGGATGCAGTGTCTGTGAGGTATGGGGAGCAGACTGAGGCTCATACGAGAATGCTATACTCGAAATACCAAAATTCCAGGATGAGGGAGGGAGATGATGTGAATGAGCACCTGAGTGCCATGGCCATCATAGCTGATGACCTGGAGACACCTGAGGACCCCATCTCTGAGGGAATCCAAGTGTCAACAGTGTTGAACAGCCTTCCCAAATCTTAGGAGAGTGTAGTAATTTATCTGAATATGAGCAACTAGAAGATCACAATGGAGGCTCTGACTTCCAAGCTTAAGCTTGAGTAAGAAAGGAGGAACCATGTGAAGGCTTCTGGGGGGTCTGCTACTGCCAACCTCGTACACAACTCTGGTGGGGGCAAGAAAGGTGGACAGGGGCCTGGTCCCTCTAAGAAAGCTTTCAAGAAGAAGGGGAAGAAGCCTCAGAACAAGGGCACTGGAAAAGGGAATGACAAACCCAAATGTGCATCTTTCAAGTGTGGCCAGATGGGTCACTTCAAGGCTAACTGTCCCCAGAAGGATAGCCATTCAAGCAAGGACAAGGGCAAGAGCGAGGATATCATCTGTGTTGTCTCTGAGGTGATGCTTGCTGACATCAAGGAGAAGACTTGGTGGTTGGATTCAGGAGCTACTATGCATGTTTCCCACTCCAGGGGAACTAGGGGCGAGATGGTCAATCTAATTCCAGGCCTGAACAAAGTCTTCATGGGGAACAACACGTACTGCGAGGTGGAGGCTATGGGGAACTACAAGATTCCTCTGAAGAGTGGGCCTAACCTAATCTTGACAGATGTGCTTTTTTCTCCTTCCATTAGGAAGAACCTGATTTCAATCCCTGTTCTGACCAAGAAGGGATTTGATGTTAGGTTTAAGGGGAGTAAGGCAACTGTGGGTAAGGGTGGGACCGTTTTGTTTACTGCTTCTTTAATTAATGGATTGTACTGCTTAGATGCCATGAAATCTTCTGAATCTAATGAAATAATTGCTTCTGAGTATATTGTTTTGTCTGTGGATGATGCTTTGCTTTGGCATTTGCGTTTATGCCATGTAAATGTAGATAAACTACATCGAATGTCGAGCGCTGGGTTGTTACCCAAAATATCCAAAGACCTACGTGTGTGTGAGGATTCCTTATCAGGTAAGATGAGCAGGCAATCCTTCCAAAAGGGACAAAGGGCAAATGAATTGTTAGGGGTGGTACATTCTAACATCTGTGGGCCCTTGAATGTTCAAACCCACAGAGGTATGACGTATTTTATTACGTTCATTGATGACTATTCAAGATACGGGTACATATATTTAATAAGCAGGAAGTCTGATGCCTTAGATAAATTCAAGGAATTTAAAGGTGAGGTAGAGACACAGTTAGGCAAGAAAGTAAAAATCCTGAGGACTGACAAGAGTGGCGAGTACACCTCTGACCTATTTAAAGATTTCTGTACCAAACAGGGAATAGTGCACTAGTACACCCTACCGTACACTCCACAGCAAAATGGAGTGGCAGAAAGGCGTAATAGGACGCTTATGGACGTGGTAAGGTCCATGTTAAATCACTCTAAGTTAGGTACTAACTTCTAGGGTGAGGCTTTAGACACCGCCGTGTGCATCCTTAATCGTGTACTAACAAAGGTAGTCCAACGGACACCTTATGAGTTATGGACGGGTTGACGTCCAAACTTAGGGCATCTTAGAGTGTGGGGGTCTAGGGCACATGTAAAGGTGCCTGACCAGCATAGGTCAAAGCTAGACCCCAAGACCATAAAGTGTAACTTTATTGGTTATTGTAATCACTCTAAGGGGTACCGATTTGTGGTTCACCACAGGGATGGGACAGTGGGGGTTGTTGAGTCTAGAGATGCTTATTTCTTGGAAGAGGAATTAAACCCTAGAATTCCTAACAAGAAAGTTAATTTATTCGAGGTGGTTAAAGAGGCTAGTCCTAGCACTTCCCCTAGGGAAGTAATTGGATCAGATCAAAACCAAACTGAACCAGAACCCAGGGCATTGAGGGAAAGAAGACCTTCAATTCTGTTGAGGGACTTCTATACAATGCTAGGGGAGGACAATGTCACGTTAGATGAACCTATTCTAGATGACCCTATTACCCTTGAGCAAGCTTTAAGTCTTCCAGACGCTCAAGAATGGCAGGTTGCTATTCAGGAAGAGATGGACTCTATCCTAAAGAACAAGGTCTGGGAGATAGTGGATCCACCTGAAGGGCGAAAGCCTATTGGGTATAAATGGATCTTCAAAAAGAAGCTTAAGGCTGATGGGTCTATAGATAAGTACAAGGCGAGATTAGTGGCCAATGGGTTCACCCAAGTTTATGGGATGGACTTTAAGGAGACATACTCACCGGTGTCAAGATTTGACTCGATTAGATGTCTCTTAGCATGCGTTGCTTACTTTGATTTAGAGTTGCACCAAATGGATGTAAAGACTGCTTTCCTAAATGGAGATTTAAAGGAGGAGATTTACATGGAACAACCTGAGGGTTATGTGATTCCTGGAGAGGAACACAAGGTGTGCAAGCTCATAAAATCATTGTATGGCCTAAAACAATCTCCCAGGCAATGGTACTTCACTTTTCACAAGGTGATTAGTGAGTATGGGTTCATAGTGAACGAATACGATCATTATGTCTATACCTTCCGAGATGGGACAAGGTATATGATGTTGTCATTATATGTAGATGACATACTCTTGATGGGGAATGATCTTAGTATGATAGTCAGTTTAAAGGAGTGGCTCAAAACCTAGTTTGAGATGAAAGACATGGGTGAGGCATCCTACATCCTAGGGATGAAAATTGATAGAGATAGAAAAGCTAGGAAGATTAGTATATCTCAAGAGTCATACATAGAGAGCGTTCTCAAGCGCTTCAATGTCATTGGTTGGAAAACCATTGAATCCCCCATTTACAAGGGTACTGTGTTGTCTAAGAGTATGGCTCCTTGGTCAGAGGAAGATCGACTCCGTATGGAGTCAGTGCCATATGTATAGGCTATTGGTAGCTTGATGTATGCCATGACCTGTACTCGACCTGATTTGAGTTTTGTGGTAAGCTTGTTAAGCCGTTACCAAGCAGACCCTAGTCTTCAACACTGGCAAGCAGTGAAGAAAGTATTTTGGTACCTTTTAGGGTCTAAGAGTTTAAAACTCACTTATCAGGCGGAAAGTCTATCATTGGCTGGATATAGTGATTCAGACTATGCGGGGGATCCAGATGACAGGAAATCCACTGCTGGATATGTCTTCATGTTTGGAGGCGGTGCTATATCGTGGGCAAGTAAGAAACCAAAGTGTGTTTCTAAGTCTACGATGGAAGCTGAGTTTTATGCATGCAGTATTGCAGCTTCCCAGGCAGTTTGGATTAAGGAGTTTCTAGCAAAATTGGGGCTAGAAAAATGGACTGATGCTCTTGTCCAGATGTATTGCGATAATCTGGCTACAATGTCGACACTTAAGAATCGGTAGATCAGTGTCAGGGGTAAGCACATTGAGGTGCATTACAATTACATCTTCGACATGCTATAGAGAGGAAAAGTGGTTGTGAGTCATTTTTCTACTTCTGAGATGTTAGCAGATCCGTTCACTAAGGCCTTAACGACGGATCTATTTTCAAAGCACGCTCATAGCATTGGTCTTCGACAGGACTAGCGTTGGTCGCTGTTGGACCATATGAGCCCTTCACCAATAGTGGGGGATGTTGGACCATGGTATGTTCTCCGGCCTGGTTTGGTCCAACGGTGTCGCGGTCCGGGTGAGCCGGTACGGGTCATGGGGTCCAAGGGTGGTGGGGGGGGGGGGTTCGTACCGACCCCACTGGTACCTTTGTTACACATAATTCGAGTGGGACCCACATTTGTCACACACGCACACTAGACATACATCTAGGTGTGCATTTACACATAGTGGGGCCCAAACGCGTGAATTATGTGTTGAGGGTGGGATCCGTGTAATTAGCGAGAGGTCGACCCTGTCGTGGCCTTGGCCGTGTGCAGGGGGTCCAGGCCTCCGCGGGCTCTGTGTGACAGAGCCCGCTCCCGTTATGATCGAGCCTCTATAAAAAACCAGTTGGAATTTATGCACTCAACCCATGTAATCTTAGCCCATTTAAATCAAACCCGCCATTTATGGAAAGAAAGGGGTTTTATGAGAGGGAAAGAATAAGGGAGAATATTCCTCCCTTATTCCCATAACTTGAATGGGGCATCCCCCATATTTTGGATCTAATTTTGTGAATTAGATTTACCCTCTCTATTCATCTCTCCCCTCTCTCACTTGGGTCGCCCCTTTCCATATTCTCCTCTCTCACAAAACAGTCCGCCCCTTCCTCTCTCTTGTGTGAGTGTGGCCTGCATGGGGCTTTTCAAGGAGAGACTCTCCTCCTTTGCTGAGACGTGGAGGTTGAAGAAGGGCTGAAGAAAAGGGGTTGTAGTTGTGAAGCCCCGACCCGGAAACCGACCCGGGCCAGGGGTCCGAAAGCGATGAAAACCAAACCCATAACCAAGAGCAGCACACTCTAAGTGGGAAAGTCTTCTCGTTCCTCTATGTGCTACGGAACTTTAGCGCTCTGTTGCGCGTAGGCAAGAACTGGCCTAATTATATAACTAATTTGGACCGGGCCAACGTTGCCTTGCCGTTGGTTGCCTACGTACATATCGGATAACATCCACGATGTTACTCCGATACGATCGGATCCGGACGTAGTTTTGCCTACTGGCTACTATATACAACCGGCATACCAAAAACACATACGTATAAAATGCGTATCTCCGAATATTTAATCGGAGTTTTACGAAAACACCGGCAACACACATCTCGCTCTGTCATAGAGACGAGCACCACACAACCAATACGAAAACCCGATAAAACACCAGCAACACACATCTCACTCTATCATAGAGACGAGTACCACACAACCACCACAACATGCCTCACTCTACCCCAGAGCAAGACCATCACCACATTCCTCACTCTATCCAAGAGCAAGACCATCACATTCACACGTCTCGCTCCATCACTGAGCCGAGACCACATACATCACATGTCTCGCTATATCACTTAGCCGAGACCGCACGTATCACATGTCTTGCTCTATCATAGAGTGAGATGGAACACAATCATAGGTCTCGCTCTATCACTGAGCTGAGACCGAACACACACACAACACGTCTCTCTCTATCCCAGAGAGAGACAACACACATCATGGCATATAAACATAGCATATCATAATATAAGCACACGCACAACCCGTCTCTTTCTAACCCAGAGCGAGATGTCACACATTATGGCATATAAGCATAGCATATCATAAGATAAACACATGCACAACCCGTCTTTCTCTAACCCAGAGCGAGACGGTACACATCATGGCATATAAGCATAGCATATCATAAGATAAACACACACACATAGCTCATCTCTCTCTAACCCAGAGTAAGACGGCACACATCATGGCATATCAAATACCCCATCTAGCACATGCATTCAATAATTATAATAGGAGGTCAGAAACTCTTACTCCCCTGATGTCTCACGAGGTAGCGGTAATCAGGAAGCTTGTTTCTGGACATCCTCCCCTTTAGATCCGGAGACAGTGGACAAAGCCTCCTCTAGCCTCTGCACGTTCTTCGCCTTGCACTGAAAGACAACCTAACCAACTCTCCCCTTTCCCGAAGACCTAGTTTTCTGAACCCATGGGCGGTGGACAGAACCTCCCCTACTCGGGGTGTCCTTCACACGTTGTGGCCCTTCGGTGGAGAACGGAGCCTCCCCTACATCGGGCCACCTCTCTTGATCTGGCCAGATAACAAAGGAGGGAGTGTCCTCTCTCTCTGGGCCGTTTCTCTCTCTCTCTCTCTTGGGGTAGGAGGGTGGCAGACATAGCCTCCTCTTACCCCGGGTTGTTCCTCCATTACAGGAGCGCCAACTCGAGGAATGGACCATTCAATTGCATAGATCACCCTCGAATTAGCTAGGAACGCTTCTAGAATGACTCAAATCGGACTTAAAATGAGTGAGAAATGAAGACCAAAAGTTTCTGAACGTGGGAGAGGAATGGCAAAACGTGGGAGAGAATTCTCCTCCTCCTCTGGATGTCGTAGGTGCTATTTATAGAAAAATTGGAGAGATGTGAGGCTGACATGTGTTGCGCTTATCCACTTCGTCAGCAATCCTATCCGCTTGCATCATCAATCCTATCCGCTTGTATCATCAATCCTATCCGCTTCGTCAGTAATCCTATCCACTTGTGTCATCGATCCTATCCAGAAAGATATTATTTTATTCAGATAATATCCTGAGCTCAAAATGCCATAACTTCCAACCTAGACTTTGGAATCGCACGCTCTTGATACCGATGGACTCGTGTCGACGAGCCCTTCGAAATAAGACCACACATGGGTAGGTTATCCTGCACTTTTGTGTAGGTCCCGCCCATATGACAAGCTTCCCGGGGCCGTAGCTTTGGCTCCCGACCCCCGTTTCGCGCGTTCCTTGATTCGTGACGCTCGTTACTCCGAGCTTTACCCAGATACGGGGATTTCACCTAATGAAACCGCCTAACCCTAATAAAAAATTACTAGATTACCCTTAACCCCCCCCCCCACCCCCCGGGTTAAGCGTAACCGGAAAATAGGTCGTTACAGTAGTGCTGAGAATTCCTTCACTCCAAGCAAGGGTTTGAGAGGAATCGTCACAAAAAGGTATTGTCTTAATCCCTTTCTTATTGATCATGCTATTGGTGTGAGAAGGCTGATTTGGAGGGCGTGCTAGGGCTGGATCAAGCCCAAGGTTAGTATGTATTAATTCCATGTTAATTATATTTTCCTTTGATTAAATAATATATGCATGGATATTTCTAATAGTAATTAGAAATTGCATGTATTGTGTAGATTTTGTTTAAAGATTCGATTTTTATGTGCGCCAACCTCTCCCACCACTGCTTCCGCTGCTGGCTGGCCACTCTACAACTGCCAAGTATATAGTAATTCATACATGATATTGTTTGGAATCACAATCTGGAGTTGGCCTCAGTCTTGGTATTGGCAAAGCTGCGGGTATAAACTCAAAGGACACATAATCCAGCCTCAGTTTTCCTGAAAATCAACATACTATCCTAAAAATACTGCATGAGTTACATAAACTAGTTAATCTGCTCACATATTGCAGAAAATGGAAGTTTCAGCATAGGCCCCGCTAAAATCAGTTTGAAGTTTTGATGAGTTACATAGATACGATTATGCTCCACTAAAATAATACCCTACTAGAAAGGAAGGCTGGGCAGCACTGGCAATGGCATCCAACAACCACAACCCAAATATTCTAAATGTTGAAAAATATGGTCCCGGGTACTGGCAAATCCTACCCAAGAAGGCAGGTAAGCAGCAAGTTCACAAATTGGTTACCTTCATTCTGATTTTAGTTAATTGGCAAACACTTTGCAGTAGTACTCCTAACAAGAATCTCTATCCAAGATTTATATGATAATTCAAATGGTAAACAGTAGACAGAAAAAAAAATTATATGTATTCTCATATTCAGTCTCTTCTGTAAAAATTGTTATGCAATTCAGGCCTGTTAAGGTGTGCGAAGAGCTGCAGATTCAGGTGGACAAACTATTTGCGATAATTATGATAATTACCACAAACAGAAAATATAAACCCATGTTGAATTCTCTCTGCAATAACTAGCATAAACATACCATTATTCTTTTGACGTTGTACAATCCGTAGGCATAAGCTGGTGAATTTACATATACATTAAAAAGAGATAATGTACTAAATTACGTTTGAGATTCATAGAACAAGCAGAGGAGATGAAACCCTGTTGAAAATGCCTCTCATAGTGTGTGAGAGAAGGCTCGTAAAATTCAGACAACTCTAATAAGACTTGATTCACAAGTCACGGGATAAATTTATGATTGGGGCATAAAGAAACAATATTGCTTTCGAGACATGTGTTCAAGTAAAAGTGCCTAAGATTATCTATCACGTATACTCAAACATAAAAATGTTATAAACCAAATAAAATACGAAGCTAAAACTCATGATCTTCTAGCCTATTCCTAATAAAGGTAACATTTAAAGAAACAGAAAACCATATGAACAACGAATCAAACTCAATTGAGCACTGGCTATACAAATTCGCAATGGGCCCTATCAAGTAAAAAACGGCATATCAGCATTCCTACTCTAATCAAATGCTCCTCAGATTCCGAGCTTCACCGCAGAAGCATTTTGATTCATTTCATTATTGAAAACTAATCATTGCCCCCCAACTTCAAATATCGGTCAATCGGTCAGAGTTTAGAGGTACAATTGGAGGCCATAGTCGGACGTGGGTTGTTGGGACAATGGGCTTGCTCTTTGGTAAAAGTAGCATTTGTAGGAGATATATGATGTAAACCAATTAGCTTCAAGTATATATTGAGAAATGAGACTTCGAAGAATATTGGAATATGCAACAGTTTACTGAATGATGGATCGATCGGGTCCCAAGATCAATTCAACGCCCCTTGCTAATCCGCATCACATAGTCTAGTTTCTAGTAGTGATAAATCTGGCATTGAACAATGACTTTGATGGATCGATTGGATGGATTGATCGTTTACCTTACTATCAAGTTCCAGTACTTATATCAATCAATCAGTGTGTTGGGTGATCGATTAACCCTTAGATTCATTCAAATAGTAACACGAAAGGTCAATTCGCCCTTACAAGGTATAGATCACATGGTTTCGGGATAAGATTGAATTTTGATTTGGATTTTAATTTTTGTTTAGGATTATTTAATACGTAAATTTTTTTCATTAGTAGGAGTCTTAATTCAATGTTTTCTTATTTATTTTGGTATTTTTTAATCTTTTTCTCTAATTCTGATTAGCTAATCCTTATTTAATTATAATTTAGATGTTTTTTATTTATAGTGTATGATATTAAGGCATGTATAAAAGCTTAACTCTTTTATGAAAATTATTATTATGTAATTTTTTCTAAAATATTGTTGAATCAAGAAGAGAGCTTCTTTCCTTATTATTATGTTTTCTATTTTGTGAGTTTATGTATGTAATTCATAAGAGAGAAAAGTTGTGTACGCTTATTACCAGATTCATTTAACAAGATGATTCCTATTAATACCAAACCTTAGCATCAAGAACCAGTCGGATCATCTTTATTTTCCATGGTAATGTCTCTTCCTAATGATAAAAAAAGGGGTAAGATACGAGGATCTGCTATGAATAATGAATTTAAAGACCAAGGACAGGAGCAGCGCCATGTATTTTATTAATGTGTAATTAGCGATGAGGAAGCAAATCATCAGTGTTACAACTGCAGGCGACTTGCCTTGACTTATGGTAAGATGGCCTCAGCGGACGGCTCAGATGAGTAAGAGGTCATTTACTACACGTAAATAATGGGTTGGCTCATTAAATGATGTTGGGCTACCAGATTGAACACAAGTCACTGCAACGTAAGAAGGAAATATGCTGACGTTACACGTGCCTTGGTGCAGCCTTGCATGGAAGACTTACAGCATACCTTTCATTGATTCCCCATTTTCTCTTGTACTTCAGAAAAAAAAAATTAAACACAAAGTTCCCATGGTAAAAAAAGAACGTATGTGTGCAGGGTTTATTCTGCATATACGATGGACTAAGAATTTAGTAAAAGTCGGTTTTGTAAAGAAGGGTATTTTACACTTTTGTTGGATATTGTCCTTCTCGAATAAAATCTTATGCAAGGAGATATTACTATAAAATACTCCATCCGTTCTTAAATAAGTATCTTATTTATTTTTTAAAAATAAATTAATTTAAATTTATTTTAAAAAATCAAATAACCACTTAGTTTACAATGGAGGGAGTAATCCTTTTAAGCGTCCTTTTTAAGTGATAAAAATCCCTTGTGTTTTTTGGTTGGGTTAACTATGAGTTTGTATCTCTGCTACATGGAAAGAGTCAACTTATTGATAATCTTCTATTGGAATCATAACATTATATCCCTATACATATAGAATTGCTTTGACTTTAATTTCCAATAGCAAGAAGATGTGTTCAGTTTAGTCGTAAGCTTCAATTCAAAATATGCTTGGATTGAACTCATCATGGTTTGAGAAAAATACAAGGTAGATTTCGATAATCCAAGAACATCAACCGAATTATTGGTAAGTTTATATAGTAACACTAACATAATTATTAAACAATATGCTTAGTACATAATATGATACTCAATATTATTGAGAGGGAAAATCATTTCTTTTTATTAATTTAAAGGTTTTTTTGGTCGCTAGTAACCACCGACACGTTGGTGTGCTATCGACATATATGAGTTTTGTTACTATTGGAGGACATCGACAAATGGATGATCTGTCAATGATAACTGCATGCATTGGTTATTTTGAAAAACGAGGTAGCTTGAAGGTTCCAAGAGTCAATAAGTAGTTATCCTAGTATAAAAGGGAGTAAAACTAGGAATTATGAAAAAAGGAGGAGTCCAAAAAGAGTCCGAACGCCGGTGGGACAACGTCCGGAATAGGTTCAAGAGGAGCGTGCATCTAAGGAGAAGAAGAAGCTCGCATATGTGAGGTTGGATTGCAATATTCTTTTTTATTCCAAGAAAAATAGTCAAATTTCTTATTTTCTTCAATTTCTTGATGATCATGAACTAGTAATTATGTTTATTTTTTAGTTGAACTGTATTTGAATATGTTTTCATTGAACTTGAGCCATGACTTGTTCAATGCCTAAATTGTGGTTTAAATGATGATAAATCTTGTTTTCGAATGTGTTCTATCAATTTTTTCATCAAGAGAAGTGTTTGGAACTATAAGAGAGTTTCTATTTATATTTTTCCAATTATTGAAAAGGTCATCAACATATCGGTGATTGCACCAACAAGAGGAATAAGATAAACAATGCTCTCACATGCATGCAAAGGCATACATGTCAATTGGCCATTGGCAATGTAGCTGACAAGTCGGTCTGATGTCAGTTAGGTGGGTATACCTAGCCAATCCGTTGTCGATGAGATTCAACACGTAAGTGGATCTACTGATGGTCATCAATTATCAACTCGACCTGTTGGTAAAGTTATCAACTGTGTCTCATAGTATAGCTTTTAATTATAATTTATAGCAAGTAATAAGCTATGTAGCAATTATATATTATTGCATGATTTAAAGGAATTATTGTGATGTGTGTAGAATGATGAGTAAGTATTAAGTAAGGGTTAGTAAACCCTAATGCATGTGTATGAGACATTATTATGTGATGAATGAGACACTCTAAACGTATGTATTTTGCACCAGTCCTATAATGTCAAGAATAAAGTAACATATGGTCATTTAATGAAAACAGGGTGTGCCTCTCACCCAAAACCACCCTTAGAGTTTCTTCCTACACATCGACGATGATCTAAGTGTTTGCAAGCTCTCATGACTTGCTACAATAGTCCCAGACACCTATTCCATCTTATGAACTTTGCAACAGGTACAAAGTAGTTGCCTCTTACTCCTCCACAGATCATCGCAAAAATACCTCGTGCTTGTAGAGAGAAGAGTCACCCATGCTCATGGGACGCCAGGATCAAGAGAGTAGAGAGTCTTCCCATGATACTATCTACCCTAGCACGTGGCCTTTTCAGTTGTTCCTGCCCTTCGTTAGGGGCTAATCAGGCTACAATGTGTATCATGCCTCTGATTCCAAACCGAATTATGACTATGCCCTCATCTATTCCCCATAGCTCTATCGGGATGCCAATCAACAACTCTGGATAAACAAAGCAATCTTGAGTTCCCGGACTCATAAAGGACAGTTTTTCTTTCAAAACATCTCATCCCAATGTTTATCTTTTAAAAAATCCTAGCTTTGCCTCTATAAGCCATGAAAGTGTTACTAATAACAGCTACAAATATAGGGTTAGTCTCTCGTTGAACGAGACATTTACCCTTTCTTCATCTTGTTTTAATAGCTTTATCACCATGCTTGTACATATTTTCAAAAATAATCTTCAGAGTCATCCTTTTACAAGGAATCATTATCTAAAATCGCTTTTCAAATCTACTTTAGTCATTTCTAATCAAAACAATGGCAAAGCTAACTACCACATGTATAGTTCATATTCAAATTCAAAGGATAAACCATTTGATAAAATAAATATGTGAGGCAACGATAAAATCACTTTATATAAATCATATGATAAAATATATAGTATGTAATCTACATCCTACTTCAATGGATAACCATTCAATAAATCATATATGTGCGAAAATCATAAAACATAACTTGAAATTAAATCTAACACTTAGCATGCTAGAGTCATACATATATTAAGTTCAAAAGATAAACAAAGTAAACATTTATGCCATAAGATAGGATAAAAACCCCTACCTCGATCTTTGCACGAGTTCTATGACGCCGACTCGAGCTCCATAAACTTGGACGTCTAGTTTTTTGTCCCTAGATTTCTCTAATTGGGGAAATAATCCCACCATGATGTCAAACACGCTCGATGTAGGTAAAAAGACATATTAAATGACTCAATTCGGACTTAAAATGACTCAGAATTTAGTAAAAGAAGTTTGAATACGGTTCAAAAGATCTCTCATAAGGTTTCTTCACTTTGGAGCTGTCAAATCATAAAAATAACCCCTCCATTATGTAGAACACCCTCTAGTTAGTTAAGAATGCCTTTTGAATGGACAAAATCAGATTTAAAATGACTAGAAATAGAGAAAACGAAGTCTGGGTTAAGAAATGAACTAAAACGGGTATTTATAGGGCGTCAGTGCCCGCAGTTTCGTGGGTTATGTCGCATTGCGGATACACGTGCCTATCATATGCCGCACGCTTGTTGTTTTTCTTATTTTTAAATCTTTCTATCTTCAAATATCTATAACTTTCTACCCTGAACTCGAATTCGCGTATTCTTGATACCATTGAACTCATATCGACAAGCCCTAGAAATAAACCACTTAAAGTAGTTTATCTCTCTCTTTTTATGTGAGTCCTATGTATAACGTGCATTGGATGGATATAGAAGTAGTAAGTGGGGGTTCAAACTTAAGATCTTTGGCCTCATAAGGCGTGGTTTGGCCTACTTGTATTCTAATTTTCATGAAATATTAGAATTATGAAAAAAAGTTAGCATTCAGGTACCATATAAAGAAGTCATCATTTGGATGTTAGTTGATTGCCATTATTAGCTAACAAGATGTGTAATGGATGAGGATGCTATAAAATGTTAATCTTTTTTACAATAAACAATAGACTAACTAATATAGAAAAGTGGGTCTCTTATTTTGAGACCTACTTTTTTTTAGTGTAATCAAAACTTTGTTAAACAAAAAGTAGCATAAGCTTATCAACATCATTTTTTTATAATATAAGAAATGTACTAACTAAAAGGAAGGTGTTGATATATATTGAGAAGGTCTTTTAACGATATTACAAGTCAAACAATTTATACTTTGAGGTTTAGGATTGATTTGTTCGATTATCTGATTGTTAAACAATCATAAATTATATATGAAAAAGTCTCCATAAGGCCTTAGATCTAGCTCATGACCTCTTCAAACAATGTACTAACTAATATGAAGGGGTTGATATGAATTGAGAAGGTCTTTTAATAGTATCACAAGTCAAATAATTTATTGGTGGAGGTTTAAGATTAATTTGTTCAATTATCTAAATTGTTAAACAATCATAATGTTGAATAAAACTTGGCAATGTAGCTCATGACCTCTTCAAAATCTTGGACTATAGGCGAGTGTGAGTTATAGAAGACAAATCAGCTAGGAGCAATTGATCGGCCCCTTGTTCAAGAAGAAGACAATTGTTGGGGCTTGCGATTGCAGCCTAGGCAATTGATTGGCCCCAAATTGTTCACCTTGAAAACCAAGATGAGGCGATGGACAATCAATCGCATCCATGGGTGATCAATTGGCACCTGATTTGATTATACAGGAAACGAAGCAGAGAGTTCAACGAGTGATCGTGGCCTGGGGCAATTAATCACTCCAAAGTTAAGAAGCAACCGATATAGTAATTGATTGATCGCTAGTTCACAAAGATCGATTGATTGGTGTAAAAGATTCCAAAATGCTCCGATTTGGACTCATCCTGATTAGCTAGTTTGTGATATCATTCCCCAAATAAATAAATATGAATTGTACATCCCTGTGGGGTATAGAAGGCTCTTCTTCTTCCTTGGGACTATGTTGTTGGTCATCGAAGACGCTTGAAAAGCTTGTAGATTATCTTGTATTGTTCTCCTTGCTGAATGATGGAAATTGTGTGATCCTAAGGACATAGTCACCAATGTCAAACCAAGTGAACCCTCTATTGATTGTCTCCCTTGCTAGTTTCTATTCTTCACAAGAATCCAACCGCTCCTTAGATTATAGGCTAGATTGACTCTAGTGGGCGTATAATCTAGAAAAATTAGTATTGGAGTGAAGGTTTGAGTGAATGAAACAATGGTGGAAGACGGGAAGTTCAAGATTGAGAAGTATGCGGGCCAGAACTATAGGTTTTGGAGTATGCAGATAGATGACTATCTATATGAGGAGTTGTATCTTCCAATTTTTGGTGTGTAGCCAAAGGATATGGAGGACACCACTTGGGCATTACTTGACTAGAAAGCCTTGGGAGTGGTTCGATTGTCTATTTCTTCACCCATTGCTTCAAATATCTCAAAGGCAAAGTCAACAAAGGAATGTTTCGATCTCTTTTCATTGATGCATGCAAACACCTCTTTGACAAACAAGGTACATCTAGTGACTCGCTTCTTTTATTTGAAGATGGCTAGTGATGATGATGTTTCAATGCATTTGAACTCCTTTTATGACTTGCATAATCAATTAGAAGCTTATAAAGTTAAATTTGATGAGGATATTCAATCAATTGTACTTTAAAATATCTACCTGCTGATTGGGAATCCTCTAAGGTGGCTATGCACAGTTCTCATTCTACGAGTAGATTTAAATTGAATGATTTTTGTGATTTGTTATTCGCTAAGGAAACCTCACGTTGATGCCTCATTTGGGCTGGCTCTAACCTTTGATTCTAGACGTCACTAAGGACAAAAATAGTTTGGAGGTAAAGGAAAGTTCGGTTAAGGAAGTTCAAAGTCTAAGGGAATGAAGAATTATGACAAGTGTTAGAACTATGACCAAACTAGTCATGTTAAACGTGATTGAAAAAATACGTGATGGAGATAATAACAATAATAATAATTCTCATGTTATAAATGTTACCGATGGAGATGAATTCATGATATTGTCTTGTGAGAATAAATGTGACTCTTGGAAAATTTATAGTGGTACATCTTTTCAAGCTACTTCTCATAGTGATTTGTTTGATGATTATGTATCTGGTGATTTGGGCAAAGTTTAGTTTGGTAATGATGTGGCTCGTGAAATCATTGGTAAGGGTGATATTAGCTTTAAGTAAGAAAATGGAAAAGGGTTTTTATTAATGGATGTTATACGTGTTCCACGTCTGACCAATAATATTAGCTCTGTTGTCCAATTGGTCATGTGTGGTATCACCACACAGTGTTTTGATAATTGTTGGAAAATGGCATGAGGCACCATAGTGATATCTAAGTAAATGTCTGGGAATTTTCTAAATTTCCGAAGTCAACCACATGAAAATTAGGGTGTTTGTAAGTCATTTCTCGCCTGTTTCTATCCATTCAAAAACCTATCCTACCTAATTCGGGGGTGCCTGACATCGTGAGAGGATTCGTTTTACGAGTTAGCCCTCTAAAAGGTGGGAATGACCCGGGGCAAGAAGAGGCCTTATTTGACTTACTCGGGCAAAAAATGAAGATCGTCCCAATGCTAGGGGAGTTTTTTTCTACCTCACTCAAGCTAGATAAGGAGACTATTTCAACATAAGGCGAGGTGCTGCTTGTCGCACTTAAGCCGACTACAAGTGAAGGCCTCACTAGGGTAGGTGGTTTTAAGCTCTAATTCCGTGCTACAACTAGGCAATCTATTTTGTAATTTGTTTGTCTCTTAAATAAAATATTATTTTGAAAAAGATGATATTTATTAGGGGTAGGGAAACTCTAAGATAATAGCATATCGTACGCCTCTAAGATGGATTTTATCATAATACAAACTTTAAGATATTATTATTATTTAAATTATATTTACGAATGATTATGACCTGATTTGAAAGGTAGTTATTTGGTATAAAACTTAAATTTTATCATCGGTTTTGAAGGGTAGCTAATTGGTATAAATCCCAAAAGTTACCAGAGTTATGACTCCTAGGTTCCACCTATTATGGGAATGACCCAAGTTGGATATCTTAGGAAGATCCTCTTCATTCTCATCCTATTGCCCCACGAGCACAGGTGTATATTGCTCTGGTATTGGTGACATTCAATGAACGATGATTTATCCAATTTTGAATTTTTTATCGGATTCTCGTTACGAACAATTTATCTGAGTTTATCGAATAATATGAAGAACTATTTTATTTGACTTTTCGTGTAAGAAGTGTGTTTGGATTTGATTAATTGATAATATTATTTTGAGTCAACTTTTTAATATAAATTATTATGCATCTTTGTTTATGCTTTATTAGCATATTAATAGAATTTAACTCTATCTACTTAGTATAATCATACTCACCCATCCCTAGATGCAACATTCCAGAAGGAAGAAGTTGATGTCAATGAAGATTGCCTGTAGAACTTCAAAAGATCTACATTTTTGATTTACCTTATCACATTCTTTTGATATGTATTCATTTTAGACATGCACGTATTTGATTATCATAAGGCATGATAACCTTATTTTGTAAAGTTTTTGTAATTATGTAAATTAATAAAAAATTACTCTTTTGTACAAGGTTGATCTTCATCTACTAATAATTACGAATTGATGGCACTCTAATCTTTAAAGTAATCTAAAAAGTCAAGGCACTACATGTATTGTAACATCCCTAATCGTAGGTGATTTTTTTCTTTCTTACTTATGTATGCGTGCAGGGCCACGCGGTTTCGTGCGCCGCATGGGTCACGGGCCAATCACGCAGTCAATCCATGTAACAGCGCGTGCTGTCCTGCATCAGCATCGGCTAACACAATGCTTGCATCAGCATCGGCTAACACAATGCTTGCATCAGCGGACTTAAATATAATTATATTTTTTTTCTTTTTTTTCAAAACTTTAAATCATTATAACTTTTTAACTATATGTCTGAGTAATACATTCTTGGTACCGATGGACTCGTATCGATGAGCCCTTCGAAACAAGATCATTCAAGGATAGGTTTTACTGCAGTCTCATTGTTGGCCTGCTTATTGATATTCATGATTTTTATATATTTTATATGTCTATTTACTTTATTTTCTAGTGTATGATTAGGTTAATTAAGAGTTAATTAGGGTTTATTTATGTTAAGATAGATATTAGTAGTATGATTTAATTATTAGTTAATTAAGGTAATGTTAATTGTTTAAGATTGTATTTGAATAAAATCAGTGTTCTCCAAATGTCTTATACGTTTGAATTATGACTGTTTATGTGATTTAGGTAGTGCATGTTTCCTAAGGTATGTGGACGATGTTTAGAAAAAATTACAATACTCTATACATGTTTAAAAGTGATTTGGACAATTTTCTGGAATTGTGGACAGGTTGGAAATATATATGGACAAGAACAGAAGTGCTTTTTGAGCAGAGAAGAAATTTGGACGAGTTCTTGGATAGAAATTGAACAAAAATGTCCAGATTGCAGTTACTTGATTTTGAGTGAAATTGAATATGAATTTGAACAAATAAATTGGGCATTTCAATACCCATTTTCTTAGTTAATGAATAATGAGTTCAAAGTGTAGAATTGAAGAATGAAAGCTGATTTTCATAGTTGCCATTTTTGAACACGAACAAGAGAGAATGAAGAAAGGAAACCGGAAATAAAGTGGGAAAGAATTAAGCAACAAGAAAGCTTATTACATGAATGTTTAAACATAGCAATGAGCTCTTATTTTGGGGCAGAATTGTGACTTAAACAAGGAAAATAGTTGTTGTCCAGAAACTTATTTAAAGGCAGAGAGTTGCAGAGAAGGGGAGAGGAGAATATAATGAACCAGAGCCAAATTCCTTGAATCCCATCATCCGAAATTGATGATAGAACACTTTGAAAGTAATAGAGTTAAAGTGCCAAGCCAGAGGAATGAAGAAGAAGCAGAAACAAAATTTTCAGTTCGTGGGTTACTGTAGCAGAAACTGTTCACGGGTTGGAGGTTGAAGACAAGGAACAATAACCCGCGGTTACTATTCACAAGTACTGTAGCAGTTCTCAATGCTTGATTTTTGCTCAATTTTCTTCTAAATTCTAAGTCTCTTTTCATTTGTTCCAATGAAGATTTTATTTTTTAGATTAATGAGTAGCTAAATTTCATTGCTAAGGCTTGGATGAAACTTCATTAAGTTATAGAATTTCACGATTATGAGATTTGATTAATTTTTCTTAATAGTGGATTTAATGTTATTTGTTTCTACCTCTTTAATTAATGAGATTGATTTGGATATGAGTTTAATCATGCTTCTCTCATGATTTAAATTGGTTTTCATTAGTTTTTTTTACTTGGTTTTGTCTTGTTTAATATTAAAATTGGGTATTAGTTGTGATTTAGAAATTGTGGATACAATTAATGACTTGATTTTAATCCATTGAAGTGAGGAGAAATAAAATATTTATTTATTATAGATGAGAGCTTAATGATGATATTTTTCATAATAATGAAGATTGAATTTTAGATTATTATGAGATGATGTGGAAATATGATCAATGATCATGCTTATGAGTTTCTATGATTTAATGAATGTGAATTCCTATGCTTTAGTATTTTGTTTGATTCTTAGTGTTTACCTTATTTAAATAGTATTTTGTTTATTTTGCTTTGCTTTCTTATTCTTAGATTAAAGTTTTAGAATTTAGATTTAGATAGTTTAATAGCCTTGAACTCTTACTTGCTTTTGTTAGTTACTTTAGTCCAATTATTATTTTTATATTTGTTAACTAGATTAGAATTTACTTGAGTTAGATTAAATTTAGTTTTCCGATTTCAAGTCTCTGTGGGATCGACACTCGATTTAGCCGCTTAACTACTATAGATTCGTGCGTTTGTGAGTAAACAATTAAAATAACACTTATGATGCACACTCCCATGATCGCTACATACAGCCACCACCTCTGATTAACCTTATGTTCGGTTTTTAGAGTTCTACAACATCCCTTTAGGTACAACATTCAAAATAATATTCTATTAATATATTAAAATTCCAATAATAGAAACGTACCTAATATCTGGGTTGTCACAATCTTCCCTCCTTAAAGAAATTTTGTCCTCGAAATTGAACTTATTAATCATCAAATAGCTCAGGATATTTCTTTACCATATCACTTTCTAATTCCCATGTGGCCTCTTCTGAAGAATGATGCTGCCATAATACTTTGACTAATGGAATGCTTTTTGTCCTCAAGATTTGTTCTTTTCGATCCAAAATTTTGACAGGTTTTTCTTCAAATGCCAAATCAGGTTTTAGGGTGATCATTGTCTGATCTTGGGCATGAGAAGGGTCTTGTACATACTTGTGAAGCATGGATACATGAAATACATTATGTACCCTATCCAACTGAGGGGGCAATGACAATCTGTACGCTACTGGCCCTATTTTATCAAGAATTTCAAATGGTCCTACAAATCGAGGACTTAGTTTTCCTTTCATACCAAATCTCATGACTCCCCGAGTTGGTGATACCTTTAATAGCACATGATCACCTACGCAGAAGTCGAGGTCTTTTCTTCGATGATTGGCATAGTTCTTTTGGCGACTTTGAGCTGCCTCTAATCGACTTCGTATGAGGTTTACCTTATCTACACATTGTTGTAAGAGTTCTGATTTTACTAATTTTCTTTCCCCAACTTCATTCCAACAAGTTGGGGATCGACAGGGTCATCTGTAAAGTGCTTCATATGGTGTCATACCAATATTAGAATGATAACTATTATTATTAGAAAATTCAATTAATGGCAAGTGTTCATCTCTCAGTTACTTTTCCAATCTATGGCACATACCCGTAACATGTCTTCTAATGTCTAAATAGTTCGTTCAGACTGACCATCGGTTTGTGGATGAAATGTTGTACTAAATCTGAGACTTGTTCCCAATTCTTCTTGAAGTCTCAGCCAAAAGTGTGAAGTGAACCGACTGTCTCGATCTGAAATGATCGATAAGGGTACACCATGCTGACTCACAATTTCTTTTATATATATTTTGGCCAACATATTCAATGTCTGAGACTTCTTTAAAGGGAGAAAATGAGCACTCTTAGTATGTCTATCCACTATGACCCAAATGGAGTCATGACTAGCTGATGTCTTGGGTAAGCCTAAAACAAAATCTAATGAAATGTGTTCCCATTTCCATGTTGGAATTTCAATTGGTTGAAGAGTACCTAATGGTTTCTGACACTCTGCTTTAACTTGTTGACAAGTCAGACATTTATAGACAAATTCTCCAATGTCCCTCTTCATTCCTTTCCACCAAGAACTTCTTTTGAGGTTTTGGTACATTTTTGTTCCTCCTGGGTGAATAGTGTATTGAGACCTATGAGCTTAATGCAACAATTCTTGTTTTAATTCAGGTACTGCAGGAACTACTAGCCATTCTTTAAATCTTATTCCATCATTAGGACATCTATTAAAATCAAGTTTATTTAAGAGAGTTTGTACTTCTACATCATCTTTTTGCGCCTCCAAAATGCGCTCAATCAATTCCAATTTTATTTTCAGATTAGCTATGAATCCTTTCTTGTTTCCTAATTGTAATTGAGGTTGTACATCTATTACCTCTTCCATCAATTTCAATTCTTTTATCAACATTTGAGCTGCCATCCCTGTGGCCTTCCTACTCAAGGCATCAGCCACTACATTGGCTTTTCCTAGGTGATATTGAATAGAGAAGTCATAATCATTTAAGTATTCAATCGACTGTCTTGGCCTTAAATTTAAATCCCTTTGAGAGAAAATGTACTTCAAATTCTGATGATCTGTAAAAACTTTAAAATTTCTCTCAATATAAATAATGTTTCCAAAGTTTTAAGGCAAAAACCACTGCTGCTAATTCAAGGTCATGAATGGGGTAATTGCCTTTGTGCTTCTTTAATTGTCTTGAAGCATAGGCCATTACTGTCACACCTGAGGTTTTTCTACACATTTACTTTAAAATTTTACTAAAATTCCATTTTTCAAAATACAACTGTAAATCAACTAAATTAACAAAATTCAAAATGTGTGAAAACACCTTTCATAAATTAAATCATCTTAAAACGAACTTACGTTCTCAGGCGTGACCTAAAATAAAAGCATACGATTAAAACCTACCATGGCCATGGGTTTTAAAAACAAAAATCTCCCAGGCATCTCTGAGTACAAGTTCTTTCAAAGTCTGAAAATTAATCGTACATACATACACAAGTCCAGTAGATAATATAATTTTCTCACCTTAATCAATACATGAGATCGTAGCACCAAACTCCACATAACTTCACTGCAATTTCACTGCACTCAAAGTTGAGGGAGAATTGTCCACCATGGGGAGAATCTAGTCTCAAATAGCTATCGATCGACTTGCAAAAGCCTTCGGATGAACGGGCTAAAAAGATATGGTGAGTATTTTCATACTCAAAATATGAAACATACAGCTTATTCTTACGATTGTACACATACTACCGACAACTGAAGCTCATTACAATTAATAAGCTCCAGCGTCGGAAAGGAATGGAATGTCACTAGGGCGTCACCTTAACCTACGGGGAGCAACTATACACCATGGACTTTTTCGAAGGCAAGGCACACCTATGCTCATGGGGCATATGATCAAACAGGTAAGAGCAAATCCATGATACTACTTACCTGAGCACGCAAATGCCCACTCTCTAGGGCCATATAGTGCCAACAAGGGCCATACAGTGCCAACTAAGGGCAGAAAACATACAGTGCCACTCTTGGGTAGGAATCTTACAGTGCCACTCTTAGGCAGAACATACAGTGTCATTCTTGGGCAGAACATACAGTGCCATCTATAGGCAAAATACATACAAAGCCCACGAAGGGCAGAAACTTACAGCACTCTCAATAGAACATCAAACGTCTAGGCCAAAATACAGCACCAAGACTAAATTCAGCAGGAATACACCATGGCTAGACCAGAAAGGACGCTCAGTCAATTACTTATCGACTGGCTCAAAACGGAACTTCATCCGTCGAAACCCTCAGTCTCAACCTCACAACGTTATCAAATTAGGGTTACTTACCATTCAAATTTATATTAGGTAACTTATGCATGTACAATTATGCTTAGAACGGCTCCCTTCTTACCTTCTTCAGCCAACAAGGCTAGAAATATGCCTGTTCAGAAGTTCCAATCCACAAAGGTAGAATTTCTTTACTCAACTCATCCCCCACTCTTACACTTACAACCTTACCAATCTCTGCATAGTCTTACTCGTCGAACTCAAATTCTATACTCACACTCTTACCATCAAATACTTACAGTCTTACATCTTATACCATTTGCCTAAAAACCAAACTATCTTTCTTGAACTGCTCGAGTGAAACCCTTAAACCTAAGTCCCATCATCAAACCCTTACTAATTCCTTACATATTATTCTTTCATTACCATTCATATTACGTACATTATGCATGTATAATTATGTCATTACCTCTTCTAACTCACAATCCCCTAAAAGCGCTCCGAATCTTAAGTCTTCAATTCCTTGCATCCCCCACGTCACCTACTCGTCGCTCGAACGTGCCGTCTGACTCAAACTGAACAAATTCTCCAATCTCATCAAATCCAACATTTGTCTTTCAATCTTATCTTTCCTTGCCCGACATACAATCACGGTTTCCATGTTATAACTTTCGAAGTACCCCTTAGCCAAACTTACTATCAAATACTTCTACTCATGCCCATCGATCGTATACTATCAATCCACAACAAAAATCACACACTCTAGTCACATACATAAGCTTCATAGCAACTTACTACATGCCCTAAGTATTCACTAACATATGCACACAATACACATACATACAACATGCTTTTATAATCAGCATAATCATGCAAAACATTAAATTATTAACTCCTAGCATGCTACTACACAATAAAATCATGCAATAATGAAATTACGAGTTCAAGGTCCCCTACATCGTAATCCACAAGAGTTTGACGGCGAGTAAACGACGGTGGCGGCATCAATAGGGGACTAAATGGCCAAAAGCATCGTGCTGAGAGAGTTGTTGTGTCCCAAGGATTTTCAAAGATGCTGGAATTAATCTTGATAAAGTTAGATTAATTTCACTTGAAGCCAAAGGTTTGGACGCACTAAGGCGGCTAGATACAAGGTCCTGCCACTAGAAATGGCAAAAGTGACCACATAATAGAGGCTAACTGATTGGAGGTCGACCAACGGTTTAAAACACTTCGTTGGCCACAAAACATTAAAATGGACAGCATACTACATCCAACGGTAACAATTCCGCATCGTCGAAGCCTCATAACATGGCGGAGGACTTGGTTGCGTACTCACGGACATGGGAGGGACAGAGGCTTTAATGGCCATATTGCCTAATGGTGGGGATGTTCCATAAACATACGTTGATGCTCTAAGGCTAGGCGTAGGTGGCCGACAAAGGCGGAGTCATTTCTAAATGCTACCCACAACCAATTCATCATACAGATGATCGTGCATCGACATCGGTCGAGCCTTCGATGGACCAAGTCTAATGGCTGACAGTGTTACTTCCCCTTGGGAGAATCTGAATTTGGGGACACTTTCCCGTAGGTTTTGGATCATGCGTAACAAAAGTGGGGTGCAAGGGTAGCATCAGGCCAAAAGTGCTGGCCCTTACCATCATTGGGCCGGGCAGAGCCCATTTTGGTCGGACCTGCAGCCCAAGTCCCCACAATGACAAGCGGAACAAGTTGGCCCTAGGATGAGGGGTCACTTTGACAACGGTCAGAGGTATACCCCAAAGCTAGGGGCTTTTCATGTGTGCAGAAAACATGTAGAGGAGGCTGGGAGCGGCGGCCCTTTAATGATATTGGGTCAAGCCGACATCTGCAGTGTCTGCAGCAGAACAGCCAATCAGAAAATTGAAGAGACCCAAGACCTGATTTAGGTAGGGTGACAGTGCGCTAAATTGGGGCGGCAAATATGCCTCGCCGAGCTTTGAACGGCCCAACATGGCCGGGGGCAAGACCTGGGAGAAGACAGGAATTGGTAGTCGCTGGATTGTGGCAAGTCAAATGGACATCGACTCGATGTCGTCTGACATCCGATAGCAGAAAATGAATGTCATGATCGAAAACTATACTCTAATGTAGGTCAGCCAAACAAACGAATCAGAACCGATCGAGGCGAGCGGGGCCAAACCTCAACACGTTGCTGTCGTCGACTCGAGACGAAGCAGGTGAGGTGAGCCGAGCTCCTCCAATAACTCAGCACAGAAAAACAACCAAAAATAAATAAATGTTCTATCCAAACCAGAAAAGGGCGGAAGAATGGGTGAAAGACCAGGAAGGCAGTGGTTCAATCCAAGGTGGCGGCCTTGCCATCGCCGGTCTGGGAGGAGGCCAATGGCCGGAGATCAATGGCACAACCGTGGTTCACAACACAGAGAAACGGGAACAAAACAAAAAGAGGGATTTTTTATCCCGTTTGAAGTAGAGCGGAGGGGGCTGAGGGAGATGGCGGCCGGAGCGGCCATCTTGCCATCGCCGGGCTGGGGGAAGGCCCAAGGCCGGACCACGGTGGCCTGTGATCGGCGGCACAGTCGCAGGTCAACCACGAATAGAAAACAAAAAAAAAGAGGCAGAATTGTTTTTTACCTCACGTGGCGAACCGGGGGCAGGGAGGCCAGGATGGCAGTGGCTGGAGGTTGTTTTGGTCGGGGCGGAAACTATGGTGGCAGTCTGGAAGTCATGTAGGCAAAGGCGGCAGCGGATCTGGTAAAAGTTCTAAAAAATAGCCATAGGGCCAAAAACAGGAAAAAGGGAGAGGGACGGCAGCTACCGGCGGGGCTAGGCGAAGGAGGTGGCGGCTGTGTCGCCAGGCCATGGCCGACCGGGTGGAAGCCGGTGACCACCGACGATGGTGCCTCTGGCCTCACACCGTGAAGCCCCTCATTGTTCACCCCGTGGGTCGGGCGTGCTGGGGCACGCCCGATCCGCGTTATGTATTTTTTTTCCTTTTTTTTTTACTCTTCTTCTCTTCTCGTTTCTGGTCTCCTACATCTTGTCCGATTTTCACGCTAAAAAATTTATGGGATGCGTCGAGGCCCATGACATGCGACTACACATTACTCCCGACTCTTACGGTCATGAATATTACAAATACAGATACGCCGAAGCATAAAATTTATTTATCAAAAATACGACCAGAAACTGCAGAACATTGCAAAAATTACAGAAAATAGCAGAAAAATTAGGGATATTACAATTACTTTCTCATTTTGCATCAAAACACATCCAAGACCCATTCTTGAGGCATCACTATAAATTACAAACCCTCCACTACCAATTGGTAAGGATAAAACTGGGGTGGTGGTTAATTTTTATTTCAACTCCTGAAATGCCTTCTCACATTCCTCATTCCATAAAAATTTCACTTCTTTTCTAGTTAGCTTTGTTAAAGGTAAAGCTATGTTTGAGAAGCCATGTATAAACCTTCAATAGTAACCAGCAAATCCTAAGAAACTTCTAATTTCTATGACAGTTTTGGGTCTTTCCCATTTCAAAACTGCTTCGATCTTGGCAGGATCTTCTGTTATTACTTGGTTAGAAATGACATGACCCAAGAACACAACTTTGTCTAACCAAAAGTCACACTTACTTAATTTAGCATATAAGTGATGGTCTCTTAGAGTTTGAAGAACTATTTGTAAGTGTGCTTGATGTTCTTCATGAGTGGAAGAATAGATGAATATGCCATCAACAAAAACAATCATGAATTTATCCAAATATGGTCAGAAAATTCGATTCATAAGATCCATAAATGTTGCAGGAGCATTTGTCAATCCAAATGACATCACTAAAAATTCATAGTGTCCATATTAGGTACAAAATGTTATTTTTGGAATGTCTTCATCCCGTATTCTCAATTGGTGATATCCAAATCTTAAATCTTTTTTTGAGAATACTTTTGCGTCTTGTAATTGGTCAAACAAATCATCTATTTAGGGTAAAGGATACTTATTCTTGATATTTACTGAGTTAAGCATTCTATAGTTTATGCATAGTCTCAAAGATCCATCCTTCTTCCTGACAAAAAGGACTGGAGTTCCCCAAGGTGAGACACTCAGTCTAATGAATCCTTTATTTAATAATTCCTGTAATTGATTCTTCAATTCTTTTAATTCTGCAGGAGCCATTCTATAGGGTGCCTTAGAGGTAGGTTCTGTATATGGTATTAAATCAATATTAAAATTTATCTCTCTTTGGTGGTACCCCAAGAAGATCATCAGGAAATATATCTAGAAAATCCCTTATAACTTCAATATCTTCTATATTGGGGGATGATGATTCTTCCAAGATTATACTTGTAAGATATACTCGACATCGTCTAGATATCAAGTGTTGTGCCTTCACAGCAGAAATGATGCATGCTCCTAAAGGTTCTCTGTTTCCATGAAAGGTACATTTTTCCTCTCCTTAATTATTAAATATCACTTTCTTTTTCTTACAGTCTACTAATATTTCATTATCAGCTAACCAATCCATTCCTAAGATGACATTGTAGTGGGTCATGCTTAAGAGTATCAAGTTAGCCTTCCATGTTTGGTTTTCTAAGGTCATGGACACATCTTGCATAAAGTGTTGAGCTATAAAAGTTTTTCCTACAGGAGTTGATACTTCTAGGATGTATCCTAGTTCTATAACTCGATAATCCGTACTTAATGCAAAGTCATAGCATATGAAAGAATGTGTCGATCCTGGATCTATTAAAACTTTAGCAACTTTATCCAAAATTAGAAGTGTACCATGTATAACTCCTATGAAAGTTTGAGCTTCTTCTGCAATAATAGCATACACTCGCCCCTAAGCCTTTGGTTTCTCCTCTTGCTTGATTTCTTCCTTGATCTTCTTTTTGGGGCATTCCTTGATCTTGTGCCCAGGGTCTCCATAAGCGAAGCATCATCTTTCAACAAGGTAATAAATCCTTGCCGGATGAAATCAGTTGCATTTGGAGCACTTCTCTAACTTCTTCTCTTTTTGGTTTTAGGGTGGTGGTCCAGAGGTTCTTTGAAATTTTTTTTATTGAACTGGTTAGGGGCTGTCATTTTTCTTTTTCGATCTTCTATCCTGCTTCCTTGTCCACGTTCTTTTTTCTCAGCTAGGTATTTATGATATTCTTGCTCTAGTAGTGAAGCCAATTCCACAACTTTAGCCAAAGAAGTAGGTTGAAATCCTACTATTCGACTACGAAGCCCATTATTCAAACCTCTAACAAATTTTTAGGCTCTTTTTAACTCAGTGGAGCAGATTTAAGGAGCGAAGCATTGTAGCTGAACAAATTTGTTTTCATACTGAAAGACAGTCATATTGCCTTGTTGCATATCCAAAAATTCCTTTACTTTCTTCTCCTGAACATGTGATAAAAAATACTTGTCATACAATACAGTTCTAAATTCTTCCCACTTGATATGTCCTCTATTTGGGAAGCAGTTACGTTCAGTTGAGGGCCACCAGAAAGCCGCCTGTCCTATCATAGTGAAAGTGGCTACATTGACTTTCCTATCTTCAGGGACTTTTAATGCTTTAAAAATTCTTTCAACTTCAGATGCCCACTTCTTAGCAGCTTCTGGTCCATTTCCTCCAGAAAATTCAAGAGCGATTTTTTTTAACCGCTCAAGCAAATTATCCTTCTCACTATGACTGCTTTCAGTCAATTCTCTAGAGTTATTTAAGTGGGTAGGGCTGGGTTGAAATCCTTGAGTCTGTAAATGTTGAGTTATTCTTTGAATCATCAAGTCAAGAAAATTATCCATGTGATTTTGAAGTGCTACTGCATTCTGATTAGCATTCTCGGCTTGGGCAGAATTGTCAAACAATTGTACTTCTTTATCAGAAGACATTTCGAGCTAGCAGATTGTGATAACCTTAAATTCACAAGAAATTTGTTGTAAACTAAATATATATATAACAAGTTTCATACTTACATTATACAAAAGATGTGTATAAAATACACTTGTCAAGCCAAAAGACTCTATTTACATCAAACATCAAAAGTGTAGCAACTACACTTGACAACTGTAAACAAAACCAAGCACAACCATACATTTGACAATTGTAACTAAAAACAAGCACAACCACACACATTTAGATGTTAAGGAAAAATTTTCCTATATGGGCACCCGAAGAAGTAGTGTCTGTCTATCTCACAGATAGGGCATAGTTCAAGTAGTGGTTCTCTGTATTATAGGCACTGACAGAAGTAATGCCCTCTCTGCTCACACAATACACAAATTTCTGGCAGTTGATCTGTATACCATACTATGCCTTTTCCCCTATCTCCCCATCGCGCACTCTCCGTTTCCGCCATTTCTTCCGCTTCTGGAGGCAAGAGATTCTGAACAACATCTCTCATAGGGTTATGTATCCCTTCCCCCCTAATGACATTTTCCCTCACAACTATCTCTTCTTGGACTACCATCATCTCCTCTCCACCCACATTTTCTATTATCTCTCCCTCCTCTGTCTCTGGAACTTTAATTATCATGTCATTCCAAAAGTACTGATCATCCATTGGATCTTCCTCCAATGGTTCCTCTTCCACTGGATTCTCTTCCAATGGTTCCTCCTCTACAGGATCCTCCTCCAACAGGTCTTCCTCCACTAGATCCTCTTCCGACTGGTCTTCCTCCACTGGATCCTCTTCTGACTGGTCCTCCTCTGCTGAATCATCTTCTACGGAGTGATCTTCTTCATTGTCCTCAATCTCGATAGTTGAGACAAAAATGTTTATTACAATATCTACCTCATCTACCAAGAGAGGAGTGTCAGGAATATTGACTATCTCCTGGACATCATCGCTATTCTAGGGAAGGGCGGTAGTGATTTCTGAATTGTTTGAGGATTCTGCCATATTGTGCTTCTTTTTGGCTTTTCTTGGTGGTGGTTTCTGGGCTAACATATGATATAAAGAGCCCAAAATAAGCTTCATTTTCGATTTTCCCATTAACTGAATTACCATTCAAAACACAAAATAAAATATATCATTGCATCAAGCAAACATTGAATATAATTACTACGGTATTATATATATATATATATATATATATATATATATATATATATATATATATATATATATATATATATATATATATATAAAGATTTTGCTATGACTGCTCTACAACAAGTGGAGTTAAGGGCTCTGATACCAAGTGAAGCGTCTGTCATATGCCATAACATGCATATTTAATTTTTTGCTTGGCACGTGTTACATCACACGTAAAACCGAATGTGACGGCCAACCTTCTGGATAGAATACAATGCATAAAACATATAATACGTGGAGTTAACGCACAGCTAATATTACATATAACAGTAAAACATGACCTAGTCCAAACCACACCGTATGTAGAGCAATTATATTACAAAATATAGGCCTATCAAGTCCTTTATAACAATCATAATATTACAAAGAGTGATAAAAATTAAAACTATGTAGAGTTCCTCTGTTGACACCTCTGGATTGATTTTACTACTTGTAGAGTCTGGGGGTGGGTGAGTATTTATATAGTCAGTAGGTGGAATTAAAATCTAATGTACTGCTACATAAAAGACAATAATAATTTTTATTACTAAACAGAACAGATTCAGAAATAATTTCAGAAAACACCGGTTCGTCCGATGTCGTTAAATTCAAAGCAGTGATACCAAACGACGTTCCTCCGATGCTCATGGGGCATCAAGAAGCTCAGAAGGAAGAAGTTTCCCCATGACACTCCATACCTATGTATGCGCGCCAGATACCGATAATTTCCTTGGTAGGTATCCAGAATAATATAGTTCTCGGTATAACCCTACAACTATCCAGAAAATGCAAAATTCGGATAAAATAAAATTTGATATACAATAGAGCATTTCTTTTGGAAACATAAGCAAAGAAGTATGGTGGCATAAAAATACTCCATAAAACATTAAGTATACGAGCAGATCATAGACTAGAGTTTAAGATCCCCTACCTTAGGGTTGGGGTAAAAAGTTTGTGGCTGCAGAGTGCTTGTACGGAAAATCTAGCCCCATCACAGCGTCCAACACCATTTGGTGGTGGAGTGGGGCGCTTTTTTGAATTCCCCATGCTCGAATTTGAACTTGATGGGTTGTGCAAAGTGCCATTGCTTATAGATACCAGTAAGCACAACCATGGTCTTTTTAAACCTTCATGCAGTAATATTAATGGATGTATCTGTTGTTGTACCTTGTACTATTCCATATGGTACTTTTCTGTACTGTTAATACCTTATATGGCTCAGGTTGGCATTGCCCAGTGCACCATCCTTCTAAATTTATTCATTATCAATAGAATAATGATTTAAAAAAGTTATTTTATTTCTAAGTGTAAACAGATATCACTACAATAAAATATACTATTAACAACGTTTTTATTAGCGAGCTAATAAAAATTATCACTAAAAATTACTACTTGTGAAGCAATAAAAAACGTTGTCAAAAAATTAACTATTAGGGACACTTTTTTTTAAGCATTCATTACAACAAAAAGGACTTTAGCGAGACATTTACACATCACTGATAGTCCCTTAAGCGTCGCTAATGACTATTAGACACGCATAAAAAGTGTCGCTATATGCGTCAAAAAAGGTCCAGTCGCTAATAGTCTTCATTTAGATATGTGTCGCCAATAGTTTTCCTTTAACGACGCATACAACGTCATTAATAGTAACTTAATTATTAGCAATGCATATTTATTAGTGTCGCTAATGATTGGTTATTAGCTACGTTATCCTATATATTGCTAATAAAAAATATTTTTAAAAAATAAAAATAACTTATTAGCAATGCTTAAATATAAGCGTCACTATTAAGTCCTTATTAGTGACTCTTTTGTATGTGTCACTACTATAATAAAGTTTTTTAAAAAAAATTACTTAATCAAAGTCCTGCTAATAATATAAATATTAAAAAAAATTCATCTAGTAGTGACATTTTAAAAGGTGTCGCTACTACATTGTAAAAAATAAAAATGTTTTAGCGACGTTTTTATACGTCGCTAAAGGGGGAGAGGGGGGACGGAGCAGGGGGAGCCGAAGGACAGTGCTGGTCCCTCCTCTCCCCTTCTTTGCTCCCCACCTTTCCCCCTCCTCTAAAATTCAAAGGAGGGAGGGAAGGATAAGGGGCAGAGCAGGGGAGAGTAGGAGGTAGCGGTGCCGTCCTCTGGGCCCCCTTGCTCCAGTATAGTAGTGATGCATAGGATGAAAATTTTTTACTTATAAATTATTTTTAAAAAATTTTAAAAATAAAAAATATATACTAGTGGTACATACCAATATGCGCCGCTACTATATATATTTTTATTTTTAAAAAAAATTTATAATGAAAATTTTTTCATCCCCTCGCTCTCTCTCTCCCCTTTCTCTCCCTCTCTCCCTCTTTCTCTCTCTTCTCTATCTCTCTCTTCCTTTCTCTCTCTACTCTCTCCCCTCTCTCTCCTCTCCTCTCTCTCTCTCCCCCTCTTCTTTTCTCTCTCCTCTCTCTTTCTCTCTCTTCTCGCTCTCTCCTCTCTCTCTTCCTCATCTCTCTCCCCTCTTTCTCTCTCTTCTCTCTTCCTCTGTCTCTTCTCTCCTCACTCTATTTCCTCTCTCTCTATGCACTCTCTCTTTCTCACTTCTCTCTCTTCACCCTTTCTCTACTATTATAAATTATATTTTAAAATTAATAAAATATATTAAAAATAAAATATATTATATTTAAATAGTGAAAAGTTTAATCTATAATTGACATTGCCTTTTATTAAAAAATTAATATTTATACAAATAGTCAATATTGAAGAAAATATATTATATTAAAAAAATTTATTTTAAATTTCTAATATTTATTTATAATTATTTATTAAGTAATATTAATTAATAAATATATTAGACAAACATCGCTATTATCAATGATATTATCGACGTTATTTAATACATATATCTTTTAGTGACGCTTGTTCAAAGCGTCACTAATAATATAACTATTAGCAACACATAGTTTAAAGCATAGTTAATAGGATTAGTATTAGCGATGCTTTACATTATGCGTTGCTAATAGATTATTATTAGTACCTATTGTCGATGCTTAATGTAAAGCATCGCTAATATTAACTTTTTTACGACGCTTGTCTATATGTCGCAATTAGTGGTTTTTAGGGATGCTTATTTTTGCGTCGCTAATAGTACATTTTGTTGTAGTTGTCATTAATAGTTATATATAAAAATATTGTAAATATTAAAAATATTATCAACACTTTAAAATAAACATCGCTAATGGTTATGCTATTAGCGACACTTTAAACAAGCGTCACTAAAAGATATATATTTTAAATAAAAAGAAAAAAATTATAACTATTAGCAACATTTGTTAAGAAGCATCGCTAATAGTTACCCTATTAGTGATGCTTAACTCTAAGCATCACTAATAGTTATAAATTTAAAATAAAAAACTAAAAATTTAGAACTGTTAGCAACGATCGTCTAAAAATGTCGCAAATAGTATTAATAATAGCAACGCTTTCCTACAAGCGTCGCTAATATTTATATTGTTAGCAACGTTTTTAATATAGCATTACTAATAAATTTATGAATTAATTTTATGTAATAAATAAATATTCAAAAAAATTAAAATAAACTTCTTAAATATAATATATTTTATTTAATATTTACTATTTATACATAATAAATAAATATTAAATTTTCAATAAAAGGTAGTGTCAATAAAAGGTACTATTCATATATAAATATATATAGAGTCCTGTTAGTATGAGGCTAGGCTCACGCGCGCCGGTGTGCGCCCGGGTTTATTCGGCCGTCGGATTTATATCCGATGGCCCATCAAACTCACGGGGCATTTAAACCCGTGCATTTGATGGGCCGCCGGTGTGCGCACACGTGAGCCTGGGCTCATATTAACTTTTTCCATATATATAATAATTTTATATAATATATTTTATTTTTTTAATTTTTTTATTAATTTTAAAATATAATTTATAATAAAAGAGAAAGAGTGAAGAGAGGAAGAGAGAAGAGAGAGTGCACAGAGAGGAGAGGAGAGCAGAGAGGGTAGAGAGAGGGAGGGGAGAGAACGAGGAGAAAGATTGTAGAAAGAGGAGAGAGAGTGAGAGTGAGCAGAGAGGTGGGAGAGCAAAGAGAGAGAGAAAGAGAGAAGGAGAGGGGAGAGAAGGGGAGAGGAAAGAAAACTTAATTATAAATTTTTTTATTTAAATAAATTTTAAAAATTATATTAGCGACGCATAACTGTATGCGTCGCTACAATTTTTTATTTTAAAAGTTTTTTAAATAAAAAGATAGTTGGTAGAAAGAAGGGAGAGAAGGAGTGGAGAGACAAAGATAGGGAGACAGAGAGAGATGAGAGATAGGGAGAGAGAGTGTGAGTGTGAGTAGAGAGGGAAGAGAGAGTGAGGAGAAAGAAGGAGAGGAAGAGGAGAGAGAGAGGGTGAGGAGAGACAGTGAGGAGTGAGAGGGAAGAGAGAGATAGAGGAGAAAAGAGAGATGAGAGGGAGGGAAGAGAGAGAGGAGAGTGAGAGAAAGAGGAAAGGGTAGAGAGAGAGGGTGAGGGGAGGGAGGGGAGAGAGAGGGGAGAGAAATTGAGGAGAGAGAGTGTAGAGAGAGATTGAGGAGAAAGAGAAAGAGAGGATAGAGAGAGGGTGAGGAGAAAGAGTGAGAAGAAAGAGGGGAAGAGAGGGAAAGAGGAGAGAGAGAAGAGAGAGGGTGAGGAGAGAGAGAGAAGAGAGAGGGTGAGGAGAGAGAGTGTAGAGAGAGAAAGGGGAGTGTGTGTGAGGAGAGAAAAGTGGGGGGAGAGAGGGAAGATAGAGAAGGAGGAGAGGGTAGAGAGAGGAGTGGATGAGAGAGAATGTTGAGAGGGAAAAAATAAATTGTTCTAAAAAAAATAAAAATTATTAGCGATGCTCTATAAATCCTAAACCTTAAACCCTGATGCTCTATAAAGAGCATCACTATTAATTATAGTAGTAACAACACTTAAATGTAAGTGTCGCTACATTTTACAATATTAGCGATACTGCTAAAAGGCTGTGATGTTAAAAAAAAATTAAACAATTTGTGACATTGAATCCTATTTGTCGCAAGAATGTGCACTATTTGCTGCGTTCCTTACGAAGAGTTACAAATTGTGTAATCTTTTTTTTACATAACAATCATTTGGCGATGCTCAGAAATGAGCATCACTAATACTATAAATAGTAGCAATGCTTGAAAGTCAGCAACGCTACTACTATAATTAATAGTGATCATCATTATAGAGTGTCGCTAATAGCCTTAATTTTTTTCTAAAAATCCTTCTTTCTCTCGCTATGTTCTCTCTCTCATCCTCTTCTCTCTCTCTACCCTCTCTTCACTTTTCTCTCTCTTCCCTTCTCTCACTCTCTCTCCTCTTTCCTCTCTCTTCCCTTCTCTCACTCTTTCTCTCCTCTTTTCTCTCTCCACTCTCTCTCTCTCTTTCGCTTTTTGTGAGGCTCTACCCTGTCGTCCTTTTTAAGCCCCCCACTCTCCTCCCTGTTGACTGAGACTACCCGCGCGACTGCTGCCTAGCACCCTGCCCCATCCTCCCTTCTCGCTCCCCCTCTCTCCCAGTTCCCCCCCACTCCTTCCCCTCTTTCCTTCTGCTCCCCCCTCTCCTCGGTGGCTTTTGAGGATAACTAATTATTAGTGACACTTATAATTATGCCTCACTAATGAACTATTTTTTATTTTTTTTAAATATTTAGCATCGATAATAATTGATTATTAGTGACACTTATAATTATACATCACTAATAATTTACTATTAGCGATGCTTTACTATGCGTCGCAAAAGGAAAATAATTAGTAACACATAAATAAGCATCACTAATGTCACACTATTATCAACACTTTGTGTTAAGCATTGCTAATGAGTAATAGCGACTACAGTTTTATTGACGCATTTAGCGACACTTTTTAAGTCTTGCTAATAAGCATCGACGACACTTATAGTACTATTAACGACACTTAATAGTACTATTTGTTGTAGTGCATGATCCATAAGTTTCTAAATGCTTGCAGAGCATGTGTGTAAGGAGATGGAAAGAAAAAGAGGCAGGAGCAATGGAAACTTTTTGTCAATATGCTGGTCAAGGGAGTCTCTTGTTGAAGCAAATGTAGAGAAGCCGAAGCAGCATGTATAGTCATCTCTATTGTTATTGACAATGGCTTCAAAGAGGTGATTATTGAAGATATCTCAATGTATATAATGCTCTAACATCTTAGAAGTTGATAGGATCCATGTGGGGTCACATTGTGGCCAAGTTGTCTCTCACTCATTTGCATTACGTCAACTTCAACTTTATTATCAGAAAAAGAAATGGCTCGTCAAGTTAAGCATTGCTATATGGACATTTTTGTTTTTGAAAAGACTAAGGGATATTTTGTATCTGTAGAATATATAGGTTTGGTGGATAATGTACATGGGATTTTTTGTAAGCATTTTGTAATGGTTTAAAGATAAATAGAAGTTTGCAGTGCCTTAATAAACACTTTTGTTATTAGGTTGAAATTAGTTGTGAGATGCATATTATTTAAAAAAAAAATTAAACTCAGCAGCGATGGCTGTTGGCGCTTCCAACAGCCATTGCTTAACTTATTTAGTTTAAAAAAAATTACTGATGGCTCTTACTATCGCTAGATCTATTGCGACAGCTCTTATCGTTGAGAGAATTACATTTGAACAACATTCCACTTATTGTCTCTGTATCAAACCTGATTGTGACGGTTACAACCGTCGCTAATAATAAGTTTCAATGACGGCTCAGTAGTAGTTGCTATATCATAGCCTATAGCGATGGCTACAACCATCGTTGATAATGTGACGGTTAGCGATAGGAAAACTTTTCGCGATGGTTTGAGCCGTCGCTAAAGACAAAGTATCCGTTGCTGATTAGTCAAAGAAGACGGTGGGTTTCTTTTGTATCGACAGATAAAGCCATTGCTAAATGAGAAAACAACTATTGCTGAAAGTTTCAATGAACCTTGATCCGATGTCATGCATTAAAAAAGGGGTGAGCAAGTGATTCATGCATTAAAAAAAACGGGTGAGCCAGTGATTCAGACTTGCCTGACCCCTAACGTATGTGCACTATCAAATTTTGCTTAATGGTATATGAGTATTGGGCTCGTAAGTCGTGCATAGGCCCGTGCTTACATAAACAAGATTCTTAAATAAATAACCTATCAATATAACTCTGTGAGCATATAAATAAGAATTTTAAATAAATAGCCTACCAATATCAAATTGCGACCCCACCCGCAATATTTTTCACTTGTGGGTGATTAATCATTTTAAATAAATAACGTAATAAGAAATTGTCACACTTTGCTGCTTCAGAGCAATTTCCGATCTTGAACTAGAGTTAGAACTTTGGCAATGATTTGACGGAACACTGTTGGTGATGACCCCAAAGTCGTCCTATTCCCACCAACTTGTAAGAGGAACAGCACAAAGGGATTAAGTGAAGGGGCCCAACAAGAGAAGAGGCATAATTGCTTTATGACTTACATTCTTACCGGCTCCTTCACCAATTCTTATCAACATTAAGCAGAAGACAAAATTGTTATTTTGCCTATCTTCAATTTTAAGTATTGTCTAGTTTAATCATAAACACTTAACCCTAGCAAAAAAAATAACAAGTGCCGTACCCAGCCAGCTCAATACAAGACGAACCAACCTACTTTTGCGTCCATACAATGCGGAGGTGGTGATGAAGCTTGGGATTGGCTTCGGAGTTGAAACAGATAACCAAGCTAGTTATCTGTAACATGTTTCAATTAAAGTTTCAATCCTGGTTCATCCCAGAAGAGGAAAGGTTTGCCATCTTCTTCTGCAACATGAAAAATAATATTTTAGTAAATAAAACGACATTCAAATGAAGGCAAGAAAAAACAGCAGTTATTTTGAACGCCTTCAATTTTCTCACTATAGTCTGACTCTCATGAAAGATGTGTACGTACACTCATATTGCGACAACATCTCTTATATTCCAACTTTATTACCCTAGTCATGGTTTGCCTCCGGTCATGTAAATTTTCAGCTTTATATTTACAGAGAGAAACAAGCAGCACCCATATTCATACGTACTAGTCAAAAGCAAAAGAAGTTGAGCTGACAGAATACACATGGAAAAAGAAATAGGAGTGAGTAAAAGGACACTGGTTTTGAAAAGTGTTCGGCTCCCGCTGCCCATCCCCTTGAAATCAATCAAGTGTGAGTGATCAACAATTTCATCCTTTACCTCTTCTTCTTGTTTGCTAAAAGGGTGTATTGTCTCTGTCGGTTGAATGGCCATGGAGGGAAGGAGAAGATGAAGAAACTGGGGCGAATGAGTGGGGGAGGGCAGTTTTGTTATTAAAAAAAGAAATGGCGGCAAAGTTAGGAAATTTATTAGCCTTTTTAAAAAATTTATGAAGCAGGTCAATAAAAAAATTACCCAGCCAGCTCATTAAATTATTAATATAAGGCGATTTATTGGATGGCAATAAGATATCAACCAAGCATTCAATGTGGAGCTGTTGGTCAAGAAGCTTCGGAGTTGAAACAGATAACCAAGCCAGCCAATTCACGTATGGCTGGGTGTTCTTTTCAAGCTTGTACTAGATTTTTATACTAGACTAGCTCCTCTTTAAAATTGCTGCAATTTTCTACTGACGACTCTGCTTGTCTTCCAGCTTCCTTGCTTGTCAAGAAGAATTTCTCAAAAATGGTAGACGCTCTGGTTTCAGTTGCTCTTGAAAATCTTGCCAGGCTTGGTACTGATGAGGTGAGATTGTTGATAGGCACAAGGGAAGAGGTCAATCAACTTTCCAGTACATTCACTTCCATTCAAGCCTCTTTAGTTGATGCTGAGATGAGGCAGATTAAAGATAAAGCTGTGCAGGACTGGCTTCAAAAACTCAAGTATGTTGCCTATGAAATGGATGATCTGATTGACGAGTGGAAGGTCAAATCGCAACAATTAAGCAATAACGAGACTTCTCATGTCAATTCGGTATGAAATTTCTTTATCCAGAGCACTTGTTTTCAACACCTTGTTATGCGGCATGATATTGGGAAAAAAATAAAGGAAAAAAATAAAAAGTTGGATCAGATTGCAAATGAGAAAGATAAGTTTAATTTTCGACAAATTACTATACCGGTTGAGGTGGGGGATGGGAATATTTTCTCAAATTTTGTGGGCAATTCTAGGAGCACGTCTTCTTGGGTAGATGAATCAGATATATTTGGTAGAGAAGATGAAAAGAAAGAGATAAAAAGCAAGCTCATCAATGAAGGTAGCTCTATGGAAGCAGATATCCCCATCATATCAATTGTGGGTATGGGGGGTTTAGGAAAGACAACACTTTCCCAATCTGTGTTCAATGACGTTGAAGTGAAGCGTCACTTTCAAGAACAAATTTGGGTGTGTATTTCTGACGAATTTGATGTGCTAAAAATAATTAAAAAGATTGTTGAAGTTATAAAAAAAGAGACTCCCAATGTAGATGAATTGGAGGCCTTACAAAGAATTTTGTGGGAGAATCTCGAGAAGAAGCGATTTTTGCTTGTTTTAGATGATGTGTGGAATGAAAACTATAGTAAATGGGAAAAGTTGATAAATATTATAAAAAAATATGGGGCGAAAGGGAGTAGGATATTGGTCACTACTCGCCTTCAGAAAGTTGCCCAAGTTATGGCTAGCACATAAACCTGCCAATTAAGGCCTTTATCCCCTAACGATTGTTTGTCGGTTTTTTAAGAAAGTTGTCTTTCAAGGTAGACTTGAAAGTGAGCATTCAGAGTTAATGGAGATAGGTGAGAAAATTGTGGAGAGATGCAAAGGCCTGCCTTTAGCTATTAAATGTGTAGCAGGTGCTTTAAGAACCAAAAGGACACGGAGAGACCGGGAAAATCTCCTTTCTTCCCCGGTGTCGGATTGGGATGAATCTAAAGCTGACATTCAACCTGCATTATTGTTGAGTTACTATCATTTGTCCCCATAGCTAAAGCAATGCTTTTCGGTATTGTTGTATATATCCAAAAGACTATGAAATAGAAAAGAAAAACATAGTAAATTTGTGGGTGGTTCAAGGCTATATTCCACTTGATGGAAATAGGGAAGCAGAGGACATAGGTGAAGAACATTATGAGGAACTTTTGGCACATTCACTCTTCCAAGAGCCTGAAGGAGATGATTATGCAGAAATAAGCGGTGTAAGATGCATGATTTGGTCCATGACCTTGCTCAGTTTGTGTTGAAGGGAGAATTTGCTGTAATCAATGTCTCAAAAGATAATCCTTTAGTAAATGTTGGAAAAACTCGTCATTGCAATTGCAATTTGATTGCAAGTACAGAAGCCCATTTAAATTGTTTAACCGATGCTGAAAACCTGCGCACCCTGCTTATGTCTGGTGTCCATGTTGATAATCATAAATTTGACTGCCTTGTTGAACAACAACTGCAATGCGTCAGAGTGCTGGAAATAAGACAGAACTTCCATCAATTGATCCTTGGGCAGTTGCCTAAGTGAATTGGTGAATTGCCTAAGTCAATTGGTAAATTGGTTCATTTAAAATATCTAGATTTGTCTTTCACAATCGTAGAGGCATTGCCAGAATCATTTATGAAATTGAGGAATTTGAGTCATTTGAAATTGAGAATAAAGACAATACCCATGTCAATTGCCAAATTAGAAAACTTGAGATTTCTAAATTTGCAGGGTTTAGAATTTGAGACATTTCCAGGGCCAATTACCAAATTGAGGAATCTAAGATACTTGAATTTGTCATGGATAGGGATGAAGGCATTGCCAGAGTTGATAGAGAAATTAGGGAATCTAAGACACCTTGACTTGGCAGGTACACGTGATTTAGTGGAAATTTCAAAAGCAATTGGAAAGTTGAAGCAATTGCGATGTCTCAAGTTGAAGATAATTCTAATTTGAAAAGGTTACCCACAGGAATAGGGAAATTAACTTCACTCCGAAGGTTGGACGAATTCATTGTCACCCAAGAAGGAGGAGGAGGATCATCCAACCTTTGGGAGCTCAGCGATCTCAACCACCTCCGTGGGGCACTTACAATAACAAATTTGGATGTGGTAGGAAGCAGAGAGGAGGCCGAAAATGCTAAACTTGAGAACAAAATGTTCGTTGAATTCTTGTTGTTGACTTGGACACAGAAAATGTTTCAAGAGGAGGATGATTTATCCCCTCTTCTTCTTCTTCATAAATGGGAAGAAGAGTCGAATCAGAGGAGAGCAGAGGATGTCCTCGAAGCTCTTCGACCCCATCCCGGTCTCCCAATATGCCACATTGATCACCATCCAGGTTCAAAAATCCCATGCTGGTTGCAGGACGGGACTTTGTCCGCTCTGAAATCCTTCTCTCTTACAACCTGGCCAAACTGTACGCAATTGTCGGCCCTTGGCAACTTGCTACAGCTTTCTAATCTTAGGATAAGTGGTATATCAAAACTGAGAAAATTGGGGGGCGGCTTCTTTGGGTCCAAGAATGGGTTCCCCAAACTCGAATACCTTAAGTTTGAAAGAATGAAAAACTGGGAGGAGTGGGAGCCGTTATTGTCGACAGGTGAAGAAGAAGAAGAAGAGGGAGAAGCGATAGCCACCTTCCTCCGTCTCCGACAGCTGAAGATTTACGTTTGTGGTAAGCTACTTTTTCGTATCAAAGAAAAAGCTTCTCCTATGTTTAACTGGTAGGTCGAATGCAAGGGCTCCACTAAACAAAATTTTTGTGATTAATGTAAGCTTTACTCTTGCAATTCTCTGCTTCATTTACCTGATGGCATTTTAACTAATTACATCGAGCATTTGATGGCTTCTTTTTTCTTCTCTTGTGCTCTTTATTTGTTTTTTTTTCTAAAACCTCTTCGACTTTTGTTTATATTCAGCATGTGAAGATGCGTTACCTTGTGCTTTCTAAGTACAAAATGCCGAGTAATGAGCTTCAATGTTTACAACTTACCATTATGAAATCAGCAATCTAAAGATTTGGCAAATTTTTCCGGTGCAGTCTAAAATTTTGGTAAATTTATCGAGTGAAATTGAGGATGAAATAGACTCTGCTGAAAGTTGTATATTTGGATCCTAAAAATTAATTTGTAATGTTTTATGTTTTTGATAATATTCTATTTTATGAAGTCAAAATAGATTTAAATTTGGAGAATGGGGGCCCCAATATTTATGTCGATGTGTATTTATATTTTGATGGACTTGAATATATGTTATAGCTTTGTGAGACACACTTGATAGTCAAATGAGTATCTCATGTGCATGGAATACATTTCTGAGGTTAAGCATGATCCTCCTTCTCTACTTGTTGATACTGTAGTTACTTTTGGAAAACCTAGTGGGAACTTGCTATTGAGAGGTTTATACGAATCCATACTTAATTAAATTCGTGCAGGCTATATCATATCATGGGAGATGATATTTCTTTTCCCGATAAACATCAGGTTTCTAGCTGGTCACCCTCTCATAACGTGCTTATGGACTATTTTTTGCTTCTCTTGTGCATGTATTTTTCTTCTAAAACCTCTTGTCCTCCTGTGTATATTCAGCGTGTATATTCAGCATGTGAAGACGCATTACCTCGTGTTTTCTTAGAACTTGTGTTTTTTCACCGTTTTCTTTGGCAAGAGCTATAGACTCTAATGGAAAATTTTTCGACCTTGTATATTAGCTGCTATTTTAAGGCAGATTTACCCAAAATATACCTCAGGTCTAATGAAATGCCAAAAATGTGTGCAGGTTTTGTACAAATAAAACTCAAATTCATTTTGGGATTTTGATAGACCTAGAGTATATTTTGGGAAAATCCTTAATTTTTAATGGTAAATTTAGTGCAATTACTTATTTTTTTATGGACTGTTCTGCTAAACAAATTTTGGGCATAAAAACTTATATTATCACCTTCAGTGGTCAATCTGTTCTTGCTCTTTGGATAATTTTCAAGACAACTCTTAGCTTCCTCCCTCTCCGTCCACAAATATATGGATGATGATTAAGCTTAAATTGTTGGAGTTCCATAATACAAATTCTTACATTAATTATGTATGAATTGAGTTGTACGTGGTGTGCATAGAGTGACTAGCTGGCGGAAGCATTATCACGAGCCCATGGGGGTGGCGCACCAATTAAAAATCAACTATTTAATTACAATTTACATAATCAAGCATATATATGCACATAAATAAGCAATGATCTATTCACCAAAGAGCATTTTCAAGAGATCAAAATGAAATTTAAGAGCAAGGACATATTGACCTTGGGCTGTCCAGCCCATTGCATGCCCTTGATTCAATCAACCACACTCCAAAAGCACAAGAAACTAAAGTAGAGATGGGGATGACCTTTCGTATGTGATGATCCCTCAGCAACCTTTACTCTTAGATGCAGATTTCAGCAAGGAAGAAGGCTCAACGTCCCACCAACACATCCCACACAAAGAGGAGAGTCTCCTCCTTCAGTTTACTTGTCAATGGAGTGAGAGAGAAGGGTGGAGAGGGGCAGCCAGCAAGGTTTTCCTCCAAACCCTATGCAGGCCGCACCAAAGAGGGAGAAGGGGGCAGCAGATTGGGAGAGGAGGGGGGGAGCGGACTGCCTCTAGCACTCCTCTCCCCCCTTGTTCCCTTTTATACCCTCTCTTAAACTCTCTTAATTGGGCTTATGAAGTGGGCTATTCTAATTGGGCCTCCTTGCTTAATCTTCCGGTTTAAATAAAGAGGATCATACATAATGGGAGTGGGCTCTGTTTTTCAGCGCGCACGGAGGCCTAAACCCCCTACACACAGTTAAGCCTACAATAGGGTCGACCCTTCACTAACCACATGTCAAACCATCGATACATAATTCGCACATTTGGGCCCTACAACGTGTTAATGCACATGCCTAATGTGTGTGTGCAACGAATACGGGTCCTAATCAATTTAATATCACTATGACTCATGTAGGGTCGGTGCGACCGTCCCCACTACCTTTGGACCTCATAGCCCATATCAACTCACCGGGACTATGATAATATTATACCAAAATAGGCGCAAACCCATACCTTGGTCCAACAGTGTGAACAAAAGGAAACTGATTGAGCATTTGTGTGACTTGAATTGCACCGTCCAAGCATAAGCAAAATTGTCAACCATGGACCCCCAACAGCAACCTACCTGACTTTTAGAGTCTTGTGCTGAATTGACAGGTGGTTATTGAGAACCTACCACCTCTTCACTTAGTACAAGGATGCCTCGAACCTTATATTCTTACTGTGACATGCCCACTTTATAATGTGCCTTCCAACTAGCTATGATGACAGCTTTCAGCTTTGAAGTTAATCAGAACAAATTGCTTTCCCACTCTCTAATTCTGTCTTGCTATAGAAATGGTGATTGCTTTCAGCTCTTGCTCTGAAGTTAATCAAAACAACTTGCTTTCCCATACCCTAATTCTGTCTTGCTATAGAATGGTGTCAGCCATGGAAGTAAATTAGAAGAGTTTTCCCCACATGTGAAGAGTAGGAAATCTTTAGTACTAAATATGCAAGACTTCAACATTCAGTAGTTTAAAATAAACATTGTTTCCCAATAACTTAAGTTGTTAAGAAACAGACTATTATATTTTATATGTTAAACATTCTTTCCTTACACATGCACGCATATATCCTATGCAAAAACTTGGCTTTGGTACCATATAAACTAACTATTGTTCTCAATACCTTAAGCTGTTAAGAAATAGACTATTATAGTTTATATCTCAACAAGTAGAAGCTAAGCTTCACTTAGTCCAATAAGATGCTGATAATGTTGCTTAATTGCACTACTGTCAGAGTTCTTCTCTCATTTTATGATACTTTCCTAATCTAAGTTTTATGAGTAAATCACAACCATATAACATGCCAATTGTCAATTCGGTATATGAAATTAAAGATTACACGAATCTATTCACTTGATTAAATATGTATTAAAAAATAAATGAATGCAAGGCATTTAGAATCAACTCCTCGTCCATCCTTCATTATGCTTCCTCCATGGCCTTACTATTATTTTTAAGGCAAATACAAATAGGAAAAAATTAGTCAACTGCAGTTCTTCAGCCATCAGATCATGGCTAGTTATCGCCTAATTGTGATCTAACGGCAACAACTCATTCAAGTTGTAACTTTACTTAGACATCCTCATATCAATAATAACACTGGGTACATATTTGTCACTATTTTTTATTGACATGGAATTTCGTTTATACCATGTGCAGCATGCGTTTTCTTTTTCGGATCACGATAACAGGCCACCGTTAAATTACCCTGTGACGCTTATTGAATTTCAGTCGCACAATCAAGATTTGAGGACATGCGACACATTGGGCTTATATTTCCCAATATGTGACCCCCTTTAGCCAAACTTTTTACATTGACAAGAATGAAAGAATGTCGCTGATAATCAAATAGACGATCTGATAATTATATCGATGATGCAAATGTGCTAAATTATGGATGCAACTGCAAGGACAGAAAATTCTTCCAACATGAATGTGAGTGATACCAAGTTTGCAAAATTTAACAAAAAAACTTTTTTCTTAAATAAAGTAAATCATTTCAGTTTTAGTGATCATATAATAATCTTCCCAGTAGTTATTTTAAGGGTATTTTTTTTCAATTCTCCTTTCATATTTCTTCCATCTTAAATTAATAATTTTATTTTAATTGTTTTATTTTGTTGAATTTAGGTGAATTGGTACTTAAAAAGACGTATTATAAACTTATTTCCCGTTTGCTTAGATATGAGTTTCATTAATTAATAAAAATAACTATTTTGTAAATAAAACTATTAATATAAAAAAAAGGAAGTACTTGTAATAGTTTCTCTTTTTTTTTTGCATGTTTGGCCCATTTTTACACTGCAACTGATGACATAAAAAACCCTTGAACCATAGTTTTTTATTAACTGTTTCTAAATTTATGTCAAACATTTTTTCTTAATGCTCATCGTTCAGCTGATTCTTTTCTTTTCTTTCTTTTGTGGCACAATCATCAGCTTACTCAGAGCGAACACACGCGGCAAGCAGTAAAGACAGAAGAGCGCGTACAGAGTACACCCACAATTTTCACGTGCCATAACACTGACAAACGCGGTCTGCTCTACTCCTACAGAGCTCTTCCTACTCTCTGTCTCTCCCTTTCTTCAATCCTTTTTCCTGTTTTTTTCAAAAAAGAAAAAAGTTATTTGCCTTCATTGTTCTACTATAAATATCCACAACGTTGTGGGTGTTGGCTCACAGAATTGCTTCTGCCTTCTAGTTTACTCTTGAGGAGTCCAGAGGGAGAAGTCAGAGAGAGAAGAGCTAGACATGGGCATTCAGATTAAGAGAGTTGCAGAAGATGAGACCAACTCCCTCCCTCTCCTTTCTCTCAACCATGTCTCCTTCCTCTGTAGATCTCTCAAGGAATCAATCAGGTTCTACGTAGACGTCCTGGGATTCATGCCCATTCAAAGACCCTCTTCCTTCAAGTTCAATGGAGCTTGGTATATGAATGCTCCTTCTCTTCTACATTTTCTCTTTCTTGTTTGTCCAAATAAAATACGATTAAAATTGAATGTGGGTGTTTTTGTTTTCTGCTTTTAACTTTCTAGGCTGTTCAACCATGGCCTTGGGATACATCTGCTAGAATGCACCTCTCCGGATCAAATGCCGAAGAAGACAGAGTACATAAACCCCAAGGACAACCACATTTCCTTCCAGTGCTCAGACATGAAGCTTCTGATGACGAGACTGGAGAAGATGAACATAGAGTATGTGACGGCAGTGGTTGAGGAAGGTGGTGTGCAGGTGGACCAGATGTTTTTCCATGACCCAGACGGGTACATGGTTGAGATATGCAACTGTGAGAACATCCCTGTGATTCCAATTACTTCCTCCTGCCCTATCAAGAAGCGTCTGCATGGTAAGTTGTTTTCTCTCAGTGACTTGGTTCAGTTTCATCTGTGGGAGATGTGGTTATATATGACATTCACTGGGAACAATGCAGATCGGAGCACATCAAATATCAACTGTGCTGATGAAGTGGACTCTGACTAGTGATGCATTTGTCAAAGACATGATGGCCATCTCAATCTGATTGTTATTTTTCCAAGTGATTGCTGTGGTTTTCAGCACGAGGTTCTCTGCATAGTGGCACATATTGGTATTAGGCTTGTAAAAGAGAATTTCAATATTTTTTTTTCTCAAGGGGCCGGACTGGCTCCTGTGGAGTGTGTGGTTTTTCTTCTTCTCTTTTTGGCTGCTCTTTTCTTGTTGAGGCCCTTTGGTCAGCACAGAGTGGCGATCGTACACAAGGATTTTTCAGTTTCATTAACTCCGTTATGGCACTATTGATATGTAATATTTTTGCCCTTGTGGAATTCCTGATATGCGTATGTTCACTTACGTTTTACAAATCCCCTCCAACAAATTGAAGGTGTTTCTGCATGACAATATGGTGATTTAGCACAGTGAGTTTCCACTTCTATTTGTCCAACATCACAATCTACTTTTGCTTTCTAGTTTGAGCAGAACCTGTTCTCGCTGGAGTTCTTGATTATGAAGTCAAGCTGCTGACACATGCTTTCTGTCTTGTCCGATTGACTCCCACAAGTCCAAGCTAAAATAACTAATTGCCCTTTTTATGTAACCAAAATGGTGTTCTGACCAAATCTCAGTGACCAGCTCATATGAGGTTTGAACTCAGGACCTCCATGTCGCGAGGAGCTATCCCACAAACAACCAATTGGTTTAATTCAGACCATAAAAAATAAAGAAAAAAAACAGTACTTGAAGCTCGAGGATAACTGGAATCTTCTTAATAACGGCACTAATTCTGGCCTACAGTTCGTTTTTACAGAAGGAGAAATATGATCACCAGCTGGCTCGTGGGTTTGTTTAAATTTTAAATCAATTCGATTCAGCTGCAATTTTTTATCCCATCGTGATTCTTGGTCCAGACTTATTCAATTTCGTATGCGATTAAGGCTAACATTAGTAACAATATGCATATTAGACCCAATGAAAGAACCCCAAGTTAAAAGTACTCACGCTCTACTTGAAAGGACAATGATCCGATGCCTAGTAATTGGAGAGAGTTTATTTCTGAATGAATAGCTTACAACCCTTTTTTAGCGAGTGTACATTTTTAACATAGTTGCTAGATATCCATGTCTGTGTATATATATACCAAGTACGCATAAATAGGGTGAGCTAGCTAATAAATGGGGTGATAATCTACCCATCCTTTATTTATTGAAGACCGTAAAAAGAAAAACTCTCCATATCGGACCATATATTAGAGGGAAAATTATTTAAATAATAATTAAAAAATATTTACTAAATTAAACCACTTTGAAAAATATTTCCCAAAGTAGTATTATTTTTTGATAAGCAGGCCCCAGCCAAGCCAATGGTGCCTAAGTAGTTTTTCTTAAAAAATTTATATGATTTCGTCCTTTGAAAAGATGAAATAAGGTTTAAGTTGATTTCGTCTTTTCAAATAGCAAAATCAGTTTAAACAAAATTAACCCAATTTTGTCTTTTTAAAGGACGAAATTACCTTATTTTATCCTTCTAAATGACGAAATCACCTCACTTACGTCGGGTCGACAACCTAAACTAGATGATGGAGGGAGACACAAGCAATTCATTTGGAGATCTCATTGTTAGATGGAGGAGGGAGACACAAGCATTTCACTCTCCTCATGGGGAGATGACAATCACCATAAGGGATGTGGCAGTACTTCTTGACCGCTATGATAGTGGGATGAGATGTGTACATTGCTTTACTAGAAGAACTACCATAGTATAGAATTTTGACATAAAACCTCTTGGATTAAAAACTAGATTCAAAGACGAAGTGAACACACCTAAAATGGACTATAGATGGCTCGGATATGACTATTTGAGGTTTTGGGTATATTACCATTCAAGCCTACATGAGTTTCAAGGTGGGACCTACATTGGGACAGGGGGGGCATGTGAGACCTATATTTTTCTTTGGTTTGGTTTGGTTTTGTTTTGTTTAGAAGTCGTGTCTTAATTCTTTGCGGTCTAAGTAGAAGGTCTTTCTCTTGTCGTTGGCGCATTGTCTTTATTGGGAATTTAATTCTATTTGATGAGACTTACCGATTAAAAAACCTTGAAATAGAACTTGCTGACAATTTTGGAGAAGTTCATGTGGGACTCATAGCTGGCCAATCAGAACTTGGTGCCAAACACACATAGACACTCTCTCACTCTCTCTTCACGCCAAGAGTTGGTTACAAGTAGTTTTCTTGTTATCTTTGACTTATTCTTCTTCAACCTCCTAACTACTCTCTAAAACTGACCAATTAGAATTGTCTAAGCTAATGCACTTCAACCACCTATATATTTCATGCATTTTTCTTAATTATTAATTATTATTTTTCTTATATAAACCGGGAAAAATCAACCAAATTGGGTAAGTGTAGATTTTCTTTACAAAGCTATAAAAGGGGCAAGGAAAATCCTCACCCCTCTCACTCGCCCCTCTCTCTCCCTCTAGGCTAGTACAACCTCCCCTATTTCTCTCTCTTCACGTCTCTCTCTTTCTCTCTCTCTATCTTTAATATCTACCAAATTCTCTTTCTTTTTCTACCCAATTCAAGAACGTTTAATTCATACATCCCTCTTGGACTCATTCATGTTAATTGATCTCTTGTATTAAATTCATTAGTGATCTTATTAGTGTTTAGTAGAATTCTTTGATTTTATAGGAACCAAGTTCGTAGATGTCGTGCTTGATTCAAAAATCAAAGGTAAGGGGATTTACCGATGATTCTCAACTCTTATGAATATTCATTAGTAGTATTAGGGAATTTAAAATAAGGTCTAATTTGTCATGCCCCCCACACCCCCTCTTAACCAAAACCTGATCTAAGAGAGAGGGACTCAGTGCAGTGAAGTAGAAACTACAGAAGAATTAACCAACGAAGTACACAACACATGCCCTTTATGTAAAAGCAATAGAGGGAAGATAAAAGATTAAATAAACATCTTAGTTCATCACAATATGCAGAAAATCAAAATCATTTCATGATCTCAAGCCTTATGGCTACACATGTCTAAAGCCATCACTGGCTAAAACAAAGTATAAGAGAAGTTAAATATGAGATCATCCTATCATATCATAAGTCTAAACCCATTCAACACATAACCCCTCTCATGGCGCAAGTCCATTCTCATACGCTACATAAAGCTCATCTAGAGCACTTGTATGACAACCCTAAAACAAAAATCACAAACAAAAGAGGGTGATCCTAGCTCAATAAGGGTTTTGATACATAATATAAACTTATAAAAATATATATCACATATCCAATCTCTACACCTATGCATCATGAGATAAATCAATTTGATAAACCCTTTTATCACCGTTTAACACGAATAATCTTTACTTACAAATTATTCTTATGATACATTCAACATGATACATACATGAGCAAATTTTAAATAAAAGCAAATATAAGTAAACATACTCTAATCAATCCTATCAAGCATGAAACATGGTCCATTTGTGATAATTAAAATCATATAGGCATAAGAATATACATCTATGGTAATGCTCATATTTGATCTAAAACATGTAGAACATATATCATCTATACTAAATACGATGTGTGCAAGTATCCATAATTCATCATGGTTACAAACCTACTGAAGTTATGGAGTAAATGCAAAGAAATCATTAAAAATATAGATAAAACTAGTAGAGCATCATGCTAAACCTAGACAAGCATAATCATATTCATGCATAAACTAAATCATAACAAAGGAATGTTCATATGCAATAAAGGTGATAATTATAAGTATTCTCATCATAACCAAAGAGAATTAGAATCATGAGAAGATAGCAAGAAATGGCCTAAATTCACAAAAATGGCCTATTTCCAAAAATTGCCATTTGGTTGTTTCAACGGCCAAGCCTTCGAACAAGCTCTCAGGTCGATCAAACGGCCAAGCGTTCAAACGGACTGCTTTGAATACACATAACAGTTCATTTTTCTGGTTTGTCTTCAACTTCTCAAAATTCAAACCAAAAATATTCTAAATTTTCATATAAATTCAAAAAACACCTTAAGACGTTATATAATCTAAATCTAAGCCTAGAACATGATGGATCTAATCATTTTCATTCTTAATCACACTAAAATAACCATAAATTGCATATTTTTAATAAATCACCATTATACATCAAGATGAAGCAAGCACTTAAATAAACCTATAATCATGGCATTCCAATAAAGAAAACTACACAAGGTAAAAATCTCTTACTTCTAATAAGGTTTTAAATTCCTTTAATGATTTTCAACCTCAAGAAATCCTACCTAAAAATTAGGGTTTTTAGTTAAACCTTAGTGAAACTAAGACATCCTTAGGTTAAAAACAAAATCAACCTAATTAAGGTTCTAAATTGAAATATAAACATAATTTTGATAGAAGAAAATCAAGAATCAAAATAGGAGGAATGAAGATAGTGGTATTAAGACAAGGATCTAAAGATTAACAAAGGTTTCTCCTTTGGGAAATGGGGGTAGAATTATCTCTCTTCTATTATGAGTCCTTCACCATTTGGTAAATGACTAGGATTTTTTTTATAATAATGGTTTTGGGCTGAAAATTAAGTTATTAGGCTAAAAAATAGGAGAAACAACTCTAAGTAATCAATTAAAGGTATTTTTTACTCTAAAATGAATTTAATCACACTCAAACACACTTAGACAAATCACTAGAAAGTTGAAGGTGAGAATAGGTTGCACACCATCCCATAAGGATGTGGGTCCCGCAGTAGGAACTGCTCCCTTAATGAAAGAAAAATTAAAAAATATCTATAAATAGGTAAAATTTTGGGTGAATTAAACTTGACACTAATACTCATTAGAATGAAATTAAACCTTAAGAAATTGATAATAAAACTCACTCATAACCCTAAAAATCAAACCAAATTGACAAACAAACAAATTCACACCATGAAAAGAAAGACAAAAATTTATAGATCTTACATAATTGATTATTACTTGCTCGATTTGGGAATTTTTCTACTTTTCTTGAAATTTTGTGATATTTAAATGCACGTGATATTCTTGGCTTGATATTAGAAAGTAATTATATCTTCGTTGAAAAATCATTAAATTTTAACCATGATGCAATCATAACCTATGTTCATTTTCTAAATTTGTCCAAACATTTCATAGGCCTTTGGGTGGTGAAAAGATTAAATTAGCCCTAGAATTTCAATCTTTTTTACAGTGACAAAATGACAAATTTTAGGGGTGAAAAAATTATAAACTTTCCTAACTATTTTAGTAGTTACAATAAACATTTTGTGAGTTTTTGAGAAGTGTATGATTTTACATGATTTAATCATTAAAGGTATATTTTTATATACTTAAAATATAAATTTATCTACACTTTGGGAAAATTGTGTCAATAATCCTAATTTAATCCTCATTTACTTATTCTTGATGATATGGAATTAGTGAGCATAATCTTTCTCACATATTCATATAGGGGCAGGTAATTAATATTTGTTATACACATTTATGTAAGTGTAATTGTACATGAATCAATTTAGATTTCAAGACTTAAGTGTTAGAAATTCTATTGACATGTATGGATTGGATAGTTCATGCATTATTTTATATCATGTAACATGTTCATGCATCATTAGGAAGGGTAAGTAGTATTATGTAAATTACATAAAATAGGATCATGGAATAAATTGGGCAATAGCTCACAATGAACATATCGATACTCTTCCCTTTCTTAACTAAAGAGGATGTGTGATACTTGCTGATTGAACATTAATATACATTTAAGAATGTATTCTTATTTATGCTCAAAAAGTGCTTAAAAGGATGAGAGTCTAACCTACGGTGCAAGACCCCACCAAATCCTTCCCGCGGTTTTTTCGATAAGATTACATGTTGACTTAGCAAACATTTTGATTGCATAATTGACACAATGGGTTCTATTCACGCATAATCAATGAAAATGATAATTCAATTGAACGGGATTCAATTGGGGTTACTATCAATTAGTCTCAAAAAGATATGTATTGGAATATTGTAATTGTACAATGTGAATTGATTGAGATTTCAAGACTTAAGTGTTAGAAATTCTATTGATATGTATAGATTGGATAATTCATGCATCATTTTATATCATGTAACATGTTCATGCATCATTAGGAAGGGCAATTAGTATTATGTAAATTATTTAATAGGATCATGGAATAAATTGGGTAATAGCTCACAATGAATATATTGATACTCTTCCCTTTCTTAAATAAAGAGGATGTATGATACTTGCTGATTGAACATTAATATACATTCAAGAATGTATGCTTATTTATGCTCAAAAAGTGTTCAAAAGGAGGAGAGTCTAACCTAGGATCACTACAACAAAATTGGGTATTAGCGACGCTTATATAAGCGACGCAGTACTATGCGTTGCTAAAAAGTGATAATAACGACATCTATAAAACCGTCACAAAAAATACAAATATTAGCGACACATAAAACTAAGCGTCACTATAAGAACTAATAGCTACGCATATACTATACGTCACTACTACCTAATAGTAGTAGCGACGTAGTCTAAAATGCGTCGCTATTACCCTTGGTAGTAGCGACGCATAGTCACATGCCTCACTATTACCTATTTTTTATTAAAATTTTATTTTAATTTTCTTTTAAAATTTATTAATTTTTTATTTTTTAAAATAAAAAAAATTAAAATAAAATACTAATAGCGATGTCTATAGATATACATCGCTAATACATGTACTAATAGCGACGTATAGATTTATACGTCACTATTAGGTTTTTTCTTTAATTATGTTTTTATTTTTAAAATTAATTTTAAAGAATAAAAAATATTTAAAATTTGAAATTAGAGGAGAGATAGTGTATAGGTAAATAGGAGAGAGAGGAGAGGGAAGAGAGAGAGGGGGGAGGGAAGAGAGAGAGAGGGGAGGGAAGAGAGAGGGAGATAGAGGGGAGGGAAGAGAGAGGGAGAGAGAGGAGAGAGGAGAGGGGAGAGTGAGAGGAGAGGGGAGAGTGAGAGGGAGAGGGAGGAGAGAAAGGAGAGGGGAGGGAAGACAGAGAGGAGATGAAAGGGAAGACAGAGAGGAGAGGATAGGGAAGAGAGAGAGAGGGAGAGGGAGAAGGGAAAGAGAGGAGAGGGGAGGGTAGAGAGAGAGAGAGGAGAGGATAGGGAAGTGAGAGAGAGGGAAGAGAGAGAGGGGAGGGAAGAGAGACAGAGGGGAGGGAAGAGAGGGGATAGGGGAAGGAAGAGAGGGAAGGTGAGAGGAATTTTATTTTAATTTTTTAAAAAATTTTAGTAATTTTTTTATTTTTAAAAATAAAAAAATAATTAAAATAAAATACTAATAGCGATGTATAAAGAAATACGTTGCTATTAGTACATGTATTAGCGATGTATATAAATATACATTGCTAATACATGTACTAATAGCGACATATAGATTTATACTCACTATTAGGTTTTTTATTTATTTATTTTTTATTTTTAAAATTAATTTTAAAGATAAAAAATATTTTAAATTTGAAATTAGAGGAGAGATAGTGTGTAAGTAAATAGGAGAGAGAGGAGAGGGAAGAGAGAGAGGGGAGGGAAGAGAGAGATAGAGGGGAGGGAAGATAGAGGGGAGGGAAGGGAGAGGGAGATAGAGGGGAGGGAAGAGAGAGGGAGAGAGAGAGAGGAGAGAGGAGAGGGAGAGTGAGAGAGGGAGAGGGAGGAGAGAGAGGAGAGGGGAGGGAAGACATAGAGGAGATGATAGGGAAGACAGAGAGGAGAGGATAGGGAAGAGAGAGAGAGGGGAGAGAGAAAAGGGAGAGAGGGAGGAGAGAGAGTGAGGAGAGGGGAGGAAAGAGAGTGAGGAGAGGGGAGGGAAGAGAGAGAGAGGAGAGGATAGGGAAGTGAGAGAGAGGGGAGGGAAGAGAGAGAGAGAGAGAGCATAGGGAGGGAAGAGAGAGAGAGAGGAGAGGGGAATGAGAGAGGGGGGGGAAGAGAGAGAGAGAGGAGAGGGGAAGGAATAGAGAGGGGATAGGGGTGGGAAGAGAGGGAGGGTGAGAGGAATTTTATTTTAATTTTTTAAAAATATTTTAAAAATATTTTATTTTTAAAAATAAAAAAATAATTAAAATAAAATACTAATAGCGACATACATATTTATACGTCGATATTAGCTTTTTAATTTAATTATTTTTTATTTTTTAAAATTAATTTTAAAGAATAAAAAATATTTAAAATTTGAATTTAGAGGAGAGATAGTGTGTAGGTAAATAGGAGAGAGAGGAGAGGGAAGAGAGAGAGAGGGGAGGGAAGAGAAGAGAGAGATGGAGGGGAGGGAAGAGAGGGGAGATAGAGGGGAGGGAAGAGAGGGGGAGATAGAGGGGAGGGAAGAGAGGTGAGAGTGAGAGGAGAGGGGAGAGTGAGAGAGAGGGAGAGAGAGGAGAGGGGAGGGAAGACAAAGAGGAGAGGATAGGGAAGAGAGAGAGAGAAGGGAGAGAGAGAGGAGAGAGGAGAGAGGGAGAGAGAGAGGGAGAGGGAGAGGGAGGAGGGAGAGGAGAGAGAGTGAGGAGAGGGGAGGGTAGAGAGAGAGAAGAGAGGATAGGGAAGTGAGAGAGAGGGGAGAGAGAGGGGGGAGGGAAGAGAGAGGAAGAGAGGAGGGAGAGAGGAGAGGAGAGAGAGGAGGAAATTGTGGAGAGAGAGAGAGGGACGGTGGAGAGAGAAGTGATAAAGAGAGAGAGGGAAGAGAGAGAGGAGATAGAAGAGTCGAGAGAGAGAGGGAGGAGAGAGAGAGGGGGGGGAAGAGAGAGGGGGAGAGAGGAGAGAGAGTGAGGAGGGGAAGAGAGAGAGAGGAGAGGGAATGGGTGGAGTGAGGGAGGAGAGAGAGAGGGGAGGAGAGTGAGGAGAGAGAAGGGAGAGAGAGAGAGGTGTTAGAGAGTGGAGAGAGAGAGAGGAGTTAGAGAGTGGAGAGAGAGAGGAGGGAGAGAGGAGAGAGAGAGGGGAGAGAGAGGAAAGAGAGAGTGGAGAGAGATAGAGGAGGAGAGAGAGAGGAGAGGGAAGGGAGAGAGAGAGGAGAGACAAAAACCTCTATAAAAAAAGCGTTTACGAGCGTCGCTAGTAGACATCAGTAGCGACATATAAATTTATATGTCGCTATTGGATGCCTAATAGCGACGCTCGAAGCAGGCATCGCTAAAATGTCTTAATTAAAAAAATTGTTGCATTATAGTATTAATATTTAGCGACGCTCTAAAGAGCGTCACTAATAGTGATCAGTAGCGATGTATATTATGAGACGTCGCTACTAAGTCATACTAGTGACGCTCTCTGAGAGGGTTGCTAAAACTTTTTATTTAAAAAAAAATAAAAAAGTGTGGGTGAAATTCCACCACGCACGGGCGAAATTTCCTTGAATGGGCAGAATTTTGCCTGTGCCTTATATCTATCCCCTGCCTCTGCGCTGCCTAGCACATTGCCACCCCACTTCCGACCTCCCCACCGTTCGGCTTTGGACCGCGCCGCCTACCAGAATCCGGCTCCCCCTCCCTCCATCTCGCCCCCGGCTCCCCCCTCCCTCCTAGTGTATGCCCCTGCCTCCTCACCGCCCCACCATCACTGCCTTCCCACCGCTTCCTCTGCCTCTCCCCGCCGTTGTCCACGGCGCCTTGTCCTCTAGCCCCCAACCCATCCTTTCTCTTTCCCCTCTGCTCCGGTCTTCCACTCCCTCCCCCTACTCCAGTTGCCCGCTGCCGCATAGCCCCTCCACCCCCGGCCTCCGTCCACCGCCGACTAGTCCCCCACTCAGCTCCCCCCGGCCTCCATCCGCCGCCGCTGCCCGGTCCCCCCTCTCCCCCCCCGGCTCGCTTGCCCCTCCCTCCCCCATCGACCCCTCTCCCCCTACTCGCTCCCCCCCACAGCTGCCCGGTCCTCCCCCCTCCGATGCCCCCGGCTTAGTGGCCCCTCCCTCCCCCACCCTACCGGCCCCTCCCCCGTTCCTCCTCTCGCCCCTCTCCACTAGATTCGATCCCCGCCGACGGCTTTATGCCGTCGGCGGGTTTTTTTATTAATTTATTAAGTCACTAGCGACGCTTATAAAAGCATCACTAATGGCTTTTTTATTTTTATTTCATATTAGCAATGCTTACAAAAGCATCGCTAATGGTTTTTTATTTTTATTTCATATTAGCGACGCTTACTAAAGCATCGCTAATAGAAATTTTTTTTTATTTCATTGTTTTAGAAATTTATTTATATTATTTTATTTATTATTTTTTAAAATTTTATTTGTCATTAGTGACACGTATTAAGTGTCGCTAATAAATAACTACTAGCGACGCTTATGCTAAGCGTCGCTAATAGTAACGTATTAGCGATGCTTAATATGCATCGCTAATAATAATATTTTAGCGACGCTTATGGTAAGCGTCGTTAATAAGTAGTAGTGACTGTACTTTTAACGACGTATTTAGAGACATTTTTTATATGTCGCTAATACTCATTAACGACGCTTATAGTATTATTAGCGACGCTTATATGCATCGCTAATACTGCAATTTGTTGTAGTCGGTGCAAGACCCCACCAAATCCCTTCCACAGTTTTTTTGATGAGATTACCTATCGACTTAGTAAGCATTTTGATTACGTAATTGACACAACGGGTTCTATTAGTACATAATCAGTGAAAATAATTATTCAATTGAACAGGATTCAATTGGGGTTGCTATTACATTCAAATGATATTTGAATTGAACTAGGTTCTATAATGGTTACTATTAAATAGAAATTATATTAAGTTATGAATTTGTGGACGATTTATATTTACATGTTGTGCATGCATGTTAATTAAATGCATGTGATAATGATTATTATTTCCTTTCTAGGCTTTCCTCATCATTTTTCTTTTTTTGTTTTGGAAACCTTTTTTCGGGGTTTCCTCTACATCTTTTATATAGGTATGTCTCCTCTACATCTTTTAGGCTATTTTTATTGAACTTGACAATCATGGATGGTTTGATGTTTGGGTTAAGATACTTAACTCATGCCCCGGTTTAGAGTGTAATTTATTATTCTTTTTTAAGTTCCAATTTTGGGGGCATGAAAGGTTCACTCTTCACCGAACTCCTTAAAGGTCACTCTCTTTGTTTCCATGTATGACAATCAATAGTGAATGTGGAAAAATATTAGGCTTCTTTTGAACATGGCATCCACTCTGATGAGTTGAAGATGTTGGGATAAGAGAAATGGAGCCTCCACTTAGATACCCCAAGTTGTAACTCATGTCAGATAGTTACTCTCATAATCGCTGGGCAGTTACTCTCATCCCTAAACACCCATTAAACCTATAACTAAAGTGGGAGTTAATGGAGCCAATTCTCTTCTATAAATAGCCTCAAGAAGATATGTATTGGAATATGCTTTGGACAATAAAAAAACTCCAAATTTAAGGAATTCAACTTACTATTTATCAAGGTTCTCCGTCATTTACCTTGGGAAAGAAAGGGTGGATGAATTGGGTGGTTCTAGAATGCACCCACTAGAGTTTTGACTAAAGTGGCACACTTCAACATAGATCAATGTGTGGTAACGTTCCTAGTACCATCATTCGCACTAATTACTCAATCAAACAATTTTCTGACACCTTTCAACTGTAATGTATAGTGTTATTCTCTCTTATTCTATAATAAGTGTTTGAATTAGAAAACCAAAATGAATTTTAATCAGTTCACTTTAGTTTTCTAATAGAGATACTTATCACCCGGCCGAGGGAATATTACCTTTTGAAGGTCTTGTACTTATTTTGTATTGATAAATATTTATAGATAAGAATTTACGGCAAATTTTGTTTGTTTATCAAAACTAATTAAACACAGTAAGGACAAGTGTTTTTTGGTTGATTGAGACAAAAGACGAACTAAGGATTCAAATAGGGATCCAAATATATGACAATTCATTATGCTTGCCACACATAATATGTATAGGAAAAGTACAACACTCTTTGCATAGAAGATGTAGCTGGCCCATATGCCAATTTTAATGGACTAGCACACTGAAAGACAGCCTAATTAGAAAAAGGCCGTGGAACAACAACGAGTGGAATTTTCTTGCAAACACTAATTCCATATTTTTCAGTCACGTCGATATCCTCTTCATTCATGCCTATTGGCAGATCCCAGTCGAAAGAGTACAACAGGTTTGCAAGGGTGAACTCTACAATCGACATTGCAAACTGAATACCAGGACAAATTCTCCGGCCAGCCCCAAAAGGGACAAACTCAAAATTTTGTCCCTTGAAATCAATGGAGCCATTCAAGAATCTTTCTGGTAGGAACTCTAGTGGGTCTTTCCAGTATACGGGGTCTCGACTTATAGAGAACACATTGACCAGGACTTGCACATTGGGAGGGATTTCGTACCCATTGATTCTGCATTTTTGTCGTGTTTCACGTGGAACAAGAAGAGGACCAGGAGGATGCATCCTGATTGTCTCTTTTATCACTGAAGTCAGATAAGGAAGATCTTTAAGGTCATCTTCGTCAACTTTACCTTTGCTTCCCGCAACCCGTCTAACTTCTTCTTGTGCTTGGGTCATTGCTCTTTTGTTTTTCAGGAGCTCGCACATGACCCATACAATCATAGTGGAGTTTGTATCTAATCCTGCAAGGAAAATGTTCTGCAGCAGGCAAAAAGGACAGTATACATTTAGTCAACTAAATTATATTCTTTTTTATTTGAGACAACTCATATATATAGGGAAAAAATAAAATAAAAAACTAGCCAGAGCTTCAGCTGCTGGCTAGATATCCTAAAAAAAGCTATATTTAATTAGATCTCCATATTACTAAATGTACAATTAATAGCTATATTTTATGCAAATTTGTAAATTATATTTGCCTAATCCTATCATTAAAGTGACCCGACAATCACACATACATTGGAATGTAGGGACGGAGTGGGGCTACAGGGGTCATGGCCTATCAACCCTACAAAATTTTAACATTATTTAGGTACATAAAGAACCCCTTGACCAGCCCACATAGTGCTCAGAGTATGGTACATAAAGAAGCGCTGATCTCTATGCACAACTATCTTCGTATAGACCGTGTTTAGAGCCTTATGGGGGGTTGGTTATGGAGCTGGTCAGGGAGACCCAGTGCCCCATAAAGGACTCAGAGCATAAGAGGGCACAGAGCATGGTACATAAAGGACGAGGGGCTCATCTAAACTGACCGATATCTATGATCAGTGCCCCGACTTGCCTACATAGAGCTCTTAGCATAATACGTAAGAGGGCACTAACGTCCATGACCAACTACCCTCTTATGTGCTTATATTTAAGGACCTACATCGGCACGCTATGGAGCTGGTCAGAAAAAGTTGGTTGGGAAAACTTTTTTCCATACGTTACCGGCATTTATGTAACAGGATTGGAATTGAAAATTTACCATGAGGACTGCTTTGGTGTGGTCCCTTGTGAGGCCAGAACTCTTTTCGATTTCTAGTAGCACATCCACAAAATCTTGGGGCTCCTCAACTCTTTCTGATTGAGGATGAAGATGCTCATCAATCACCTCAACATAGTAATCATCCAGGCCTCGGAAACACTTCTCCAGCCTCTTTTGCCTTCCACTAATCACATCCACCCACCATGCCCACGGAAAGTAATCAGCAATGAAAGCACTTCCTAACATGGTCCTTGCCTCTTCCAGAGGTCCAATAAGTTTTTTTTTCGTAGCCGCTTCGCGGGTGGACCAGCTTTTGCCAAGAACAGCTCTACAGACTATATTTTCTGCAAGATCCATTGCCATTTCACTAAGATCAACACTTGCAGAAGAAGATTGAGCTAATTTTTTCACCAATCGTGCAACCTCCTCTTCTCGAATGCCTCGAGCCAATTGAACTCTTCTGTTGCTCAAGAGCTCTACGGTCATAATCTTGCGCATCTGCCTCCAGTTATCCCCATATGGAGAAAAGGCCACATCAAGCAAATTGTAGGTTAGTTTTCTGAAGGCCACTGTCCGTGGCCTGCTACAGAAGTCTAAGTCATGGGTTTTCATCACTGTTTCTGCCAACTCGGCGGAGGAGACGACAATCGTCGGCACGCGGCCGAGCTGAAGATACACGAGATCACCAAACTTTTGGGACAGCTGCTGCAGAGAGCGATGGGGCAAGCTGCCAACATGGTGTAGGTTGCCTATGAGGGGTAGCAGGCTGGGGCCAGGAGGCAGCTTGGCTGAGATTGCTGTCCTAGTACGCTGAGTGAGCTGCAAAATCAAGAGGAGAAAAACAACGGAAGCCCAGGAAAGGTAGGACGAGTAACCATCCATGTTGTTTTGCCACAATTGGATCCTAATGTGGTGAACGATCTATTTATAGAAGAAAAAAATATTCAGCGGAAATTACCCTATGCATCATGTCACGAATTTTATGTCGATAACTTTGGAAGGAGTATAAAGATACTATATACACTTGTATCAGTCGTGAGTACGACTGCGTACCAATTTCACGTGAAATCTAACTTTTCACTTCAAATGTTTTCTAAATCATGTTTTTTTAATTTATTAAAAATTATTAAGTAAATAAATATTTACAAAAATAGAAGTGAGAGAAACTAATTTACTGATCCGGTGAAATAAAATTCATCACTCAAAATGACAATTTTACTCTAGATTTTTTTTATTAATACACAACTTCCTTCCTCATTTGTTCTCGGCTAAACAAGGAACCGTAGCCCCACTCTGTCACCCATTTGACATCCCACCGCTTGGATCCACTCAATTAAGGATTGATCTGCTGCCCAATAAGGTCTGCCCAATACTCCTGTTGTCGGAAAAGGAATGCTCGTTGCTGGATTAGATCCACCCTAGCCTCCTGTCTGCGGGACATGAGTATTCACCAACTACCTAGCCACCATCTACCTGAGTTATTGAATACGCTCGCCATTGCTACTGTACACACTGGCAGTTTCACCAACTGGAGATAGTGATGGGATCCACCAACTCGTCTCCCTGCCTCCATAGACATTCGCCCTAGCTATTGTACACATGGAAGGCTGCCTTCTTTGGTTTACCGAAGATGCCATTAGCCATTCCTCCTCCTATTTGCCCATTTCTAAGTGAGAATTTGCTCCCTCGCCCTCTCTCATTGCGGTACTTAGTTTGATATCTAATATTTTTGTCATACATTTGATCTAATTATTTGAATTATATGTTATTAATTAGTATAAATGGTTTGCATTTGTTTAATGGGTACGCATTTGATCTATTCATTTGCAATTACATTTAGCTTGATATATGTATATGATCTATACATATATGTGAGTGATTAGTTTTGCACTACGGATTATTATTTTGTATCTATTGAAGATCTAAAATTTTATTATAAATGGTGTGAATAGCTACATATGGAAGGAGATATGGCTGGTTTTGTGATATATCATGGTGGGATAATTGTAAAACATGGAGGCAGTTATGAAACAAAGGAGAGGATTCAGTGGGATAATTCTTTAGTAAGCCTTGCAATTACGACAAACTAGAGATTCAAGTGGCTCACTAGGTGAATGGGATCAAAGGATATTAAAAATTATAATGAAGTGTAATATTTTTATATTTGGATCGAGGTTAACTCTACTGCGTGTTGAGGATGAGGCTTCCATTAGACAAGTGTTTCACCTTTTGCCTCATGTATACAATTTGAGCTATATTTAGTAAAAATAACTCAAATGTCTAGCTTTGAAAGTGAATGACAAGGTGTAAGTAGAAGGAGTTCTCAAAGAAAAATCCAAAGTAGAAGGTATATATGCAAATGCATGAAGGTGATAATGAAGACGATAATTTGTCCATGACATTAGCATCGAATGAATGTCTTGTCTTCTCTACACCTACTAGCAATAAAAGTGGAGCTAGTTGGAGGTAAGTTTTTATAAGATTATTATGTATGAACATATAAACATAGATGAAAATATGTAGTTTGAAGTTTTGATTTTGTGTGTAATATGGTACACATCCCGTGCATATGAGATAGTTAGTCTTGGAATGTCAGAAGGCAGTGCATAGTTTGGAACACAAACCTAAATAGGCTATCATGACCCCTACAACAGTGTTTACTTTACTTGGGACTGCTAATCTAAGGTAAACTATATAAATAAGTAGCATTATTAATTATTTAATAAGTTATTAACATGAAACTCAATACAAATTTATAATGTGTGTAGGGTATCCCATTTTGATGATGATAGAGTTGATATGAATGACACCAATGACGATGAAGATAATATGTGCGAAGCAAGTGACGAAGAGTATGATAGGAATGAAGAAGGTGTTAGATGGAAGCAAAGTGAACAAGAGATGGTTGACAACAAGGGAGATGATGTAGTAGACAATGCAATTACTATAAATAGCATGGATGGCGATGAAGAGGAGCTCCAATGCCATGATGGTAAGGAGGAGCCAATCTATGTGCATATCAATGAGAAAATATATGAGACAATTAATTGGGGTATGAATATGGAGGAATGGCCTGATCAAGAGTTGTATGTTGGAAAAGTGTACGTATTTTCAGATAAAGAGGCATTCGTCATAGTTTGGAGGGAATTCTCAACTAGGAATCATGTTCATGACAAAGTTTCGAGTACAAGTCCTAAAGAATATACAATGAAGAGTATTGATGATGTATGCCCAAGGAGAGTTCATGGATCAATGAGGAAGAGATTTAGGTATTTTAAATTGAAGACTTATGGTAGTAATAATCCAACTTAGCACTGATCTATTTGCAAGGAACAAGGGGTTATTTTCAATTGCATTTGGGATAATTTCAAGTAATATATATGAAAATTGGAAATGACTTTTGAGCCACTTGAGAGAGAAAGTAATTATGGATATGACAAATATTACAATCATTTCTGAATGACATAACGGGCTTCAAAGGTCATGCCCAATGTGTTTCCACCTCCATTCTAGTATCATCGATATTGCATTCTACACGTAAAGGCAAACTTTAAAAATGAATTTAAAAATGACACATTGATGGATTTAATTGGGGAAGTTGCATGTATGCTGACAATTAAAGAATTATAGGCTAAAATAGACTTGATTGGTCATGAAATTCAAAATGGAAAGATACTGCCTTACATTGGAAGGTTATGCCTTGAGCAGTAGTCTCTTACACATGATGATTTTAGAAGATTCGAAATAACAACTACAAATATGGTAAAAAGTTTAAATAGTGTGTTGAGGGGAGCACAATTTTACCCATTCTGTTTTAGTGTCAGCCACTTTCTACAAGGTGATCAAATTCTTTGTGCAATGATCTAGTGAACTAGAGGTCATGCATGGTTGCCCCATACACTTCTAAAGTTGAAGGGATTATAAGACAACAATTAAATAAAATTGGGAGGTGTATACTCAAAAGAATCAACCATCTTTGAAGTGATGATAATGTATGGTAGGGATGCTATCAATTGAACTTTGATTTCAATTACCCTCAAGTGTACTAGTATCCATGCTCTCATCTCCTTGTGTGGAAAAAGTGGTGGGAGCCAATAGTTGATACGTATTCATATACATCTAATGCATATATAAATGTGTACTCTATGCAGTGATTGCGAGTTTTGGGAAAGACATGTTCATGTGTTAGTGCCCCCAAAAGCAAGGAGGCAACACGACCGCCCATGTTCTACCTAAATTAGGGATACAATGGACCATACCACAATGGAGAGAGATGGTAGAACACACAATAAATGCGGGAGATGCAAGAAATCTGGGCACAATACCAAAAGATGCACCAATCCCCCCATCAATTGTTACGCATACTTGCTTTATGTGCATATATTTGTTTTAAGAAGTTATTAGAAAGTATATATACTTGTTTTATGGGTAACTATTTTGTATTTATTAGATTTTGGTTTCCTTGTAGATCTTATGGAGCCGTTTGGCACTTCTTACTGGCTAGGACCTATTGATGAATCCATCCTTGTGAAGCATTGGGGAATTTGCACTTAACATCAGTTTGCTCTCAGTTGCTATGGAATTCTTTGATGTTTTACAACCATCTAACTTGTTATAGGACCTAGGTATATCAAGTGCACTTAGCATTGGGGGAGCCTTAGACATTGGGAAGTGGATGAGCATGTGATATGGCCAGCTCTCATTGAGAGATGGAGGAGGGAGACACAGACATTTTAATTTCCTCATGGAGAGATGTAAATTACCCTAAGGGATGTAGCAGTACTTCTTGGACTATGCATGGATGGTATTGTAGGTACAATAGTGGGATGGGATGTGTTGCTTTACTAGAAGAACAACCATGTAGAGTACCTCCACGTGGTTTGCTACATGGTAGTTGAGTGAGCCTTAGATGGTTAGTGCATAAGTTTAATGTACTACTAGATGATGCCACAGATATAGCCATCCAACAGCATGCATGTGCTCATTTGCTCCGCCTAATTGGTGTCACTATATTTGCTAATAACACCAATAGGCATGCGCATGTGATGTACCTATCCCCACTAGCTGATTTTGATGTGGCAGGCATCTATGCCTAGGGCAGTGCTACCCTTCCTTTCTTATACAAAGAGCTAGGGAAAGCTTGTCAGGCTCATACCTCTAATATTGCTGGGTGTCACACCCTTCTCTAGGTAAATCAATTTTTTGAATAATTTATTTGCACGATATGATTAGTTATGGATTACTTATCTTTTTTATGATAATCTGTGATACAACTATGGTCATGGGGGCACTTATAGGCTAGCAAACTAGCTATATATGAGAGTCTACTAGTGGAGAGTGCTCCATTAGGAGCTAGGTATGTGTGTGTATTATTGTATATGTTTTTTTGTGGATGTCCTAAATTGATTTGTCAATTTTAACTCATAAAGGTGGAATGTTTGGAGGAGAAAAATAAAAAATTCACATGTAGCCCTGCGCATATATAAATGAGAGTTGGACCACTAGTGACAATATTAGTTAATTATGTTCTATTAAATAACATGTAATGAATATATGATATTATTAAACATATATTATATTTAAATATTATGTAGATCATTTGGCGGCCATACTCAAATGATGTACTCGCAGAGTTACTTCATCTATATACAAAGGGACAAGATGGACAGCTATCTAGAAGGCCACATATATTTTTAGATTGTGGAGATTCAATAGGTTACTCCTTGTGATATGATGCTCATTCATCGAGTTACTCGATAGGGCCACCATAGTGTGGACTAGGCAACAACATATATCATATATTGCTCGATGGGATGAGCAGAGGGGAACCATTGTTGCAGGGGAGATTGCCACATCTTCGCATGATGGTAGTAGCCTCTACATGCAGTGGTACTTGAGGATTACTCGGAGATATATTTTACTACACATTGATTTAGAGGAGATGATATATCAGCCTGGGGGAAGTCTGATTAAGCTTTGGTAAGTAATTATTACTTTAAACCTATTTATATTATTTCATGCATAATTTTTATGTGACGAATATATTTTTGTGTTTTATGCTAGCTTACTTGTGTGAGACAACATTAATACATTTGCATGAAGTTCTTAACAATGATACTTCATGTGAGAGCTTGTTAGCAGCATGTTCGTGGATACATATATACAGTTCATCTCTCTTGTAGAACATCGCACTACTTTGTTCAGTAGTGATAAATGTACCTAGACATCATGAGGCAACTCAAACACCAATGAGGGAGGCATAAACATTTCATTTACCTTATGGAGATAACATCTTGAGATTTAAAAACTCATTTAACCATAAATAGCATAGGGGAAATAAATTCTCCAAAGCTTTAGTCAAATCTTCAACATGATACCTCAGGGCATGACTCATTCATTTTTTAACATATATTCAAGTATGCATACTATAATATTTAAGGTCAAATCACATCACAAACCAATATGGTCTAGCCTGAGTCTATGTCTAAGGCATATAATATACAACATATGTAAATAAATTGACACTCATGTGCCTATAGGCATACACACACGAACTAAAAGTTTAGTTGATAAAAATCATAAGAGTCCTACATTAGCTATAAAGTCACTTGTTGACCTTTCTCCTGAAGACCATAGCTTCTACCCATTCACTATTCTTACGAACTTGCACTACAAGAATGCTAATTGTACGAATATACCAAGTGTGATGGCTAAACAAGAACCAAATGCTATAGAAACATAACAACAATGCAAGAGCAATATGATTACATTATCATGTCATACAAGCATTTCATCAAGCAATTATAAAGCCAAAAAAAAAATAATAGCACATGAGTATAGTGACTAACACTATGGCAGCACTTAGGAGTCCATCTCCCTTGCTAAGTGCAAGCAACCAAGGATCTCATTGACATGGTAGCCCTATCTAGGAGTCTAATCTCCCTCACTAGACCATGTACTACTCACAAACTCGAGCTCAATTTTTGTAAAGCATGCCTTCCCCATCTATGCCATGAAGCTAAGACCTACAAGGGCTCATGGGCCTAAGTAGTTAAGATTTCAATTTTCATGATTATCAAAACTTCTTGTATTGTAATATGCAGAAGTGCAATGTTACTGTTGGCAGGTGTCGATGGTCTACTGATGATAATTGCATGCATCAACAATCTTGGAAAACGAGGTAGTTTTGTAGTTGTGAGACTCCATAAGTAGTTATACCATTACATATAGAGTGAAATCTAGACTTGGGATGGAGAAGGGATCTCATAGGAGTCCTAGCACCAAAAGATTAGTGTAAAGGTTCAAATCGGGAGGAAGACTAGTGTTGGGAAAGGAAACTTCACATCGGTATAGGTTTGATTGAAATCTCCTCTTGAATTTCAAGAAAATATATTATAATTTCTGATTTTCTTCAAGTTCTTGATAAAAATGAACTCATGTTTACATTTTTTCCTAAGGCCAATCTTTGAATGAAAGTGCTTTAATAGTGAATTTTGATTATGATTAGCTTATGCATGATATACGACTCCATTAGTTTATAACTAGTTTTGGAATGATTTTCAATGGTTTTGATACAATAAAAATATGTTTGAAAGGTAGGGGATGTCTCTAATCCTATTTTTCAAGATTATAAGTGTAGTCACCGATGTGTTAGACTCATTTTTTTTATGATATTTTGCATTCTCAAAAGTTTTTTAATTTACTTTTTGTTCTTACTTTTGATAACCATTATGAACAAATTTCTAAGAATCTCTTAGTAAATCTTGTGTGTGAGCCCTATGTATAAGATTTTTAACTTTATCACTAAGTTATTTTAAGTTCTTTCCCATTTATGTCATTTATCTAACCAAGTTTTATCATTATCTCTCATAATTTGTGATTTTTATAGATGAATCAAATTAAAGTTTTCTCAAACTACAACCATACTAAAGGAACCAAATCAATCCACTAAAACCCAGACTTTATATGGACACAAGCAAACCACCAACCTTGTTTAGACTCTAACACAAGCTCCTCTTGTTTAGGTCATTATTAATAGTTTTTAAGTCTTCTCTAAACACTTGAAACTTTCTCATCTATACTTTGTCACTGTCTGCTTCAAGTCTTCAACAATCTTTTATTGTTATCTTAACTTTGGCCTTGTGGAAATCTTCAATCTCTCATTGAAGACATACTACAACTCCTCTCTGAATACGTTGTGTATCAGCTTCTTGAGTTATGGATTATCTTCTTTAATTCACCAGGGATTTTTAATATAAAGATCAAGCAAATTATCCTTTGGAAAACACTAATTAAAGGTGTAAACCCTTTAGTATGTTTTCTCCTGTAGGTTTTCTCTCTCTCAAATTTCATGATTTTATAACCCTTATGTAGGTCAATCAGTGGGTTTAAGACTTGTACTTGAATAAGGAATGAAATATAAATCAGAATGTATTAATTTAGGTAAACTTCTCTTGAAATGATTGATCATTTTAAATAGCGTTATAGCGGTCATTTTTTTCAATGTGTACAATTCTTCAATCGACCAATCTGTTGCAAGAGCAATTGATCGATATCTCTCGGTTTTGTTTTTCATAGGGCTGTAACATGCAGCAATTGATCATTTATCATAGTGATCAATTGATTCATAATTCTTCAAAAAACATCATCTAGCAATCAATCATTGTGTTCAATGTTATGTGTAGTGATTGATCGTTATACCTTACAATTTACACTTCTCCCATTTTAACCTAAAAACCTTCTCAAACTTCAATAATCACTTCTTAACCTTTTCTTAATGATGTATGCATGCAAATGTGATCTAGATGTGTTTCAAAACCCTTCACATTCGTTAGTCTTTAACCTTGATAAAAATGAACATGTTTGCTCCTATTTTTCAAGTCTATTAATTTCATATCTGAATTGACCACAACAACCTCAAATCAGACATTAAGACTTCTAACATACATGGTTTCATGATATATATCTAACAAAGAAATTAGCCAATAAACTAAACATATGACTCATATGTTCTTACCATCTCCCCCTTTGGCTATTTCTTGTCAAACACTAAACATTTAAAAATCAAAATAAAATTAAAACTCTTGTCATAGTGCATTGACTTTTAAATTGTATAAAATAACTTGACACTATAAGGCCTCAAGAAAATACTTGTATAACCCTATACTTATCCTATACACTTAAAATCAAATTGATTTGTATAGCATTGTCCAATCAATTATAAAGATAAGCACTTTGATTTTCATTAATTACTTCTCCCCTTTTGGACATAAATAGACAAAAAGTTAAAGTCATAATTAATAAAAATAGCCAATAAAAACTCCACCAAATTATAATCATTACAAATATGCATGAAATAAAATTAAACCATTAAAGCAACACATGTCCAACGCATATCCCATAATAAAATCAGCTTCAACTATACATATCATCATAATGAAACTAAAAAAGCTTGAATTAGATGGAATATACATGACAAGTGATAAAAGTAAATAAGCTAGCACAATCAGTTTACAACTGCATCATCATCTCCACTATGCTCCCCCTCACTATCAACTCGTGGAAAGAGTGATCTGATCATATGATCATGATTTGTGAACCATTGTAACACAACATCCTAAAACACTCAAAACTCTCTCATTGTCTTAATGCCACTAACTGATAATCATATATTAGGTGGAGGTGGATCTATTGCTGCATCTACTCCCTCCCTCAACTGCATCCTTTGCTCCCTGTGGCTCATGATCATCACCCAGATGGTGAGATAGCATCATGTGAACTACTCCAAGGTCTATAGGGTGCATCCCAATCATAGTCGGCTCTGTCTGGGGACTCAAACATGAACAATGATGAAAAATCGGCTCAGAATGTAGGGGCAAGGTAGCATCTTGTGAACATGGCCACACAAGAACTCCTTCATCCTCCCAAAGATAATTGAGGGTAAATCAAGCTCGAGCTGAGGCTAGGCTAGGCTAGGAGGTGTAGTAATCAGGCCATTGTCCTACCCACTTGCTCCTTCCTAGCTATCCACACATCATACTAAGAAATCACATGAAGTAAATGAAAGTCCTTGGTCATTGAATGTGCCTATATAAAGAGACCTCTAGCTCTGGATCTCGTGGCAATCCAAGTAAAGTGGCATATAGTTGATTATCAGGTGGAAAGGCATATCTAACAAATAGAAATGTGCGCTCTCTCCTCTCACATCTACTAATAGTGGCAATAACATTAAGTGTCACTCTCACCTGTATGCCTCCAACAACTATGACAAGTGCACCATCATCCTCCAAGCGGAGTGATGCATACCAATTTCCGACAAGCCTAGGGTAAACCAACAGTGCAGAGGTGAAAATAATGGAAAAAATAGTCCATCCAATATGGTCTAGCCTCTATCCAACCCATGACAGTCTCTAAAGGTATAGATACCAAACTCCTCTCACATCTAATAGGTAGAACCCGATCGAAACCTCTATTAGATGATCTAGGATCCCCAAACCCTAACTCTATGGTCTTCTGCTTCTTTGTTCTCCCCATCTAGATTAATTGATCCATAAAATAGCCTAGAGCTAATCAATGACTAGGAATTAAGATATTACATGAATAAATAACCTAGTATCTCAAACTTCATTCAAATTTGTGTCAAAAATTCAATATTTGAATTTTAAAATAAACCCTAAAAATTATCATGTCAAAATGACTTCAAACTTGAACCTAGGGTAGATTATCATGAGTAGATCAACTTAGTCAACTAGAAGAACAGTCAATTTTGACCCTAAAACCCTGAAATTGAAAAAGCCACAATTCAGTGAAAAATTAATGAACTCCATGAAATTTTTCATCAAATCTTGAGTTTTAAAAGATCAAAATGCGTCAAAACTTAATCAAAGCTAGATCTTCCTATTTCTAGCTACTCTAATTTTTCCAATCTCATGAAAAACTATTCAAAATCACCAAAAAAATTAGTATTTGGTTTGGAACATATCTTTGGCCAAAATGAAATTGCCAAAATGAAATTGTTTATTCTTCACCAAAAACGCACACAACTCCAGTCTATTCTCTCGCCCAGATGTTTGGACGGAGTATGGAGACGAATGGAGGTGAAATGGTGAGAAATTGAATTTAAAATCATTTGGGGAAAAGCCAATTTTTTATAATTTTCCAAAAAAATATTCAAATTACTAAAAATCAAAAAAATCAGAAAAAATTCCATTAAATTCCTATAATTATTTCAAGGCTTTTTCCATCAAAATAAGAATTTTTTGACATACAAAACTCAAAATAAAATTCAAACATTCAAAATCAGAACATTTGAGCTCTTTTGACTAATTTTGGAAGCAATTCTTTTTTAATCTAAGTGCATCTATTGATTATGTTTATTAATACCTTACCCTAGATCAGATAACCCATTGGCATGTAATTGTCAAATTTTATTTTCTTCTTTTTAATATATTAATTATCTTTTATTAGTTTTTGAAGAAAACCACCAATATAGTCAACTCTTGTTTGCTTTAATCTTGAATCTTGGAATATCGCTCTTAACCAAAATTTAACAAATCTATCCAGACCCTAGTACATACTATGTTCACATTTTTTTATTCACTTAAACTAGAAACTAGCTGTCCCTTTGCATGCCAGATGTGACCCATATATATTCGTAATTATGAATTTCATCTTGAAATAAAGATTGTAGCCACGGAAGTATTCTTTCTAATTCCACCAGAATCATATCAATCCAAATTTTACATAGAAAGATATGACCACAATACTAGGGTCCTGCCAATCTGTCCAAATTAGCTTTTTCCCGAATTCGGTTCTTTTGATGCAAATCTAAAATCCAACAAGTCCAAAAGTTTGCATTCGACCATTCCATGCATGTTTAGACCATTAGGATCTCATTCTTAACTTTTAGATAGCTTTAAGTAGTTGGGCTTCATTCACTCTTCCACTTTGATCCTATCAAAGCCTATTTGGAAAATGTAAATGCAACGGAAGCCCAACTCACCTATTCAAGATATAAATAACCCAAATAAGCAATGAATTAACATAAAATATTATTACAATTTAAGATTTAAAAAATATTTAATTGAACATTTTTTTAGTGCATAACAAACATAAAACTAGAATATGCACTCACTCATATTTCCAACCCTTCTGGAGGCTCTTTCGAAGGGTTTTATCTTCAGCCTCTGTTAGGGCATGCTGTTTAGGTCATACTGACTCCGACAAGGCTATCTCTGATAGTGCAATGAGGCCACATAGCTTGCTTTTGTGGACTTCTTGGCCAGCTGGAGCTTGTCCTGTAGATGGGATAGTAGTAGCTGAATCTCCTCCATCTTCAATCTGATCCAGTATTTGGTTGGCTATTTCAAGAATAGCCTGCCCATCTTCTTCTCCCTTTCAGTGAACATCGTTGCCATTTAAGGGCTCGCCAAAAGTATCCTTCTCTTGAACATCACTTGGGCCCCTCACTATTCTCCTCTTGCTTCTCCTTGGAGCCATATAAGGGATTCTTACATATTTGCTGGTAGTTCTCTTCCTAGCCTGGACATCAAGTGTCACGACCTGGATTTTTAAAACCCTTTTTAAAATAAAGGACACACGATAAATCATGATAATTTTTTTTCTTTCTTAAACACAAAACAAATCATTAGATTAAATATCCAGGTCATGATAATTGGGGTTCACAAATACGAATATCAAAACATATGATATTATTACACGTGTCAAATTCTGTAAATAGCAGGTTAACCCTCTAAGCACAAGTTTGTTATCTGTCTGAAAATAAACAACCAAGTAAAGTTGGCTCTCATGCCACTAATTACAATTACTTATAAGATTGCAGAAGGAAGAAACTAGATCCCACTAATGCAACATCATCTTCAAATGCTCTCCAATGTCCCAATCTCACAACGTCCCCATCTAAAGAACCTGCAAGCAAATGAGACCAAACACGCAACAAAACATCTCCTCCCCTTGGAGGAGCATTCAAAAGAACAAAAGTATTATTTAATATTTTTCGGATTGAGCCAACATCACCCGATGTTAGTTGCCTACGTACTCATCAGACAACATTTCTAATGTTTCCAACCAGATCGGATCCAGACATAGTTCTGCCTAATACTATACTATACTAAGAAGCATAGCATCACACATGCAATGCTTAAGTATTTTCAAGCAACCTACATTTTATGTAAGTCCTTTAATCATTCCACTTATTCTAATTAAACAAGCAATATCAATCAATGTTATTAATTATCTCTCGAAACATTGTTTGATAATTAATATTCCTGCCTAATCCCAATGACAGACAGAATCATCAAATGTCAACCAAAGTGATAAATGATAATGAAAAACCCTGGAATCCACCAGGAAGTACCATTACCCCTCCTGGCCCAAGAAGGACCTGACCGGAGTGGAAGGGCATGGCCCACAATTGCACATAAACAGAAGTGGCTAGAAAGCCAACCAAGCAGGATATCAACTAATCCAATTGCGTTTACACTAAAAGATCCTCAATAGATCTGTGGTGAGCCCAGCTCACCCAGAGCTCCCTCCAATGGGAAGGTGCAACTACACGGTCAAATCAGTGGCTCCTCAATAGAGCTAAAACTCAAGAAACCATTCTGAACCCTATCTTGCTCATCTATAAGCTAGGATTCCGAATGACTATCCAAACCCTATTAGTCTTTTCTAGACTAGGGTTTAAAACTCGAAACTGCGATCGGTTCATCAACCAAGGCTTATCATCAGGTCAAAGGCTTTGTTCACTATATGAACTAGTCCCAGACCCCTTTGAGGTATTTTAGTCTTTATCTTGATTAGGTGTTCTCACCCAATCCAAGCTATCCACCGAAACAATTATTCTTTCAATAATCTTCAACTAGTGATAAGTTACTATCACAACATCAATATCAAAAATCGAAACAGAGAACAACATAAACAATTAGAACCACAAAGGTCCAAACAGATCATAATATCAATAATCAAATTCAATAATGATATTATTATTACTCGAGCTCTCGTGCCCCAACCCTCGTTGGGTTAACTTACTAAATCTCTAAAAAAAATCATCATAATGCACTTGAGGGCATTAAGGTAATTATCTAACATTGAATGTGGTCCTCTTTGCTCTTGGGTAAGTCTTTGATCTCTCAAATGGTTTCAATATCACATTAGCCCTTTAATAACATCATGCGAATATGGGCCGGTTTGCATAGGGGTATTTCTATCATTTGGTTTAAGGCCTTCATGACATCTAATGGGCATACTACTTGACTTCATGGCTCTGTGTAATTTTCCTGGCATGTGACGGGGTTGTGAACACCTTGAACCGACCCAAGTTGACTTAACGGTTTACGATTAACCCTAGAGACAAGAAGGCCAATTATCCACTCACTGGGATTTTTCCTCACCAAAAGGTTTTGCCTATAATTATGTTACCCATTAAACTCTCACTGAGAATTTCTCCAATTTTTAGATCCACTCATTGGCCCTTGAACCAGAGCCTTGAACTCGGGTAAGTTAATATTATACGATAATTAACTAACAGGGGTAAAAAGGTCATTTTACAATACTCAGTCAGAATAATCCCTTACCTCTCCAAGTACATGAGTATTTTTCTAGAATTTGTTTGACACTGTTAGCCCCATGAACCGGACCGGTTCACTCCCCTCCTCAATTCTCTCTTTTTTTATTAAACCGATCCGGCCCGGGTCTTGAACCACATGGTTCGGGTCACCCAACTTGAACCCGGGTAGAAAACCTGCAGTGGGTTGTCTTCCCCATGTCTAGTGAGGACTCCCTAGCGGCGGGGCGATGGCAAGGACCGGGCGGCGATCCCATTAGGCCTAGCCCCGCTGCTACCCGATGGTCGGCTAGGGCCTCTAAAATTCTACCGACGCGGCCCGCTAGAGGCTCTAGCGGTGCTGCCCCTAGCAGCCACGGTGGAGAGAAGGTTAGCCTCATTAGATCACCTCCAGGCAGCGATCCCATTGGGCCAGGCTCCGTTGTCGCCCGGTGGCCGGCCGAAGCCGTAAGATCCTTTTTTTTTTAAACAAAGATCTGGCAGCCTGCACTGCAGCAGCCAAAGCCGAAGCCGCCGCTGCCAAGGCCTCGCCGTAGCAAGAGTCACTGCGGCTAGAGCCAGGGCTGCCAGGGCCAAGGCCACTGTGGCCCCAGAGTATGTCCCCTTTCCGTCAACTGTTCCGGCGACAGGAAAGTTACCTAATGTTCATAATATTATGTGAACAGTAATTGCAGAGATCCACGTAAATTTCAATTAAACTAGTTAACAAATTCTTCACTAATCACAACTTGAAATCTTACCTCCATGGCTAAGTTGATGTCGATCCACCACCGCTGAGGCCTCGCCAGAAAATTTCATCGGCGGCCCCTCCTTCGCTCCACCGTCCAAAAGCTCCCCCCAAAAGCCGTAATGTTTTATTTTTATTGGCATGGGATTAGGAGCCCTAATCCCATAAGAAATTGGGCCAAAATCTCTTCAATTCAGCAACCAAATTGGGCCCAAAAATACAATTTTGAAATACTAATTGATCGGGCCCGTACAATGACTAAAACGGATAATTCGCCGCATCCAATTTGGGTAAAGGGGCCCTGCATGATATGTTTAACTTTGAACGGTCGTATCTCCCTCATCCGAACTTCGATTTACGCGTTCTTGGTGGTGTTTCAAAGCTCTATCTGTCTACTTTATAATAGAATTTTAGCCACAAATTCTATCTAGGGAGGAAGTTATTTTACTAAGAATGTCAATAGCTCAAACACCTTATTTTCCACGTATTTAATTTTCAAATCCTAGGAAAATTAGGGATATTACATCGGGGGCCACAACTTCTTCGACTGTTAGGGCATCATTTCCAAGGTCAACCCCTACCTCCGCAATGTCCATAGCATTTGCACCCTCATCCGGGTGAACTTCCTGTGCGACAATTGCCTACATAGACATGAATGTATTAGTAGAAGTTTAAATAAAAATATAACAATATTAAGAACATACAAGATGGGACAATTAAGATAGCAAAGTCTGAAGCATGTCAATTTTAATTATACAACATATGGGCAACAAATCCGTGTCCCTCATATAACAAAAGATTTTATACCCTAACGTGCTAGCAAGATTCTTTGAAGGGGTATTGCTAGGCTTCATCTTCATCAACACATGCATATCCTGCATCCATCCCTTATCCATCCCTTCCTAGTCAAATGTAATTATTGTAAATATTAGTAAGATTATTGTGGAATTACAAAAATAATAAAACTTAACACTAGTAAGATGTCATAATCATCATTATAATGTATCTAACCTCAAATGGGTCTACTGACTTCCCATTTCTTGACAACAAAACTGAAACATCTTGAGACAATTTGTTAACCTTGACCTCCAAACGGTCAAATGCATCCACCTTAAGCTGAATGAGATCAAGTGTGCCAATAAGCTTGCCTAATGTGTCCTTCATCCATTGAAGTTAGCTCTGCATACTTTGTCCCATTGATGCATCTGGGTGGCCACTTCCCTCACCCGGTTCCTCATCAACAAAAGAAACTATTGTTTCTGGAGCTCTAGGAGCCTCCTCCTCCGTATCTACATCTACATATTTCATTGCCCCTTGCAGTCCCCCTTAAGAAAACTCTTCGACCCTTTGGCTAATTGCACAATATCATCCTCAGACTCAGCTTGGGTCAACTCCAAGCGCCTGGACACCACAGCCAAAAAGCCAAAATAATTTCAATATAAGTCAACATATATGTGGTTCAAAAATTTGAAGTCACAGTAAGAAGACAAATGAAAATATATTACTTTCTCCCCCCCAAAAAATAGCTTTGTCGAGTACATGATAATTGGGTTTCTTATAGTTAGTCCAATTCAGCAATCATGGAAAAACATCATGTACTCGTCGGCCACACAAGTCTCGGAGTGGTGGAATCCTTTCCATAGCCCAAACTTGCATATTCAAATCATTAAATATATATCATATTATCATGGTGTTGTTATGTCCAAACCAAAACTATGAAGTAGTCTAATTTGGATTTATTTTTTTACTTGTCAACTATAGTAAACAAGGTCAATCCGCAGGGAAAGCCTTGTGTGACAAAGAAAACGATTACGAAGAGAATAAAACAGAGAAGGAAGGTAAAATAGAGAATAAGAGACAATTAAAGAGAAAGTGCTAAGACATCGGAAATCCACTTGTAATAAATCTCTAATGTATATTTGACTCAAATGATAACTCAATTAAGATCAAATAAATTCATCTCAATCGAAAAATTTATCTTTCTTAAAAAACTTTGAAATAGAACAAGAGTAATTGATTATTTACTACTTGAAAGCATTAAGTATATAATCACAGGGAATTATAAGCATTCGGCATGCCTTTCGTCAATGCCGAATCAAATAATTATATAGATTATAAACTCCTTAAATATGAAACATCAATTTAAAATGACAAAGAACTTACTTGAATCAAAATAGCCATTAAACATCAAGTACAAGTTGCATCTGTAGCCTTAACCTAGAGCTTAGAAAGCTATTACACAAAACTAAAACAAAAGATACAAAATGAGAGAAGAAAATAGGGGAAGAGATCTCTAAAGAGGAGGAAATGATGTCTCTATCATGTCCACCCCTCTATTTATAGGAGTAAAAGGGGTGCTTCAAAGTAGAAAGTCTAATCATATCTCTAGATTTCATCCTGATTGATTGCCTAATTGGTTGCTTCTTTGGTAATGATTAGATTCTAAATCAATTAAATAAATTAATAATTTATTTAGAAAAGAAGTATCTTTGAATATTGCTTTAGTTATCCAATCAGCCTCATTGTCTTTCCTTATGTGTATCAATCACAACCAATGAAAATATTCTTCATGTGCTGGCCTCGGGTTAGTTTACTAGCTATCCGTTTGCATGCCGGATTTAACCCATATAGATTCAGAATTATGAATTTCTTCCTGCAATAGAAATTGTAGCCACGGAAGTCATCTTTCCAATGCCATCCGAATTGTATCAATCCGAATTATACATAGAAAGATATAGTCAAAATACTAAGGTTGTGTAAATCTGTCTAAATCAGCTTCTTCCTAAATTTAATCCTCTTGATGCAAATCTTAAATCCAACGAGTCCACAAGGTTATGTTCAACCATTCCATGCATGTTTAGATCATTAGGAGCTCATTCTTGACTTTTAAATAGCTTTAGGTAGTTGGGCTTCACTTCCTCTTCCAGTTGGATCATGTTGAAGCCTGTTTAGACATGTAAACTCAACTAAGGTCCAACTTATTTATTTAAAATATAAATAGCCCAAATAAATAATAAATTAACACAAAATAGGATTGCAATTCTAAATGTGAGAACATTTAATTGACCATTATTTTAGTGCATCACATAGGCAACATATTACATTAAATCATCAATCAAACTACCCCCACAATGTACCAAAAGTGTCGGTACAAATCCGTGCACAATGTAAGTGGTTTTGGTTAGGGCCTTCCTTGATTCCTCCAAGCCATAGAGGGTGTCCCAATATGGAATGTTACTCCAACGATAGGAATCAAACTCCTCCACAACATCAGCCCATAAAAATAAATACATGTCCAACCTATGCTCCCACCCTCTACCCACAATGAAAGAAGCCAAAACCAATATGCGGGCCAGCTTTATCGTGTCATCATCACTTTTGATGATGATGATCTTCTGGTAAATCTGCTCCTTTGTTATGTGCAGCTTCTCCTTGCCAAACACCCTATAAAGTAGGGAGTTGTTTCTCAACACATTTGGCATTGTTGGGAGGCGTGGGAGCACATCTATCATACGCAGACTAGTTACTTGTGCAAATTCGGTGAGAGACAACTTTATAGAATAGGCTTCCGTCACTTGAAACATATATTCGCCCTGATGCATTTTAATTATGTGGTGCAAGGCTTCAAGGGGGAACATGAACTTCTCTATGTCCAACTGCAAGTATTTGCCAAAACATGAACCTTCAAACAACTTTGCCTAGCATCTGTGCTTACTGAAATGGTCTTGAAGCCTCCTTATATAAGCATATGTTGATTTCAATTGAAGGTCACCCTCATGGGCTCTACCCTTATCCGCTTCAACTGTCTTAAAGTTCATGTTTGCATTACTTGGTAGCTTCACCCTGCAATGTTTAACAATTTCATTTTGCAAATATGTTAAAATTTATAATAAACATCTAGTAAATATATGCTAATATACATAACACACACAACGTGTTCATACAGATCAGACATTGTACTTTCCAAAACACGCAGGGCATGGTCATAATTTGGCATGTAAACTTCCAAAACCACATAACTATAGGAAAATATTTATGTAACCATCACTTATTTTCCATTACACAAACACAATTTGTAGTATATCAAATGAATGCACACTAAGCACCAAACACACAATATAAGTTTGATAATATAACTTACATATACTCTTCTTTATCTACCCATATGTAATCAAATCTACTTACCACACAATGTACATTTAGCCCAAAAGAACAACCTGACATCTACCAATCAATAGTTAGGTCCTATCAGTTAACTTTGTAATAACCATATATATTGGGCATATAATAACCTACTTGCTAGAATTTAGAGCACATTCTTTAAATCATGAGTCAAACTACTGAGCTATATTCTTCTTACTAATCCTAACAGCAAAACAAGAATGATCAGTTCATTACTTTCCTTATATTATTATCTCTAAGCCATGCAAGCAAGCTAAGCACCAAACACACAAGCTACGTTTGACAAGATTACTTGCATAGACTCTTATTAATCAACCCATATATATACTTAAAAATATCAAATGTAATGACCACATAATGTACTTTGAAAAAAAAACCCACCAAAAATCGACCAGTCAACAGTTAGGCCCTATCAAGTAAATTCGTCTAAAGCATATAAACTTCCTTATATTGTCTCCCCCTTGGTATTCATCATGCGACATATAACAGAGCTTGGGTAAAACTAAACTAATGAGCTAGATTTTTCTTCCTTAGCCTACAAACAAAATTTAGATAATTAGAGAATTATTTTTCATCTTTTATAATCTTTCAAAGCCATGCATGCAATCTAAGCACCAAACACATAAGCTATGTTTGATAAGATCACTTACATACACTCTTATTAATCTACCCATATAGATACCTAACTATATCAAATCTAATTACTACACAATATACTTTGAAAAAAAAAATACCCACCTAAAATCTACCAGTCAACAGTTAGGCCCTATTAGTTAACTTTATCAAAAGCAAATAAATAAACTTGCTTATATGGTCTCCCCCTTGGAATTCATCATATCACATATAACAAAGCATGGGTCAAACTCAACTAATGAGCTATCTTTTTCTTACTTAGCCTACCAACAAATTTTAGATCATCAGAGAATTACTTTTTATCTTTTATAATCCTTCAAAGCCATGAATGCAAACTAAGCACCAAACACACAAGCTATGTTTGAAAAGATCACTTACATACTCTCTTATCAATCTACCCACATATATACCTAACTATATCAAATCTAATGACCACATAATGTACTTTTAAAAAAACCCACCTAAAATCTACTAGTCAAGAATTAGGCCCTATCAGTTAACTACTTCTAAAGTAATAAACTTGCTTATATGCTCTCCCCCTTAGTATTCATTATATCACATATAATAGAGCATGGGTCAAACTAAACTAATGAGCTATATTTTTCTTACTTACCCTACCAAAAAAATTTAGATCATCAGAGAATTACTTTTCATCTTTGATAATCCGTTAAAGCCATGCATGCAAACTAAGCACCAAACACACAAGCTACATTTGACAAGATCACTTACATACACTCTTATTAATCTACATGTATATATACAACTAACTATATCAAATCTAATGACCACACAATGTACTTTAAAAAAAAACTAACCTAAAATCTACCAGTCAACAGTTAGGCCCTATCAGTTAACTTCGTCTAAAGCATATAAACTTCCTTATATGGTCTCCCCCTTAGTATTCATCATATCACATATAATAGAGCATGGGTCAAACTAAACTAATGGGCTATATTTTTCTTACTTAGCCTACTAAAAAAATTTAGATCATCACGTTGTGGATGGTTGTCCACAATGGCTTGGCTAACCGGTAACGGGAAGGGAGCGGCACAGGAAAGCCGAGAAAGGGGGGAGGGAGCGGCATGGTTGCCAGATAGGAGGGAGAGGCCGAGAGAAAGGGGAGATAATTAGAGAGATAATAATTCATTTCATAACTCAATTAGGGTGTAGCCCTTACATTTAAATAGAGTAGCTAAGTGGGCTCACTAACAAGCACCTAAGGCCCATTAGCATAATTAAAAGAAAGCAATAATATCATAATTAACCTAATTTCCTAAATGCCCTTATTAACCATAGCCTAATTAAAACCCTTACTACTAGCATGTGGACCCCAATAATAAGCCCCTAGAATGTTCACAACACATCAGAGAATTACTTTTCATCTTTTATAATCAGATCACATCCTTCAATTCAAGGCCTTAAATAATTAATCGAACTCACATAAAGTTGCATATTCACATTCCACCTTAAGCTATACATACCCAACCTTACTTCAAATAATCAATATTTAAATCAAACTAATCTTACGACATCAAATTAACCAATTATAGCGGTTCATACATCCAATTTACAAACCTATTACGAAATTGCCCATTTAAATTCCATTAAGATCTACCAAGCATTTCATCACACCATATCATAAAATTTCGAAACAAATCATATAAAAGACCAAAACAAAATATTCGATTCTTCAATTAACCAACCAACGATATAGGATCTTACCTTGCCATTTATATCTTTTACTATTGATCAATTGTTGGGGAGATAGGTCAGAGGGCCAAGGGAAGAGTCAGACTGGAGAATAGGGACAAAAGCGAAAATTCGGGAAGCATCTAGTTGTATAAGAGGGTTGGCGGGAAGACACCTAGGGTGTATCATTGCTTTCCGGAGGGGGAGAAGGTGGCCGGAATAAATGTCTTTGGTTGGGTAAAGACTGTCGGAGAGAGAGATGGTCGGAGTGGAGAGCGAAGGATTGAAAAAATAGGAACTTTCTTTGCATGAAGAGTTCAATTAGAGGACAAATGCCATAAGAGAAGTAGGCTTGGCCGGTATGGTTGTCGCTGGGGGGGGGGGTATTTGGCTGGATTAGAGATTGCCATAGGGGAGAGAAAAGTTGGGAAGGGTCGAGAGCAAAGAATGGAAAAATGGGAACTTTCAAAAGCAGAAAATGTGTGACTAGAGGAGCAATGATGGAGGAGGAGAAGGTGCCCGGTACAAATGTCACCAGAGGGGAAATACAGCCTGATGAGGGATCGCTTGAGGGGAGTGAAAAGGTGGAAAAGGGTCAAGAGTGACGAAGGGAAAAACAAATCTAAAATTTCTTGCAAACGGCCATAAGTAGGGTCATGTCATTTATTTTAAGGATATTTTCAGTAATTCAAGCGCATGTGTGGGAAATTCAAATGTGCCTAAGTCTAATTGTGCAAAATTGATTTACCTGGCCTAAATTTGTATTTTGGCCAATTGTCAGGTCTATCTCTAAAAAAAATTCAGCTATTTAGGCTTCCGCTCCATAGGACATGTGAAAGAAGAATATGCAGAATCCATCACACACCGGAGAAAGACATACCAATAGAGCTAGAAAATTTTTTATAGCGGAATGAAAGCCTGAACAGCCAGTTGCATGCCATCATTTCAAGCTAGGCTTGGTCTTTGAATATGATTTCTTCTGCTCTATGCATACTAGACTCCTAATGGTGTTGCTACGATGTATCTTTGATTTAGACTTTTGTGTCACCTTGTGCATGGCCCTTTTTTGGCAAAAGCAGGATATATTTGTTGGATAGATTTAAAAAGCTTTCTTTTCCAATTTCTGTCTTCATAAAGAAAAATATTTAAAATTAGACTTCACTTTTGGCTGAAATACAAATTTAGGCATAGAAAGTTAATTTTGCAAAGTTAGACTTGTACATGTTCGAATGAGCCACATGCACACTATAAATACCAAAATTGCCCCTCCATTGTAATAAAGCTAAAAATATTCGTCTGGGGTGAGTCTAACCCAATCGTTTCCTCCTGGACAAGCTTCCTCTCTCATCTCCTCCTCTATCACCCCTCCTCTAGCATCTTCTCCCCTCAAAGTGGAGAGGCTTGTTAAGTGCAACGAGAACATTTAAAGAAGGGGACAAACATGGTTTGGTTGGTTGGTGAAGGGTGAATGTCCAAGAGCCTCCATAATGGTGCCCTATCTCTTAAAGGCAAGTCATATGTTGTTGTGTAATAAAGGGTGGCCGAACCAGAACAATGGTGAGGTAAGATAAGGGGATTAGTTATATTTTTTTGCTTGTAGTGGGAGTGTGAAGCAGATAAAAGAAAGCCAACACATTTTTTGTGCTATCAAAGTCAATAAGGCCAACATAAATGGTGGAAAAAGGGTCGACAATAGCATTAACTAATAATGTACATCTGATAACTGCTAAGGCTCAAAAGACATAAATGCCCGAGACATGTATTATTTCTTTCCACTTAGAAACACTTATATAGTGGGTATGAAGCATGTTTAGTAAGAAATGAAGCAAAGGATTGAGTGTACTATTAAAGTGAAGAAAGTCAACATACATCATGAAAAAAGGGATGGCAGAAGCATTAACTGATAAGGAAACTCTAATAACTATTAGTGCTGAAAATAGGTGACTCTCGGGTACATTTAATGTTTACTTGTGGTAGCACTAATGGGGTTGTGAAGCATGTTCAGATGATATAAATTAATCAAATGATTGGGTCTACAATTAAAGTCATGAAGGCCATCATACCCGCTGAAAAAAGGGAGGTCAAAAGCATTAATTGAAAAGGAAAGTCTGATAACTTTTCGTGCTAAAACGAGGTAAATCTCATATACATATAATGTTTACTTGTGGAAGCACTAATGGGGGTGTGAAGCAAGTTTAGAAGATATAAATAAAGCAAATGATTGTTTGTACAATCAAAGTCATGAAGGGCAATAGATATAGTGAAAAAAGAGAGGTCAAAATCATTAAGAATAGGAAATCTAATAACTGGTAGTGTGGAAAAGAGGTAACTGTCGGGTACATTTAAGTTATGCTTGTTGATGCACTAATGGGCATGTGAAGCATGTTCAAATGAAAGCAAGGAAGCAAATGATCGTTTGTACAATTAGTCATGAAGGGAAACATACCTAGTGAAAAGGGGAGATTGAAAACATTTTAAAAAAAAGAAAAACTTGTAACGGTATTGCTAAAAAGAGGTAGCTCTTAGGTACATTTAATATTTTCCTTTTAGATAGACTAATAAGAGTGTGAAGCTTGTTCAGATGAGCAGCATGTGTTATGTGTGTGGGTGGAAAGTGGGATGCCTAGACACAAGTATGATAGCTGTAATGCAGAGTCTGAAGTTCAATGCAATATAAATAAATAGTGACCACAATACACAATGTAATAGGATATTGTAGTAAGGAATACTCATTGAAAATGAATTTTGCATATCCTTTGGCAATCGCCATGGACCTATCTCTAAAGAAAATACAAGATACTAGGACTCTCCATTGCTTTCTACAGTATGCTAATACAAGGGATAATGGTCTCCCATTTATCATAACATCAATGAGAATTCTTTCCATTGCCCACACCTGCATGTTCAAAGAATTAAATATATTTCATATTCTCATAGTAAACACATTACATTAGATCCTTAATCAAACTACTCTCACAACATACCAAAATTGCCGGTACAAATCCGTGCACTATGTAAGTAGTCTTGTTCATGGCCTTCCTTGCTTCCTCTAAGCCATTGAGGGTATCCCCATAGACCATGTTCCCCCATGGATAAGAATCAAACTTCTCCTTATCATCCGCCTACAAAAAGAAGCACCCATTCACCTTGTGCTCCCACCCTCTCCCATCCACAAAAGAAGCCAAGACTAAGATGTGGGCCGGCTTCACCGCGTCCTCGTCACTTTTGCAAATTATTATCTTTTGGTATATTTGCTCCTTCGTAATGTGAAGCTTCTCCTTGCCAAACACCCTACATAGCATGGAGTCCTTTCTTAACACCTTTGGGACTACCAGGAGGGGTGGAAGCACATCTGCCATCTGCAAACCACTAACTTTTGTAAATTCTAATGGAGACATCTTCATAGAATAGGCTTCAGTCACTTGAAACCTATAATTGCCCTGCTGAATTTTGATAATGTGGTGCAATGCTTGAAGAGGGAACAAAAAATTTTCTATATCCAACTCCATTTATCTCCCAAAACATGAAGCTGCAAACATTTTCGCTTGACGTTTGTATTTCCTAAAGTGACCTTGAAGCCAACAAATATATGCATAGGTGGATTTTGGTTGAGGGTCACCCTCAAGGGCTCTACCCTTATCCCTAAAGTGACCTTGAAGCCAACAAATATATGCATAGGTGGATTTTGGTTGAGGGTCACCCTCAAGGGCTCTACCCTTATCGGCTTCCAATGTATGGAAAGTCATGTTCTCCTTCCTTGGAAACTTCACCCTGAAATAATTGACAATTGCATATTGCAAACAAGTTCAATTTTTTAATGAACATATCATGTTCTTACTATCCAATACACACATAACATGTTCCTAATTTGACATGTATACTTCCAATACAACAAACCTATATGCAAACAATTATGTTTCCATCACTTAATTAGCATTACACAAACACACATTACTAATTTTAAGAATAATATCATGTTCTTACCACCCATAACGCACATAACATGTTCCTAATTTATACTTTCCAATACCACAAACCTATGCGAGAACAATGAGGTAAAAAGCCCTTAATTATCATAATATAAAAAATATAATTTCAACCTTACCTACCATGTATTACTATCTCTCAAGGCATGTAGAACTCAACACCCAACACAAACAAGTGGGGCCAACACACTACATACATGCTTTTTTATCTTCCTAAATATAAACCCAACTTGATCAAAAAGCATAACCACATAATGTACTTTGAAAAATATTCCTTACATCTACCAAACCAAAGTTAGGCCCTATAGTTAACTTATTTTTATCCATTACTCTAGGATATATGGTCTCCTCCTTTTTAGAAATCAGCTCACATCCTTCAAAATATGGGTAAAAATAAGCTAAAATTTTCTTACTTAGCATACCTAAAAAAAATATTTTTACCCTTACTTGCCCTCTATTATTATCTATTAACGGGGTGCCTACTAAGCACCAAACACACAAGATATGTTTGATAATATAACTTACATACACACTTTTTTATTGTTCTAAATATATACCTAACTTCTTTTTATCCTTTACTTTGAAAAACCACACAATATACTTACATCTACCCGACAACAGCTACTCTCTATTAGTTAACTTCTTTTCATCCATTAGGGTATATGGTCTCCTTCTTGCAAGAAATCAGCTCACATCCTTCAAAACATGGGTAAATTAATGAGCTAAATTGTTCTTACTTAGCCTACCTACATAAAATACTTTCACCCTACTTGCCCTCTATTATTATCTATCAAAGGCATGCATACTAAGCACCAAACACATAAGATATGTTTAAAAATATAATTTACATACACGCTTCTTTATCTTCCTAAATATAAACCTAATTTGATGAAATTACATAAACACACAATGTCCTTTGAAGAAAAAAACCTCCTTACATCTACCAGACAATAGTTAGGCCCTATCAATTAACTTCTTTTTATCCATTACTCTAGGGTATATGGTCTCTTCCTTGCTAGAAATCAGCTCACATCCTTCAAAATGAAAAAATTAATGAGCTAAGTTTACTTAGCCTAGCTACATAAAATACTTTCACCCTTACTTGCCCTCTATTATTATCTATCAAAAGCATGCATACTAAGCACCAAACACACAAGATATGTTTAGTAATATAACTTACATACGTGCTTCTTTATTTTCTAAATATAAACCTCACTTGATCAAATCACATAACCACACAATGTCATTTGAAAAAAAAACCTCCTTACATCTACTAGACAATAGTTAGGCCCTATCTAGTTAATAGTTAGGCCTGAAATGGAAACATACCTAATATATCTAACAAAAAATAGTTCACCCCTTATAATTAAGTTTTGTTAATCCATTTCCACAAACATCTGGTCCACATTGCTTGCTTAAGCACAACCATCACAACATTATAAAAATAATGAGGAAAATATCATGTACTTCGCATCTAAAACGTGGATACGTTGATCCTTCCAGTTGAAAGTGGGACACACACAACCAAATTTAGGGGACTCACATAAAGTTTCATATTCGAAATCCACATTAAGATATACATACCCAACCTTACTTGAAATAATCAATATTCAAATCAAACTTAGCTTACGATATCAAATTATCCAATTAGCTTGCTTGTAATATGAAAATATTACTTATCTTGCATATTATAGGAGTTCATATGTCCAATTTACAAACATATTATGAAATTGCTCATTTAAATTCCATTAAATCAATTAAGCATTTTATCACACCAAATCTAAATTTTTGTAACTGAATCATATAAAATGTCGAAACCCTATTTTCAAATCTTCAATTAACCAGCGATGTAGGATCTTACCTTGGCATTTATATCTAAGGTTGATGAGCTGCATTCACTTAACAATGTAGCCAGAAGTGGGGGGAGAGTATGACGAATGGGAGTGCCAAATCATCCTTTGCAATTTCTACTGAGGGCGAGGGGGTGAGGAGTGGCAAAGGGTGAGGAGTGGCAAGAGGTGAGGGACCAAATGGAGACGGATGAAGGAGGGCAGAGGCCGAGGGATGGAAGAGGATGAGGGAGGGTTGACTGCGATGCCAGAAGAGGAAAGAGGGCACCAGGTGGGAGGGCTGATGGGCGAGGGAGGGAAGAGGGGGAGGGAGGGTCGACGCCGATGCTGAGGGAAGGAAGAAGCCTGCGGAAGAGATGGCTGATGGGTTGTGTTGGGCATACGGTGAGTGAGGGAAGAGGGGGAGGGAGGGTAGAGGACAATGGGAGGAGATATGTCAGACGGGAGGAGGTGGGCAAAGGAGAGGCGCCAGAGGGGAGAAGGCAGCCGGAGTGACGATCACTAGAGGGGAGAATGCACCGAGAGAGACAAGGTGGGAAGGGGCAAGAGCGAAGGAGGGGAAAAGGGGATAGTTTCCCTTGCCTAGTGATCCCCCATCTTTTTATATGCTCTAAGGGCATTTTCACCATTCCTTGTACACGTGTGGGCAGGATGCATGTGCCCAAGTCTACTTTTGCAAAATGAAATTTCTTGCCTACATTTGTATTTGGGACTAATGTGAAGTCTATTTTAGAAAAAAAAATATCACCATGATAGCTTAATGCTTGTCAAGGGATTTATGGAAAGATGAATGGTAACAGGTGATGATCTCACATTTTCAAATCTGGCTACTCTCAAATTAGAATATTTTGCAGCAACTTCTTTTCTATTCTTCCATGGGTATTCTGATCAGCCCAAGTAGTTCGATTGATAAATTATTTATCACTATAACTTTTTTATCTCTCTATAGAGTTGGTCTCCTGAATTATCCTATTTAGTTGTATATGTTGTAGATACCTCTACCTGGTTATGCTGTTACAAGGCTTCAAAGGAAATGATGTAGTTCTTTAGTTTTCTCTCAGTACAAACCTATGTCGCTTGCTTCGGTTCCGGTATCAATCTCCCTTTTGTTTTAATTGATTCTACATCAATACCTCTTTTATTTTAACTGGTTCTACAATAATTCTTGCGCCCCGACTTTTTAAATTAATTTAAAAGTCTGAGTTCCATAAAATTTGTAAGCGAAGAGGGCCTAGATTGACCGTGTATAAACAAAAAATCCTTAATAATATTAAAGTGCAAAAGTACAAATTCCAAAAGTTAGTGCTATACACACCATAAAATTATGTCAGCATAAATATACAATGCATACAAAAATATAATTAAAAAAAATATGGTGTATCGGCCCCTTTTTCTATGGACCGATCTACTACAACCCCAAACTGGTATTTACACCTGCAATATCTCGGGGTGGGTGAGTAAAAAATTTTATACCCAGTATGTAGCATTAAATTCTAATAACATTCAGAGGCAAAATAAATCATATAACAAATTCATAACTTAAAATTTAATATTAAAAAAAATGAATAGCTTAAAACAAATACTTTTCCTTTGCAGAATGTTGTCGATACTAAAACGACATACATCGTGCTCATGGGACAATGGGATCAGAAGAAGAGGGGTTTTCCCATGATACCCTAACTCTTAAGTGTGCTAAAAGCCTCATTAGGCAGTATCTAGGAGTAATAAACTCTGATAGTTCTTGGGGTTGCGTGCCGAAGAACTACCCTTCAAATTTTGAATTTTTTTAAAAAATTGAATAACCAAATAATATTCAAATAATTAGTACTAAAATAATCTCATAAGGATGGACCTTTGTCCATACCCTAATGATATTTAAAACCCTTTAAAAGTAAGCTTTAGGGTATAACTTGAAGGAACAAAAAAAATAGAATGGAACTTAGCCCTAACACGAAAATAGGATTTAGAACCAGCTATCCTCATGAGGCCTTTACTCGTAGTTGGCTTAAATGTGGTGGGTGCCACCTCCTGTTGTGTGGAGATAGTCTACACGTCCAGCATGGGTGAGGTGGGCAGAACATCCCCTAGTGCTGGGAAAGTCCTCATCTGGCTTGGGTGAGACAGGCAGAACCTCTCTAGCGCTGGGATAGTCTCCTCGTCTAACTCAAGTGAGGTGGGCAGTACCTTCCCTAGCACGGGGATAGTCTTCATTTTTGGCCCAAGGGTGGCGGACAGAGCCTCTTCTTGGCCCAGGTCATTCCCACCTTTTAGATAGACTATCTCGAAAACTCCCATGACATCAGGCACCCTTTAATTAGGTAGATTCAGTTTTTAAACGGGTAAAAATGGGCAAGGAATAGAGAAGAAATGCTCGTTCAAAATTTAGAAATGGCGTAATACAAAGAAAAAGGGAGGAGAAAGGGGGTAGGGGCGAGTTGGGAATTTCCTCCTCCCTCTCCTTAAATAGAGGAGAGCTTCCATTGAATGCACGCCATGTGACGCACATCCAACTGTCAACCCATACCAACCCATGGTATGGGTTGTCCATGCTAGCCGCAAGGCGAGCTTGCGGCTAACCCGAAAGAGGCCTGCTATGGCAGGTGAGCTGACGCAAGTGTGTCAGCTTGCTGGCACCATTAATAATTATTATTGTTCATTTTTTTATTGTTTTTCGTTTTAAATTTAAACGAAAATTAAAACTTCAATCAAGCATAACTTTTTACCCATAGCTCGAAATAGCATGTTCTTAGTACCGTTAGACTCGTATCGACAAGCCCTTCAAGAAAATACTACACAATACATTTTCTTTGAAAAACAATGTGGTCCCTGCCCATGACATGCTTTACGAGGTCATCGACTACAATCTCAATGTCCAAAATTTATGTTCTTAGGCTTGTTACAACTGACTGTCTAAGCCCTATAAATGATCTAAAGTGTTTAAAAGATGATTAAAGCCCAAACAACACCAATTTGATGAACAATGCTTGTTGGGCTGAAAACTCAAAAATAAGTTCAAAAGTTTATTTTTTAAAAATTTTGGGGCATTACAATCTACTCCCCTTACAAATATTTCTACCTCAAAATTTGAACAATACTTAAACCATGAACAACTCGGGATATTTCTTTAACATTTCCTTGTCTAATTCCCATGTTGCCTCTTCCGAGGAAATGATGCTGCCACTAAACTTCTTCCAACGGAATTCTTTTTGTCTTGAGGATCTGTTCTTTTCAATCCAAAATCTTACTTGGCTTCTCCTCAAAGGATAAATCTTGCCTTAGAGTAATAGATGTTTGGTCAAGGACATGAGAGGGGTCTCAAACATACTTCCGAAGCATAGATATGTTGAAGACGTTATGGACACCATCAAGTTGCGGAGGTAAGGCTAGCCTATAAGCCACCGAGCCTATCCTTTCAAGGATCTCAAAAGGACCTATAAAGCATGGGCTTAATTTGCCTTTAATGCTGAAACTCATGACCCCTCAAGTTGGTGAGATTTTCAAATGTAATTGCCTACGCTGAATTTGAGATCCTTCCGCCTTCTGTCAACATCACTTTTTTGACGGCTCTCTGCTGTCACTAGTTGTTCCTTAATGAATTTTTCCTTATCCACACACTACGGCAAGAACTTTGATTTTAGCAGCTGACGTTCTCCCACCTCACTCTAGCATGTTGGATATCTGCAAGGTCTCCCATACAAAGCCTCATGAGGAGCTATGCCAATGCTCAAGTGGAAGCTATTGATGTAAGCAAACTTGACCAATGGTGGATGATTGTCCCAATTACCCTTCCATTCTATAATGCATACTCGCAACATGTCTTCTAGGGTTTGAATATCCACTCTAACTGGCCATTAGTTTGTGGGTGGAAGGCAATACCGAACTTGAGACCGGTGCCCAATTATTGTTGGAGTCCTTGCCAAAACTTAAATGTAAATCGGCTATCTGTGTCTGAGATAATGGATAGAGGTACTCCATGCCAACTCACAATCTCTTTGTCAATGACTCTAAGGAGTGCATCTTTCTTAATGGAAGGAAATGAGCGCACTTTGTGAGTTAGTCAACTATGACCCATATTGACTCGTGACCTTGAGTCGTCCGTGGTAAACTTAAGACAAAATCCATGGTAATATGTTCCCATTTCCACTCTAGGATTTCCATGGATTGAAGGGTTCCTAAAGGTTTCTAATGTTTGTCTTAACCTACTGGTACATCAGGCATCTAGACACTTAATCTCCAATGTCTCTTTTCATTCCTTTCCACTAAAAACCCCTTTTCAAATCACATTACATCTTTGTCCCTCCAAGATGGATGGTATACCGAGATTGGTGTGCTTCATGTAGGAAGTCTTCCCTTAACTCGGGTATAGATGGAACTACCAATCTTCCTCGGAAATGGATATCATCGACAGGGGTTCTAGTGAAGTCTAGTTTCTCCAATAATGCTTGTACATCTTCGCTCTCCTGTTGAGCCTTATGGATGTGTTCAATCATTGCAGACTTAATGGTTAAGTTTGCAATGAATGATTTCTTATTCCCCCGTTGCAACTTGGGCTGGAATTTAATTGTATCCTCAAATAACTTCCATTCCATTATGAGTAAATGTGCAGTCCTTCCTTCAGCCTTATGACTCAAAGCATCAGCCACTATGTTAGCTTTTGCGAAATGGTAAAGGATGGAGAAGACATAGTCCTTGATATACTTGATCCACCTCCTTTGCCTCATATTGAGGCCACTATAACAAAAGATATACTTTAAATTTTGGTGGTCAGTAAAGACTTCTAATTTCTCCCCGTACAAATAATGCCTCCAAATTTTCTAACCGACGACTACAACTGCCGATTCCAAATCATGAGTGGGGTAGTTGACTTCATGCTTTTTTAGGTTTTGTGAAGCATATGCTATTAATTTCTCGTTTTGCATCAACACACAACCAAGACCTTTATTGGAAGCATTGCTATAAATGACAAACCCCCCACTTATTGATGGTAAGGCTAAAATCAGTGCAATCATTAGCTTTACCTATATCACTTGAAAACTCTTCTCACATGCCTCATTCCCTATGAAATTTAGCCCTTTTCTAGTTAACTTGGTCATGGGTAGGGCAATACTAGAAAATTCATTTACGAACCTTCGGTAATACCTTGCAAGGCCAAGAAAACATCAAATTTTTCGTGACGGTCTTAGGTTTTTACCATTTTAGTACAACTTCTATTTTGGCTAGGTCAACATATACTCCATCTTTTGAACTAACATGACCCAAAAAGACAACTTGTTCCAACCAAAATTCACTTTTACTTAGTTTAGCATATAGCTGATGGTTTTGCAAGGTCTGTAAAACCATTTGTTAGTATTTCTGATGTTTGTCAAGAGAAGAGTAAACCAAATTATTGTCAACAAACACAATCATAAACTTGTCCAAGTAGGCCTAGAAGACTATTCATGAGGTCCATGAAAGCAGCTGGGGCGTTCGTCAACCCGAACGATATTACCAAAAATTCAAAGTGTCTGTATTAGGTGCGAAAAGTTTTCTTAGAAATATCATCATCTACAATTCTTAATTGGTGATAACTAGACCTCATATCGATTTTTAAAAAGATTTTAGCAGCTTGGAGCTAGTCAAATAGGTCATCAATTCAGGGTAAGGGGTATTTGTTTTTAATAGTGAGGGTATTCAACAATTGATATTCTATACAAAGTCTTAGAGACCTATCCTTCTTTATTACAAAGAGGACTAGTGCTCCTCAAGGTAAGACGTTGGGTTGGATGAACCTTTTATCTAACAACTCCTACAATTGATCCTTCTATTCTTTCAATTACATGATCGATCCAGGCCCTCTTTTCTTACAAATTTTATGAAACTTTGACTTTTAGGTTAATCTAAAAGGTTAGGGCATAACAATTGGTATTAGAGCCCGAGATACGATCGTCTATAAATGAGTAACTAAATTTGTCAGCATAAATATAAGTGTTATACTTATTTTTTTAAGTTACTTAAATAACTTTGCTTGTTTTGTTTACTTAAATAACTTATTTTTTTAAGTTACTTATAATTGCACCTTGTTCAACTACCCGGTGCACAAATTGCCCTTACCAACAAGGGCAAAGCATAGAGAGGATCATATGATTATCGAAATTTTGGACTCTGACAACTCCACAATCCCATACTCTCCTACCACATATGCAGATAGTAGCAAGAAAAGAGAGTCGAGCCAAAATCCTGATTGTGATATCAACCAACACAAATGTGACCTATACCCCGGTGTCACCGAGCGATGTGGTAAAAGTGTACCCTTCCCCTACACCTTGTGATGTAGCAGAAGAATATGTTTACTACACCCTGCTACACCTCAGTGATAACAGAGTAGAAGTATACATCATATCTGACTCATCCATGACTCCTTTTATGGTGGAGGAGTCGGAAGAATAGCCCTTCGAAGATGATGAGGCTGAGAGTCGGGTGGATGGACCCAAGAGGGAATGGTCCTTCGTCGAGGAGGAAGAACTCCCATCTAGGGAGTTACAGGTGCCCATGTCGGTGGTGGATACATTTGAAGAGGGTGAGAATGAGGCCCAACAACACCTTAGGGTTTTGGCACCTTCACAGAATAGGTACCTTGGGGGCGACAAGTGCCTACTTTGTGGGTGTCGAAACCATTCTGTCTTCACTTGCCCAAAGCCAAAAATGGGTAGTGGTAGTCACTCGATTATATGAGTGACCTTGACAACTCTTAGAATGGAGTTGTGTCATTTTGCTAATCTCTATTAGTTGGTTTAACTTACTACTATTTTATGTACGTGTCTTTTGGCTTGTTTACCTAACATCTTTTGTAGTAGAAAAATTGTTAGGTTTGTATCAAGCTTTGAAGCATTTATGAAAAAGCTTTTTTGTGGTGATTACTCAAAATTTTTTATTTTGAAATCATGTTTAGATGTCGCCTACTAGTGGCGAGGATGTGCTGCCATCAAACAGTTCCATCCCCATAGATACTACAAATCAAGGGATGGTAGCAACGAAGGACACTATGTCCAACCTCCTTGAGTTAATGATGCAAAGAATGACGCAACATCTTCACACTCAGGGATATCAAATCACTTCAACTGACAAGATGGGAGAAAATAGTCATGGTGAGAGGAATTTACCTGAGCGATTTAAAAAGCTTGTGCTAGCCTTCACCAGAGAGGATGGCTCTAAGGCCGTAGAAAAGTGGACCTTTGAATGCGAGAGAATCTTTAATGTATTGAAGGTCCGAGATGATGGGAAAGTATTGTTGGCCACCTTCGCCATGACAAGAGTGGGTGCTTTTTGGTGGCCAACTGCAGAGAGGGATTTCTTCCCTGACAATCGTAATATCGAGAGGGAGGATTTCTGCAAGGTGTTGTACAACAAGTACTTTTCCCAAATGTCCAAGAGAAAAAGGAGAAAGAGTTTCTAGACCTCTAGCAAGGAGGAATGACAGTGGGGCAATAATGAGATTAAGTTCATCCAGTTGCAATGCTTTGCTTTGGACGCTTGCCCCATTGAAGTAAAAAGAGCAAGGAAGTTTATAAGCGGGATGAATAGTGGCTTGAGGAACTGGGTTGTGGGGTTCCAACCTACCACATTCGCTAAAGAGGTAGAATAGGCTTCTATCATGGAGCAAGACCAATAATAATTCCTTGAGGAACGCAAGGAGCGTAGTCAGAATGGTGGCTCCAAACCCAATGATAAGAAGAGGAAATTCCAATCCAATAATTGTTCTAGGAATTGCAAGTTCCAAAAGCATTTACCCCTCAAGCTCAATCCTCAGGAGAAAAGAAGACAGAGAAATGCGCCAAGTGTAACCACTTCCATCCTTACGGTCCATGCTACTTCGCAGAAGGATGATGTTTCTTATGTGATGATCTAGGGCACAAGGTGCGAGAATGCCCAAAATATAAGGAGCAGGAAGAGCCCAAGGCCCAAGGCCAAGTCTTTGCCATCACAGCCGCAGAAGCACAAACTTCTAATGCCGTCATCCAAGGTACTCTTCTAATCCTAGATAAGGTTGCTAGAGTACTTATAGATCCAGGGTTGGCTCACTCTTTTATATAATAGGATTTTTCTTTAAGTACCAATTATCATATCATGTAATTAGGATTTTGTTCAGGAGCGTCGACCCTTATTGGAAAAACTCTAGTTACTCAAAAATTTTTGTAAGAAGTGCTGATTAGTATTGAAAATAAAAGCTTGGGTGCTGATTTAATTCTCTTAGGCATGTTAGATCTTGATGTCATCTTAGCAATGAATTGTTAGCAGTTAATGGAGCTTTGGTAGATTGTTTAAAAAGAGAGTCATTTTCAGTAAACTAGGAGAGAAAGATTTTATATTTCAAGGGTTGAGGGATTATTCAGGGTCTTACTTCATTTTGGCCATTAAAGCTCATCAAATGATGACTAAGGGTTGTCATGCCTACCTTGCCAGCATTGTGACTGAAGAGAACTCAATGGCCAGGTTAGAAGTAATTGACGTTGTCTGAGACTTCCTTGATATTTTCCATGATGATTTGACTGGACTTCCATCAAAAAGGGAAATAGACTTTACTATTGACCTAATACTAGGGACAACACTTATTTCTAAGCCCCCCCTATCGAATGGCTCCCGCTGAACAAGAAACCCATAATAATATCAAAGCGCAGAAGTACAAATTCCAAAAGTTAGGGCTATACACGCCAAAAAATTATGTCAGCATAAATATACAATGTATACAAAAAAACAATTAAACAAAATCTGGCATGTTGACCCCTTTTTCTGCAAACCGATCTACTACAACCCCAAATTGGTATCTACACTTGCAATATCTGGGGGTGGGTGATTATAAAATTTTAAACTCAGTAGGTTGCATTAAATTCTAATAACATGTAGGGGAAAAATAAATCATATAACAAATTCATAACTTAGAATTTAGTATTAAACAATTGCATAGCTTAAAATAAATACTTTTCATTTGCAGAATGTTGCCAATACTAAAACAATATACACCGTACTCATGGGGCAATGGGATCAGAAGAAGAGGGGTTTTCCCATGATACCCCAACTCCTGAGCACGCTAAAAGCCTCATTAGATAATATCTAAGAGTAATAAACTCCGATAGTTCCTGGGGTTATGTGTCGAAGAACTACCTTTCAAATTCTAATTTTTTTAAATAACTAAAATAACCAAATAATATTTAAATAATTGGTACTAAAATAATCTTGTAAGGACGGAGCTTCTTCCATACCCTATCAATATTTTAAACCCTTTAAAAGTAAGCTTTAGGGTGCAAATTGATGGAAATAGAAAAAAAAAGAATGGAGCTTAGCCATAACACAAAAATAGGATTTAGAACCACCTACCCTCATTGGGCTTTCTCTCGTAGTCGGCTTAAATGCGGTGGGCGACACCTCCCCTTGCCCGGAGATAGTCTCCTCGTTCATCACAGGTGAGGCGGGCCGAACCTTCCCTAGTGGTGGAATAGTCTCATCGTATGGCTCAGGCGAGGTGGGCAGAACCTTCCCTAGCCCGAGGGTGGCGGACAGGACCTCCTCTTACCCCGAGCACCCTTAAATTAGGTAGTTTTAGTGTTTGAATGTGTGAAAATGAGCAAGGAATAATGAAGAAACACTCATTTAAAATTTCAAAATGGCATAACACAAAGAAAAAGGGAGGAGAAAGGGTGTAGGGGCGAGTTGGAAACCCCATCCTCCCTCTCCATAAATGAAGGAGAGACTCCGTTGGATGCACACCATGTGGTGCACATCCAATGGTATGGGTTGACCCCTAAAATAGGCTAGCTGAAAGGCTAGCTTGCGGCTAACCCGGAAGAGGCCTGCTACAATACGGTAGGACTGCGTCAGCGCTGGCTGATGCCATTAATAATTTTTTATTTTCGTTTTTAAAGTTAAACAAAAATTAAAACTTCAATTAGACATAACTTTTTACTCATAGCTCGGAATAGCATGTTCTTGGTACCAATAGACTCATATCGACAAGCCCTTTGAAACAATACCACACAAGAGTATGTTTTCTCATAAATACAATGTGGGCCCCACCCATGACACACTTTACGAGGTCATAGTCTACGATCTCGATGTCCAAAATTTGCATTCTTATGCTTGTTACAACAAACTCTTTGAGCCCTATAAATGATCTAAAAGCTTTAAAAGAAGATTAAAGCTAAAAAACACCAATTTGATGAATGATGCTTGTTGGGCCGAAAACTTAAAATAAGTTCAAAAGTTTATTTTTCAAAAATTTCTTGGCGTTACAATACCTACATAATTTGTGGGACAATCAAGCTACTTGTGCATGTTATCTCGTTAATGATTACTTAGATTGACTTGCTTTTTTCCTTCCAATTTTGAGATTTATATCCAGTAAATAAACCTTAAGAATAAACTCAATTAGTATGTAAGGTTAAAGTCATATTTGTGGTCTACTTAAGGAGAAATCATCAAATACCCATGGTATAGGGCATGAGGAGTTAGTAGATGGCTCTACAGTTAATTCTATCTGTGTATTGATACATAATTCAATTTTGAAATGTTTGTGTTTTGAAATTTCATTTGAATTTAAAGTAAATTTGTTTTGAAGGATGGTGGAATTACCAAGGAGAAACTATAAAACACATGTGGTAGGGACAAGAGGTGTTAGTTGATGACTCTACAGTTAATTCTGCTAGTGTATTAATACAAAATTTGATTTTGAAATGTCTATCTTTAGAAGATTCATTTGAATTTGAAGTAAATCTTTTTTTGAGGTACGGTAGAATTACCAAGGAGGAATCATCAAATACTTATGGCATGGGGCACGAGGTGTTAGTGGATCGCTCTAAGGTTATCTACGGGTGGATTTAATATGATAGTTAATTCCAAATCCTTTTGTATTTTGAAAATTGATTTAAAATTAAATAAATCTATCTTGATGGACAATGAAACTACCAAGGAAAAACTATCAAACTCCCATAATATGGGACATTAGGTATTACTGGATAGCACCAAAGCTAATTCCTTGAGATGAGTTTTGATTTCAAGTCTCGTTTAATCTGAAATGTCTATTTTGAATTTGATTTGAAAAGGGAAGGGTTGGTTTTATGAGTTGAGCATCCAAGAGGGAGTAGGGTGTTTTAAATTCTAAATCTATGCTCTCCTAAGGGAATTTAGGTTTTTTGAAGTATTTTGCTTGAGTATGCTTTATAGCCCTATTTTCTAAAAAGAAATTATGTTCACAAAATGATTTGATGTGCTACAATATATTTTTGGTGCTTGCACTCTCTGCTTAGTGCCTTGGTTAACGAAATAGGAATGATCATTATATTCTAAATCCCCACTCAGAAAAATAATCATTTTTTACATGTAGAGGTGTAAAACATCAAGAGAAAGCTCTTGTCCTTCTTGCTTCTATTGTCCTATGAGTTCTAGAGTCAGACATTAGGTATCATGCTTCAAATAAGCATACACTCGCTTTGAAAAATAATTGGTTTTAGCACACACAGGTGTAGAGCATCAAGGGAAAGCTCATATCCTTTAAATACCCACTCAGAAAAATAATCATTTTTGACGTGTACAGGTGTAAAACATCAAGAGAAAGCTCATGTCCTTCTGGCTTCCATTATCCCATGAGTTCTAGAGTCAGACATTAGGTATCATAGCTTCAAATAAGGATACACTTACTTTGAAAAATAATTGGTTTTAGCACACACATGTGTGGAGCATCAAGGGAAAGCTCATATCCTTATGACTTTCATTGTCTTGTGGGTGCGCCATTAGGTATCACGACTTTTGGATTGATCAATTATCCAATGATTTATTTTTCGAAGGCTTCTGGATTGATCTGATCTTCTCCTTTCTTATTTGCACTCTTTTGTTTTGTTCTTTTAAAGAACATAATGTCTGATTCTGAATAATGATTTATCCAATTCTAACTTAATGATTAGATTTTGTTTACAAATGATTCATTTCAATTTAAATTAATAATCACATTTTGTTTACAAATGATTTATCCTATCCTAGAATGATCAGATTTTGTTTATAAATAATTTATCCAATTTTAAATTAACTATTAGATTTTGTTTACGAATAATTTATCCAATTCTGGATTAACTATCTGATTTCATTTACAAATATCTTATTCAATTCTGAATTAACTATTGAATTCTATTTTTAAATGATTTATCCAATTTTAAATTAATTATTAGATTCAATTGATGAATGATTTATCTGATTCTGAATTAATTATTGGCTTCAGTTTATGAATGATTTATCTGATTTCTAATCAGATTCAATTTATGAATGATTTATCTGGTTATGAGAATGATAATTTATTCTATTGTATAAAAGAATTAGATATTTGTTCTAATCTAAAATTGATTTGAATATTGTTTTTAGGTGAGTTGCAAGGATTCAATTCGTTTAATGGGGAAGAATATAACGTCTAGGTTTTTTGATTATGTCTAACCTGAGGGGCTAGTAAAAATCATCAATTTTTGGATGAGATTAATGGGTTTTATGGAGTGACACCCCCTATGAGCTCAGTAACAAAGTACATGTACGACAATAATGTAGCTAGGGGAGATGTATGAAAAAAATGGCAAAATATGAAAAATACGGGGAAAGAATGTAAAAAGTATGGAGAAATAATAAAAAAAAATGGATGCAAAATGTTGCCTAAAATATTATGTAACCTAAATTACTTAAAATAAGATGTCATCTTCTTTGAAAATATTACATTGAAAAATAACAGCTCCATTATCATAAATTTAAAGAAGGTTAGTGACTAAAAAAATATCATTAGAGTGCTCATTAGATATCAGAGCCAAAAGATTATAGAATTTGAAGAAAAATGGTAAAAGGGTTGTGTAATAAAGTATGGGTATAATATGTGTTTTAAATGCGAAGTATGGGGGAAAATGTGAAGTAAACATTTTAAATGAAATGTGAATAATACGACATTTTTTTTGGTATGATAAAAAATGTAAAATACACATAAATGTGTGTTATACAAATTTTTTGTCACTTAGCCTATGAATATATATAGCTTAAAGAAACGAGTGCAATAAAACAAAGGACACGTGAATTGGAGGTTGGGAGTCAAAGTTATGACCTTGGGAAGTGTGTTACATGAGCAAGACCCACTTGAAATTTGCAGGATAACCTACCCATGTGGAGTTTAGTTTCCTAGGGTTTGTCAATACAAGTCCTACAATGTAAAGTGCGCACAATCAAGACTTCAAGATATAAGTTATAACATTTTGAAGTTTAGATTATCATTTGAATAAAATATTTAGAATAGGACAAATTAGCTAATGCATGCAGATGATGGAGGAGCTCATGTTAGCCGCACCACCGACATGCAACAAAAGGTAGGCATGCACAGTCGAGGGACATGGCCCGGGTTTTCTTTGACTAGCTCCCAAGACAATTGGCAAGACATGCGTGCGGGATGGGGCTTGCATGATGAGCAAATTAACTGAGCGCCACGCATTGCAACTCACGCCACGCACATGTTTTGGGCGTGTGACACTTGGCCAGTTTGTTCACAAGTCGCACTCAGACGCCCATGACTCCCTTATAAATAGGGAGGAGCCTTGCAGTTTTTTGGATAGTTTTTAACCATTTTTTAGCCTTTTTATGTCCAATTTATCCATTCAATTGTTGCTTTTGGCTAATTTGAGGATGGTCTAAGCAATGGAAGGTCCATTACTCGAGTTAAGCACTATACTGGGGAGAAACAACCTGGGCCAAGATGAGGCTGTGTACCCCACCATCAGGCTGTAAAGAGAGAAATGTCCCGGGTAAGGGGAGGTTCTATTCTTCGCCTTTAGGTGCAAAGAGAGAGAGAAACATTCTAGGTAGGGGCTTGTCACCTTTGGGTGCAAAGAGAGAAATATCCTTAGGTAAGGGGAGGTTATGTCTATATCCTTCTGGCGCAAAGAGATTAACACCATGGGAAAGGGAAAGTTATATTCATCACCTTCGGGCATAAGGAGAGAAATGCCATGGGAAAGGGGAGGTTTTGTCTATAGCCTTTCAGCATAATGAAAGAAACTTCCCTGGTACTGGGAGGTTTTATCTGCTGCCTTCGTGTAGGAAAGACAAAAATATTCTGGAGCAAGAGAAGGCTCCACCATTGTCTCTGGACCTCAAGGGGAGAATGCCTTGAAGGTGAGAGAGACTTCAATCGTCGCTACTTCCAGAAAGCTCAAGGGAGTACGCAATCTCAAGGGAGTAAGCATTGCTAACTTTCTAATTTTAATGCATGTTTAAATAAATGCATTTACTTCTTCATTATTTAACTTAAGATGTTGAATGAGATACATGCTTTAATCTGATCTACTCTAGTCTAATTTGAACTCTTCTAATAACGTCTAATATGCTCTGCTATATTTTATGAAAGAAAGAGTTGTCTAACTCTAAGGATTTATTAGATTTTTCTGACTCTGAATGATTTATTGGATAATAAGTATATTAAATATATAATTTTTCACTACCTGATGCATGTATTAGCTGTTAGGCAGAACTATGCTGGGATCTGATCTTATTGGAATAGCATCAGAGATGTTATCTTATAAGTACATAGGTAACCAATATTATGGCAAACCAATTAGTTATAAAATATAGTTTTGTTTAAGTCTACATGCAACAAAGTGTCAGAGCGTTATAGAGCAAAAAGGAATGTTATGGCTCTTTCATTCAGAAGATGCTCCTAGAAGAAAATTTTTACTCCGAAGTTTTCTTGTCCCCTGGGTCAGGCTAGGCTGTGAATTATTTGGGCGCCCTAGGACCCGGGTATGACAATTAAGAATGGTAACTAGCAATTGATAGACACATTGGAGGTGATATTGATGAGTTGGGCTTCCATAGCCTAATTACTATTGGTAAGGGTCGGTGTGTCAATGGGACATTGGTGGTCACCTACGCCCTGACTCACTTGACAATGAAGTCACCGATGGTGTACTGATCCAAGGAAATTCAAGCATGTTTTCTTATGAAGTATATGTTATTTATAAGTAACATAATAACTTGGTTTTAATGTATTATGTGTGATGACCATGATTAAAATAATATTTGATATAACAATCATAATTATTATTCCACTTGGCACGTGTTAAAGTCACACATGTAACTAAACGTAATGATTGTTGGTACTAACCACAACAAGAAATCCACATAAAATAATATACATCATCGTATAAATCAGAGTCAATGCGCAACCAAAATTTTATATATCACAATAATATCAGGTTTAATGAAACATCATAAAATTATTACATATTCCAAGGCCATTGTTCGTAGAGTAGTCAAATAACAAAATTAAGGCTTATCCAGCCTTTGCACATTAGTCAAATAATTCCCAAAATAGCTAAAACAACATCCAAATAATTATATGGACAACTCTTCTATCTTCACCTCTACTTTAGATGCATTACCTGTAGAGTCTAGAGGTGGGTAAGTATTTTTATACTCAATAGGCAGAATTAAAATCTAAATTAATGCTAAGTAGAAAAATTCATGAAAGTATCAAGTTTATCTAGAACAAAATTTATTTTAGAAATGATTTTAGAAAACATCAGTTCATCCGATTTAGAAACAAATTCAGAAAATATCTAGTCATTCGATGACAATAAATCTATAGCCATGATACCGAATGGCGTTCCCCCGAATACTTATTAGACAACGAGAGGCTCATAAGGCTTGGAGCTTACCCATGATGCTCAATACCCCCATGTGTGCACCAGATACTAATTATTTCCTCGGTAGGTATCCAAATAAAATATGATAATTCTAGGTTTTTCCTCAGAACTACTGATAAGTATGAAATATATATCTACTTTATATGCCTTTTTACCTTGTTTACTAGTATAGATTAGGTTAATTTAGTGTTAGTTATGGTTTATCTAGATTAAGATAGTTATTAATATTTTATTTTGATTATTAATTAATTTTAGAAGTTATTAGTAGTTTAGGCATGTATTTAAATAAAGTTGGGATTTTAATTATATTCTATATGTCTAAAATATGATATTTTATATTTTGTAGGTAAAGTGCACTTATCGAGGTACTTAGATGATGTTTAGAATAATTCAAAATAGTCTTAACATGCTTTAAAGTGATTTAGACAACTTTTAGGAGTTACAAACAAGTTGGAAATTAATATGGACATGAAGAAAGAGCTTAACGAACAGAAAATGGACTGTAAAAAAAAACTGTCCAGATTGTAGAAACAGTGTAGACGATCGAACGGCGTGTTTTTTGTATCAAACAGCTAAACGTGATTTTGAAGGAAAATACAGTATAGTTGATTGAATGGGCATGCAGGCCGATCGATCGGGATACTGCTCAGTTTCCTAATTTTAGCCAATTTTCAATCCTTTTCATATTGGACTTCTTTCTCCCATTCTTATGCATATATAAAGATGTATTTGGCTCAAAATTGGGGGATTCCAGTAGATTTTCTGAAGAGAAAAAGGAAGAAGAAGATGGAACAGAACTCAAAGCTTTTAATGGAGATTCAAGTGTTTTCTTCTACAATGGAAGACTAGACTTTTCTTTTACTTAGGAGTTGATGAAGCTATAGATAAGTTTCAGTTTCTTTTCATTTTAATTTAGATCTTAGTTGTGAATGATGACAATTGTATAATAAGGATTTCCTTTTTAATGGAAGAACTTTTAATGTTTATTCAAGTCTATGTTGATTTATTGTCTTGAAGATGATAGATTGATGTGGTTTTGATATTTTCATCGATTCTAATTTCTGTGATTTAGATGAGATGGTCATGCAATAGTTTTAATGTTCAGATAATTAATGAATTAGATGAGTTATACTAAGATTAGACAAGTCATGCCTATAGCTAGTTTAGTGTAGATGATTCATGCTATTGTCGAAGATAGTTCATGCCATAAATTTAATTAATTATTCTTTCTAAAGTAATTCTAGCTTGTAGCTGAGAATATTTGTTCATATTCACACTAGATTTAGATTAAAAATTACGGAATTGTTATGGTTCTATAGTGGATTCGATTTCCTAAGTAAATTCCATCATATTAATCTCTTGCTTGTAATCTAGTTGATTCCTTTCTTTTGCTTAATTTAAGTTTAAGTTATTTTTAGTTTTTAATCAACAAATTTCACTTTAGATTTAGTAATAATTTATCCATCCCTGAGGTTCGACAACCCTTAAATACTTATCCTAGTACAATTACCTTGTACACTTGCAAAGGGTTTAATTATAAATGATCAACTACCCAGAAAACACACATACCAGAACATAATTCAGTGTATGTAAAATATTGTGCACGTATGATATTTTTCATAAACTATGGCAAACAAGCATAATTGAATAAAAACAGTGCGTAAAAATTTGACCACACAAGTAGAGCATAAGTTAGAGTTTAAGACCCCCTACCTTAGGTCTGGGTAGAAATTTTGCGATTGAAGAGGTCTCAACCTGAAAAACTAACCCAGTCATAGCGCCCGAGATAGTCAAATTAGTTGAAATGCCTTTTGAACAGCTGGATTTGGACAATGACTCAGAACGGAGCAAAAGAAGTTTGAGGAGTCATAGAACTCAAAATGACTGAAGTAAGAATGCAATAGGAAGAAAAGGTCACACAATGCGTAGTGCACTTTTGCCACATGGAACAACGCATGGCATGGTGTCACCACGATGCGGTGGGACCCGCCATGTGGGCCCCACATGTTGCATGGACCGCCACACAGCACATGCATTGCATGGTCATACCGTGCGACGATGCATTGCTACATCTACTAGCACAACTGACACAACTCCTACATCAGTTTTCATCAGCCACAATAAAATAATATTTTTTTCTTTTCTTTTTTTTTTAAAACTTTAAACATTATAACTTACCAACCATAAGTCAGAATCGTGTGTTCTTGGTAACGATGACTCGTATCAATGAGCCCTTTGAAACAAACCACTCGTGGATAGGTTTTACTATAGGTCCCACCCATGAGGTACGCTTCTCGAGGCCATTGTTTACAACCTTGACGTCCGATTTAAATGATTCAAAAGTTGTTATGTTCGTCTTTTAGAGTTCTACCACAACTCTTTAGACACTGAACTCAAATCAATATTCTATTACATGAAATATATTAAAAACTCTATTATTGGTTTAGAAAACGTACCAAAATCTAGGGTTGAAATTTCTTCCACGAAATTGAACTCACTAATCTTCAAATAGCTCTAGATATTTCTTCTAACATTTCACTTTGTAATTCCCATATTGTTTCCTCAAATAATGTTGTTGTCATAATACATTTACTTACAAAATCTTTTTTGTCCTAAGAATTTGTTCCTTATGATCCAAAATTCTGACTAGTTTTTCTTTAAAGGTCAAATCAGGTTCTAAGGTAACCGTTGTTTGATCCAAAATATGAGAAGGATCTTGCACATATTTGTGAAGAATAAACAGATGAAACACATTATGAACATTGTCTAGGTGAGGGGGAAAGCCAATATGTAAGCCATTGGCCCCACTTTATCTAAAATTTCAAATGGCCCCACAAAACAAGGACTTTGCTTACCTTTAACACCAAATCTCATAACTCCTCAAGTTGGTGATACCTTTAACAACACATGATCACCTTTGCATAAATCAAGGTCTTTCCTCCTCTGATCTGCATTGCTCTTTTGATGACTATGAGCTATTGCTAATTGATTCTTGATAAGCTTTACCTTATTAGTGTAGTCCTACAAGAGTTCTGATTTCACTAACTTTCTTTCCCCCACTTCACTCCAACAAGTTGGGGATCGATAGGGTCGACCATAGAGAGCATATGGTGCCATGCCTATACTAGAATGATAACTATTATTATAGAAAATTCAATCAATGGTAACTGTTCATCCACATTTCCCTTCCAATCTATGGCATATACTCGAAGCATATCTTCTAATGTCTGAATAGTTCTTTTAGAATGACCCTGTGTCTATGAGTGGAAGGATGTACTAAATTTGAAATTAGTACCTAACTCTTCTTGAAGTCTTTGCCAAAAGTGTGAAGTGAATCAACTATCCCGATCTGAAATGATTGATAATGGTATCACATGTCGACTCACAATTGCTTTTACGCACATTCTTGCCAAAGTATTTAACGTCTGTGTCTTCTTTAGGGGAAGAAAATGTGTATTTTTGGTAAGTCAAACCACTATAACCCAGATAGATTTTTGACCTCATCAAGTCTTGGGTAAACCTGAAACAAAATTCATGGAAATGTGCTCCCATTTTCATTCCGGAATTTCAATAGGTTGAAGGGTACCTAATGGTTTCTGATGTTGTGTTTTAACTTGCTGATAAGTTAAACATTTAGATACAAAATATCCTATGTCCCTCTTTATCCCATTCCAATTTCTTTTTAATCTTGGTACATTTTTATTCCTCCTGGATGGAAGGTGTATTGAGACCCATGTGCTTCATGTAATAATTATTGTTTTAGTTTAGGTACTGCAAGAACCACTAATCTTTCTCTAAATCTTATTCCATCATTATAGCTTTTACTAAAGTTAGGCTTATCTAAGAAGGTTTGTACTTATGTATCCTCTTTCTTAGCTCCAAAATGCACTCAACTAGTTCAAACTTCATCTTAAGATTAGCCACAAAAGCCTCTTTGTTTTCCGTTTGTAACTTAGGTTGCATACCTATTAGTTCTTCCACCAATGTCCATTCTTTTACAAATATTTGAGCTACCTTCCCCATGGCCTTCCTACTCAAGGCATCAACCACCACATTGGCTCTTCCTGAGTCGTATTGAATAGAGAAATCATAACCATTAAGATATTCAATCCACCATCTTTTCTTTAAGTTAGATCACTAAGAGAAAATGTACTTCAGACTTTGATGATCTGTAAAAACTTCAAATTTTTCTCTATATAAATAATGTCTCCAGAATTTTAAGGCAATAACTATTGTTGCCAATTCTAGATCATGAGTGGGGCAATTACCTTCATGCTTCTTTAGCTATCTTGAAGCATATGCTATCGCTTTGTCATTCTACATCAAAACACATCCAAGACCCATTCTCGAGACAACAATATAAATCACAAACCCTCCACTACTAGACGATAAGGATAAGACTGGAGCGGTCGTTTTTTTTTTAACTCTTGAAAGGCCTTCTCACATTCCTCATCCCATATAAACTTCACACCTTTCCTAGTAAGCATTGTCAAAGGTGAAGCTATACTTACAAATCCTTGGACAAACCTTCGGTAGTAACCGGCAAGCCCTAGAAAACTTCTAAATTCTATGACAGTTTTGGGCCTTTCCTACTTCATAGCCGCTTCAATTTTCAACTAGAATTCACACTTACTCAACTTAGCATTGTAACATCCCTGATTTTTCTATATTTTTTTTGTATTTTTTGCAGAGAAATTTAATGTTTTGGCATATCCATATTTTAATTGATCCCAATATTTGTAACCGTAAGAGTTGGGAGTGATGTTTAGTCGTAGGTCATGGGCCTCGACACACCACAAAAACTTTTGGCGCAAAAATAGGAGAGAAAAGGTCACGACACATAGGAGAAAATTAATGGAAAAAAGAAAGCAAACAAAATATCAAAATCGATCGAGTGTGCCCAGCGCGCCCAACCCACTGGGATGAATACTATCCCCCTTCACCATGTGAGACTGGAGAGGCTGCCGGCTGCTGGCTCCTGCCTAGACGACTTCGGCCTGGCGACACTGCCATCGCCTCCCTGGCCTAGCCCTGTCGGCTGCCACTGCCCTCTTCCTCCCTCTTTCCCATTCCATCCTGTGAGCCGCGCTTTCACTTCTTTTCACCCGATGAGCTGCCACTGCCTATTACATGCCCTCCAACTCGCCACCACAGCTCCACCCCGGCAAGGATGCCCTCCGGCCATCGGTATCCCGTTCTCCATGCCCCTCCTTCACCAGCGTGAGGTAAAAATATGTCCACACTTTTCCTTTTTCCCATTTCTGTAGGTTGCGAGTTGTGGTAGTCCCTCCGGTCGCTGGCCACCACCGATATACCTCTCCTTCTCTCTTGGCCCTGTGACAGCAAGGTCGTCGCCCTGGCCTGAACCACCATCTTCCCGGCCCATCACTCCTCTTTCCGCTGCTTTCCTATCCGGATAAAGCATTAACCTTCTTTTTGTTCTGTTTTGTCTCTGTGTGTTGCGGCCACCGGCTGTGCTGCCAGTGGCTGGCCACCGGCGTATGGTCTATGGACCTACATTGGCATGGAAATGGCTAGACCACTGCCTTCGGCCAGCTCTTGGCCTGAATCTATGTTTCTCCCTGACCCCCACATCTGCCCAATTTCGATCCGGGCTGAAATTTTGCCATGAACTTCTGCCTTGTGTTTCACTGTCATCCGCAAACCACCGATCTACCTTCGGTATGTCACCTTGAGTTGATGATAACAAGGCATCGAGGTCTGGTCCCCCTTACCCCAATTGATCCCGTTTTACTCGATCGGTTGACCTGTGCCACAGAAAAACCTACCCCTTTATTTGGCAATGTCCATTCTCCGTAGTTGGACATCGGACGACATTGGGTTGATGTCCACTCGACCTGCCACGATCCGATTGTGGCTGGGTGGCTATAGTTTCCTAGGTCTAGACATTGTCCCGTCCGACTATTTGTGGTCCAGCGATTGCATGTCTACTGCCCTAGTCTAGCACATCGTCCCCCATACTAGATCAAATCCCTTTGTTCTATTGACTGACTGTTTCATTGCCACCTATGTAGGTTAGTGGACAACCGCTGATGTCGGCTTGACCCAACAACAGCAAGGGGCCACTTCTTTCGGCCTCTCTTGCACATCTTCCACCAAAATCATGCCCACAAACTTTGGGCTACATTTCTTTTTGCCACTATGAAACCCACCCCAGCCTACGGCCAACTATTCAGCTTGACATCGCGCATACTTTGGCTACCTGTCTGATGCCATGGGCTCTGCCCCTACCTAGCGATGGCCAGGGCCAGCACTTTTGGCTCGATTCTACCTCTACACCCCAACTATTGTGATGAACAACCCAGAAACCTACGGGAAAGAGTTCCTAAATCCCGATTCTTCCAAAGGGAATTAACATTGTCGGCCACTAGCATCAGGCCAACAAAGGCTTGACTGCTGCCAAGCCCACATCCTCCATCATAAGTCATGCATGATGCACAAACTCCCATACAATAGTTTGAGTGTGGATAACAATTAGAAATGTTTATGCCTTTGTAGGCCACTGGTGAACCCCACCTTTTCCGTGATCGACCACCCTAACCCCCTAAACGGACCACCCGTTTTTAGGTTTGTCCATGACAACACATGCATATGTTGTTTGATAGCTGATCCCGCCCATGAGTGGTTAGATCAAAAAGCTTCCCTTGCCTTGAGTCACAGGTGAATGGACCAAAAATCTATCCTTCCCCTTATGGTTCCCTTTTACCGCGCACTCTTGTGTCATGCATGCAGTTTAGGCTAAAGGAACTGCCTTGCATTGTATGATGATTGAACAACACCACCACTAGGCAATATGGCCGCTAAAGCCCTCCTCTGCCTCTCCCATGTCCGTGAGTATGCAATCAAGCCCTCCGCCTTGTTGTGCGGCTTTGACAATGTAAAATCTTTGCCGTTGGATGTGGTCTGCGGTTGATTTTAACATCTTGTGGCCATCAAAGTGTTTTTAGTATTTAACAGACCTTCAATTAGTCACCCCCCATTATGTGGTTGATTTTGCCATTTCTAGTGGCACGACCTTGTGTCTGGCCACCTTAGTACACCCAATCTTCTACTTCAAGTGGAATTAGCCTAACCTTGCTGAAATTAATTCCAGCATGTTTGAAAATCCTCGGGACAACAACTCTCTTAGTGTGATGCTGTTGTCTACCAATTTTGCCCTCAATGCCGCCACTATTGTGTGCTCACCATCAAATTCACATGGATTACGAGGTAGGGGACCTTGAACTTATAATTTCATTATAGCATGCTTTGATTGTGTAGTGGTATGCTATGAGTTTATAACTTAATGTTTTGCTTGATAAATGCTAATTAAATGAACACGTGTTTATGTATGTGAATTGTGCGTTAGTGAGGACTAAGGGTACGGTAGTAAGTTGTTATGAATAATATGTATGTGATCAGAGCATGTGATAGATCTTCGTTGTGGGCTGGTGGTCTGTGATAGATGAGCACGAGTATGTGCATTTGATTATAAGTTTGTTGAAGGAGTATCTTATGGGCCATGATGAGGAAACTACAACTGTAAGTCAAGTGAGGAAAGGCGTAAGATTGACAGGTGAAGGTTATATTTGATGAGGGTGGAGAATTAGTTTGGATAGAGTCAGGTGGTACGTTGGAACAATGAGCAGAAGACCTAAGCTATGTAAGGATTTGGAAGATTCAAGGTTCTTAACGTCATTGGGGGATTATGAATTAGAGATAGTGGACAACATAATTGTACCCGCATAATGTACGTAATATGAATTGTAATAGAAAATAATGAGTAAGAAATTAGTAAGGGTTTGATGATGGGACTTAGGTCTAAGGGGTTTCATTTGAGGAGTTCGAGTAAGATGTTTTGGTTTTAAGGTAATTGGTGTAAAATGTAAGGCTGTAAGCATATGATGGTAAGAGTGTAAGTATGGAATTCGAGTTTAAGTAAGGCTATGTAGAGATTCATAAGACTATAAGTGTAAGGGTGGGAGATGAGCTAAGTAAATAATGCTACCTTTGTGGATTAGAGCTAAGTAGATTCCTACCCAAGGGTTGCACCATATGTTTTCTGCCCTTAGTTGGCACTGTATGGCCCTTATTGGCATTGTATGGCCCCAGAGAGTGGGCATTTGCATGCTCAGGTAAGTAGTATCATTGATCTTCTCTTACCTATTTGTTCCTGTGCCCCATGAGCATAGGTGTGCCTTGCCTTCGGAAAAGTCCATGGTATCTGGTTGCTCCCCAAAGGTGAAAGTGATGCCCTAGTGGCATTCATTTCATTTCTGACACTGGAGCTTATTAATTGTAATGAGTTTCAGTTGTCAGTAGTATGTGTACAACAATAAGAGTAAGTTATATGCATCAGATTTTGAGTAAGTAGTATGTGTAAGATTTAAAGTAAGTGTAAGTGTGAGCTTCTAAAGAAGACATAAGAGTACATTTATGCGTAAGAGTAAGATAATATGAGTAAGATCGTACAAGTAAGTTCGTACGAATAAGGTCGTACGAGTATGTGTATGTTGTAAGTATAAATGTACAATTGTATGAGTAAGTTGGTAAGACTCTAATTCAGAGTATAAGTGTGAGAGCACGACATAAGTGTAATGATCCTAATTTTTTGACACGTTATTTTTATAAACTTTATAATCTAATAATTTCCTAAGTCTAGTTATAGTTTGTTGAGATGAACGTAACAAGTCAAAAAATGCATAAATTAGAGGTCGGGAACAAAAGTTACAACCTTGGAAAGCATGCTCTAACCTGCGAGACCCACTTTTCAAATATGGGTAAACCAGTTCATAAGTGGTCTAGTCTCGTAGGACTCTTTAATATGAGCTCAATGGTACTAAGAATGCGCAAAACGGAGTTCGAGATATGAAGTTACGTTTATTTGAAGGTTTTACAAAAATATATTCCGGCTCAGCTTGGCACAGCATGACAAACACGCGTTCATCACATGTGCGCCACCAATTTTGGTGGTGCCCATCAGAACGGTAGCAGTGCCACCATTTCCAACGGCACACCGCCATTCCCTCAGCCTATAAATTCTTCCCTCCGGTCATTTTATTCCACCCAAGCCCAGTTCTTACCCCTTTCACTATTTCCTATTTCTAACCCGTCTTAAGTCCGAATTATGCGATCCAAGACCCATTTCCTGCTAAATTGAGGGTGCTCTATACACCGGAAGGGTTATTTTCCTGAGGTGACCTCTCTAAAACCCAAACAAATTGTGCCCCTTCCCTAATCCTCCCTTTTCTTCTTTTTACTATTTTTGGACCGTTTTAAATCCTTTTCACTCCATTCAAAAGCCCAACCCCACTAAATCACGTGTTCTATGCGTTGGGACCATTATTCTGCTAAAATTCCCACTCGAAGGCCAATATCTTAAAGAGGGACTCTTTTTATTCTACGAGGTGATTTTTGGATATTCTGCACGTGTTATAGGTAGGTTGCTTTAAATTCTAATCGTATGCCGAGATTTTGACTCACCAAAGTTTTGCTATAGATTTTTCTAAAAAGAAACTCTATCCTTAAAAGCTTCTCTTTTCAAAAAATTCTCATAGTTTTGGGTAATCGTACGCTCTAAATAGTTCTTGGTTTCTTGAAACTAAGGATTATTATGATGATTCTAGATACCGCCAAATTTGGCATCTGGCTCGCACACGACTAGGATATCAAAGGAAATTCCCTTTCCTTCTGTCTCTCATTGCCCCATGAGCGCGGGTGTAAGTCGTCTGGTATCACAATATTTTGTGACGATGTTTTCGTACTTGTATCATTTTCTGAATGATTTTGAAAGAAAGATGGCACGATATTTTTATGTGCACGAAGCATATTTTTAGAACTTAACTCAGCCTACTGAGTATGAATTTACTCACCCACCCTCATATTTTGCAGGTGTGTGACTCAAATCTGAAGGAATTGATGAAGAGCTTTCTTAAATACCAGTTTTGTACTCTTTTTTGTATTTTATGTAAATTTTGTATTGACTGATGTATAAGGGCATGTTATACCCAATTTTAGAAATCTTTGTATAATACAAAGTATGATGTAATTACTCTTTTGGTATATGGTGATCCTTGGCAATTGTAATTAAACTTCGTTAAGTTTTCAAAATTTATTTTCTTTATTTCAAAAAAATATGAGGGGTGCTACAATAAGAGTAAGTGTAAGTTCAGCTAGTACGATGATTTGTGTATGAGACCATATTTATGTTTCATATTTTGTTTGCTTCATGTGTAGTTGCATGAATACATCTATGTATGAACTTATGAAGTTCATTAATTTATTTTCCCCAACTGGGTATTTTCCTACTGAGTATGAAAATACTCACTTACCCTATGTTTAGCTCCTTTGTCTAGAGGCTTTTGCAAGTCAATCAATAGCTTATTGTTCCTCGTTGGTTTTCTTTCGTTGAAATTTAGCTTGTGCAAGATTTAATCAAGTTGAGGAGTGAAAGATTTTTCATGCCTATTATGTTACGAAATTTTGGGTTGATCTAGTGCCATATGCATAAGCACATGTTTTTACCCTCTTATGTTATTTTATTCATTTGCACAATATGTATGAATAGAGGTCGAAGGGATTAAATTGGCTTGTTTTAAGGGGGGTGAAGAGGTTTATTGCCCAATTGGTCTTGCTAGTAAAAACAAAGTGCTGACCACATATGCCAAATTTAAGGTGTGATGAATTTTGTAACTATATAAAAAGGAAGAGTAGTCGTCGAACTTGATGCAAAATGTTTTGGCCTTGTATTGTCCCAACCAATATTAATATAAGTCACTATAAAAAATGTTCATCCATATTTCCCTATTTAGCAAACGAGGTAGGACAACATATCTATCATAAATATGTATGTATTTGCCACCCAGTTCAACATCCTCATTGCTCAGACACTTTCCAAGTCAAGGCCATGGCTGATGCGTGTATGCCTGGCCATTCTCCCTTGGGGAAGCACCTGCTTCAACTATCCGAATCCTACTTCCCATGTGCACCAAAACTGAATTCCGATGCAATTTGAACAAAAACTGTTGTATCGCACTTGTGGTTCCATCCTACCATAGCCACCATGAGCATCCACCTCAAACCTACTCCTCTGCATGCCATACCAAATGATTTGATGATAACATAGGCTATGTTCGTAATACGAAAAGAGGAAAATTCAAATCTTATGGGTAAACATGGAATAATTAAATCCAAATATAAATAATAATGTCATAAAGTTGAAATCAATAATATGTACATTATACAGGGATGAATAAAGGACATACTCTACTCATCTCTTGTAGCTTGAAGACTTATACATGAAAACAACCATCCTTACATACACAAATTGATTTCCTCTAGTGTTGTTAAATCAACCATTTGCCTATGGTTGTTAAGTTTATTCATATCACCACCATTTCTATGATTAGGAGATAAGGAAACAGTGAGCATCAAAAGTGTGCTCTGTTTGATTGCATAATCATTCAACATTGCACTATTTGACTCTTCCTCTTTGTGCATGGAAATACATGATAAGACCAAAACACAATTAAGAAAAATATAAATGATAACAACGTAAACAAAAACATGTTGAGGAAGGAAGTATGTGCTCCTAAAACTTCCGGTTGATTTACCAACGGTTTGTGCTCAAAACCATGGCTTCTTTCATTAAAGAATAGGTTCATTTTAGTAAAGCACTCCCATCTCTGTCCCTTCCTTCATAAGCAATACATCAAGTACGAATGAATTTAACATTAGAACAAGTAGGACTATATGCATTACCAATTTTATGCAGATGTTATGAATCATGCTAAAAAATATTTACTACATAACATTCAATTTTACGCAGATGTTATGAATCCTACAAGTATCATGATCATGTTACAAACATTCGTAATAAAAAATAAAGGCCTAGCATATTACACTGGTGTGTCTTTGTATGTGGCCTTTTCATGAACAAGCAAGAACTTCCTATACATATTTTATAGGGAAATTTATTAAAATAATAATAAAAAAAAATAATTACCAAAATATACCACTTTGGGAAATATTTCCCAAAGTGGTGTTCGTTTTTGCTACGCTGGCGCCAGCGTGGCTTTTTTTTTATATTTTTTAAGTTAATTTCGTCGTTTAGAACCACAAAATTGGCTTGAATACGATTTCATCGTTCTAAACGACGAAACCTTATATTACTTGACCCGGTTTCGTCGTTCAGAACGACGAAACTACCACACTTGTGTTATTTCGGGCTCGGTCGTGGGAGGACACTGATTTCGTCGTTCTAAATGACGAAATCAACTAATTTTTTTTTAAAATTACTATTTAAAACTAATTTTATCACCTGTCCCTGTTCATTCATTCAAAACACAGAACACAAAACACACATAAATATGCACGACTTCATTCATTCCACCCATAACAAATATAAGTAAAGTACATCATATACGAGTAACAAATATAATACATCACAAGTAATATCATAATCTCCTACATCCTTGTCCTCGCCCTCGCCCTCGTCCTCGACAGGGGTGTACGAGCTCCTCATGATCTACCTCTGGCTGTGGCTCTAACTCTGGCTCCAACTAGGGCTCGGGCTCCGACTGGGGCTCGGGCTCCGGCTGTGACTCCATGTCAGGCTCCTGCTCGAGCTCTGGCTCAGCATAAGTAATAGATGGTACAATACGAGCTGGCCGATGTCGTCTATAATATAAAATCGGATCTGGCTGAAGGACATGTGTAGTATCTGGAAATGATGAACCTAGAGGAGAGCTATATGCTGCTGATGATGATGGAATATCAGGGCATGAAGAGTGCATCGGCTGCATCTGAGCGGCCTCGTCGACAGGATAATCTCGATGAACATCCGTGATCACCGAATGAGGTAGTGGCAAGCTACGAAGGACATCATTAGACGATCTAATCACCGACTCACATGCTGCTGCTAAGTCCTCACGCGAAATACAGGTGACAAGTGCATCACTCAAATACGCATTAGTATGTCGAAGCTGACGAAGCTATAAAAAAATAAATTAAATATTAGATAAATAATTAAAACAAAATAAGAAAATAATATATGCCTTAATTAACAAAGTTGTACTTACTAGAGCTGCCTCAGATGCTCCCCTAGGCTGATATGTCATCTCCTCTACATCATCGCGCGGTAAAATATATCGCCGTGTAATCGGTAAATACCAGTGCATATAAGTACTACGAACATCTCGCAATGTCGTAACCAGCTCCCCTCTAATAATAGTGGATCTCCTATCCTCCCATCGAGCAATATACGATGCATGATATATAGCCCAGTCGGTAATATGGCGGCCCTGTCGAGTGATGCGATGGACAAACTCGACAGTAGAAGGTGGGACCCCTTGCTCCAGGTTAAACTGGAGCATTACACGATCTGGCACATACATCTCTATAATCTCATAACATATGAGAGGGGTTCGAGAAAGCCACACCTCTCGACCGTCAGTGCAGAGTGGAGGTATCACAGCGAACAAGTCCTCCGAGTACGGCTGCCAAATAATCTATATAATATATAAAGATAAGTTAGTTTAAATAACGACAATTTTTTTTAAAATCATTATATAAAAAAGTTCAACATGGCAATAAAATTACCTGGTATGGCCGCTGGTGGTCTAACTCCCCTCTATACAAACGGAGGACTCCTTGTGGATTTTCGGTTCTCTTCTTCCGAACATTCCACCTTAAGGAGTTAAATTTAAGAAATGAGTTCAGCATATGTTCATAAAACGTTGCACAAAAAGTAATGTGGTAAACATAAATACAACCTACCTCGCCCCTAATGGAGCACCCTCGACCAAGCGACCCATCTCAGCAGTTGGTCGGCCGATGTGTAAGTGCTCCCACGACCATAACTATGTCATAAAATAGTGATAACAAATATTAGAAATAAAAAATTATACGTGACTAAAACTCCAAGTAAAGTTACACAATTATTTACCTGAAGAAGAGTCAGACAGCCCGCAATCCCCGAGGTCATGGCCTGGCATGCCTTTCCTAACTCTCGGTATAAGAATGCGAGAGTAGCACTGCCCCATGAATAAGTGCCAGCCATGTCAAAGTCGTGAAGGAGAGAGAGATATGAAACATGCACGTGGCTGCTCGTGGTATCCGCAAATATAGTGGCTCCAAGTAAATGCAATATGTAGGCTCGTGCATGCTGCTCGATAACTATCTCTGTAGCATCGGCTGGGAGCTCACGAAACTCCTGTAACAGCCATCGTAGGCTCACTTAGCTACCACTCATCACTGTAGGAGGAGGAGCTCTACCAAGAAGTCTAAGTAATATATCCATAAGAGCTCCTCCTGTCGTGCCTGTCACCAGACGTCCATCAATACGGAGTCCTAATAGAACTGCCACATCCATGAGCGTGATGGACATCTCTCCATATGACAAATGAAACGTCTGTGTCTCCCTCCTCCATCTCTCAACAAGAGCCGTCAATAGAGGCCGATCGAGACGAACATACTGTAGATGAATGAAATGGCCGAATCCCGCTCGCTCGATATAAGGTAATATACGCTCATCTATAGGCCAATGGCGGAGGTATTTAAAATGTTCGGTGCACTCAAGGCACCCGGGGTCCTATAATAAATTTTAAAATTATAACATGTCGTATTATATCAACCAAAAAACAATGAAACAAATTTTAAAAAAAGTTATCATACCTCTCCTCTCCAAATAGCAGCAGACCTATGTGACTCCTGCTCTACGAGTAAAGAAGCGTCACTCGGGCCTGGCCCGTAAAAAGGCTCTGCATGATCCATATGATCTGTGGAAGATGAAGATCATATCATTAATCGTAAGGAATACATGCGTACATAACTAAAAAATATAATAAATACAGAGGTTGATTATATGTTTACCAATCAACAGAAGGGTTTCTACATGATTTACTATTATGCCCACTTTGTTTACACCTATCGCATTTATATCCTCCTCTACCATCTCTTTCCATTGTTCTGCGGTCCATGGTATTCCTAATGCGAACAAACCGTGGGCGACCGGGTTGCCTTGTTGCTATCGGTGGGTATAACACAAACGGTATATCCCTCTCCCAATACTCCTGACCACGAGGAGAATAAAATTCTGCAGAGTACACATTTCTATAAGTAGAAGATGTGTAAAATAGTGATGCATTGATTGGCTCCCGCCACTTTGCCCACACGGCGATAAGGTGCGAGTAAGGATAACCATAAACCTGAGGGATGTTGCATGTACAAGTATGCATCGCAGCATTTACCATAACCTTGCGGGCACGAATTGATGTCACTTCATACTGACTCCTGTTCATCCTATTAACTATATACTCCCCAATTTTTCTTGTTTGCTCTCTCAATATGGCTTCCACTCTAGGAGTATATGGGGTGACTATGGCAGAGGTGGCAGAAGATCGTTTAACAAAAAAATTTATGAGCCGATAAAAGATAGCTGACACTAAAGCCTGCATGGGTAACCCTCGTGCCCCCTTCAAGACGCTATTTAAACTTTCAGCCATATTTGTAGTCGTTATGCCAAATGTCATAAAACCACCGTGTGCAAGGGACCACTGTGCAGGATGCAATTCTCCTCCTAAGAGGAGATGTTTTGCCCTAGGACTCTCTTGACCAATCAAGTCCATTTCAGCATCAAACTTTTCTATTGTGAGTGCACAAGCTGCTACCCCAATCAAGTCCGTCAGTGTATCATTTTTAAACTCCATCTTAAAATTTGCTTTTATGTGACGGATGCAATAACGATGGTGGTAATCCGGTTCTGGAAGAACCTCAGGCACTGCCTTCTGAAGCCCCTTATGTCGATCTGAAATAATGATGATGTTCGTCATGCCCATCAGTACATGATCCCTCAATTCCATTAGAAACCATTTCCAATTGTCTCCGTCTTCCTTCCCGACAAGCATGAATGCAAGAGGAAATAACCCATTATTTCCATCTGTAGCCGTTGCAGCCATAAGAGCACCAGGATATCTGCCATACAAGTGAGTGGCATCAACGCCAATCACAGGGATGCAATGTCGAAACCCAGCTATAGACGGCCCAAAGGCCCAAAACAACCATCTAAATCTCCTACAAGTGCCACCATCTGCACGAGGTACTACATCATCCTCTAAGAGGTAGTAGGTGTCAGGATTGGCTTCTTGCACCGCCCTTAGGTACATTGGCAACAATTTATACGATTCAACCCAATCTCCATAAATGGCTTTGATCGCTATATTCCTTGCTGCCCATGTTTTCTTATAAGATATGTCAACATGATACTTCTCCTTCATTCTTTGAATAATATCCCCTGGTGTGAGAGTTAATTCGGCTTGGATAGCGGGCATTATGACCTTCGAAATAAAGGAGGCACTGCACTGCCTATGATCTGTGCTAAGCTGGGCATTCCGACATGTGTGGTCACCTTTGTACATCTTCAAATTAAAGAACCCACCACCCCTTTTGATTGAGCCATGCACTCTCCAAGGGCAAGTTTTATCAATGCACTTCACTGTATACTCCGCCAGATTTGTTCGTACAACCTTGTATTCAACATGATTTTGAATGGAAAACTCCTGCAAGGCTGTAATGAATGCTTCTTTATTCTCAAAGATGCGGCCAACGTATAACTCATCTTCATTTTGTTGGTCCAAATCCATTGTAGAATTCACTGCAGCATCTATCTCCTCATCTGTGATGTGTGCATAAAGTGGCTCCACTTCACAGCACGGCGGCTCTTCATCATCTACATTCATATCGTTCCCAGCAATGGAATTGTCTACCGCATCATCCCCCTCGCCGTCAACCATCTGTTGAGCACTTTCTTCACCTCTAACCCCTTCTACATTCATATCAGAATCTTCTCCACTTACTTCGTCAATATTATCTTCACCTTCATTATCCTCATTTTCATCAATATCTTCACCGTAGACATATCCCCCCCTACATATAAACATCGCATATGTATTAAATTTCGTAAGCCTAAAAAAGTTGAATTCATTTATAAATATATATTTCACCTCTGATTAGATGGTCCAGCATCGGTATGACCAACATACGTGTAGGGGTAATGAAGGCCCATCGAACTTTGAGTTTCATACCATGCACCGCCTTGAGACATTGGAACGTTAAATGGCTCGTGTGCATGCGTCGTAGACCTTCCATATTACACACAAAATCTCAAAATTTAGCTAAACGTATTTTCATTAAAGGATAATAAGATTGAAAATGTATTCACAACTAAATCAACCCTTACCTCCAAGTAGGTCCACTTCCATCGTAAATAGGGGCACTTGCATATGACTTTCATTGTTCACATTTCTATCCGAGCCCCTTTGTGAGCTTCTGTGAGAGCTCCTATGTGAACTACTTCGCCTTCCACTAGTCACTCGGGCCTCTTTTTCGAGAAATAACTCGAAAGAAATTATGTGACGCGAGTGGTGAAACATAAAAGCCATTGATGAATCATCATTTATGTTCATTAGTATCATTCTCGATCCATAGGACGGAATATTACATTTGATAGTAATTTTCCATCTTCTTCGATCCAACCCAACCTTACTTGCTACGTGCATCTCAAATTCATCAAATGTAGACGGTTTCTTCATTAATAATCCTTCTATGCGTCCGTCGTAGTTAATGAAAAAACTAATCATTTCTTCTGCCATTTCTATTCAATTAATTCATAAATAATAAATAAAATTAATATTAGATTAAGCAAACTAATACTAATATCTACTCTAACAAATATATTTTAAAAATATATACGCATAGAAACTAATAACTTTACCAAGTATATAAGCATATCATTAATACTTTATATTAATGAGTAAATTTTCTAATTAATAAAATTAGACATTTAATGTAATAACGCATACAATGTCACATATCATATAAAAACATGTTCAAAAACTCAAATCCTCTTTATTTTCCAAAATTTGAGGGACTTGCCATCTTAAAAAACAAAAAGTCATTAATTAAAAATCCATCTCAATTTAATAATCTTAAACAAAAAAACACACACAATGACTTAGAACAATACTTCTACAATTAGGGCTAAATGATAAGACATTCAAAACTTCAAATTTTTTCAATGTAATATACAAAAACTATATTTCTTCAATGTAATATATAAAAAATATATTACAACAATTAAAAAATAGGTAAATAAAAAAAATAGAAAAACACATACCAAAAAAATGAAATGGGAGCGGTTCGACGTGGGCAGCGGCGGGCTAGACCAAGGCAGCGGCGGACTGAGGTCGGCGGAGGCGGGCTGGACGGCGGCGGCGAGTTTGGCAGCATCCGAACGTCGGCAGAAGCGGCGGAGCGAAAACACACTGGAACGCGACGGGAGGCAGAGCGGAGTCGCAGATATAACGACGATGATTTCGTCGTTCAGAACGACGAAATCAACTTAAGTTGATTTCGTCGTTTAGAACGACGAAATCAATGTCCTCCCACGACCGAGCCCGAAATAACACAAGCGTGGTAGTTTCGTCGTTCAGAACGACGAAATCAGCTTAAGTTGATTTCGTCGTTCTGAACGACAAAACCGGGTCAAGTAACATAAGGTTTCATCGTTTAGAATGACGAAATCGTATTCAAGCCAACTTCGTCGTTCTAAACGACGAAATCAACTTAAAAAATATAAAAAAAAGCCACGCTGGCGCCAGCTGCTTGGCTGGCGCCAGCGTGGCAAAAACGAACACCACTTTGGGAAATATTTCCCAAAGTGGTATATTTTGGTAATTTTTTATTATTATTATTATTTTAATAAATTTCCCTATTTTATATGTAACAAAAAATGCACATACCATATATCAACCCTCTTTGTATTGAAAAAGTGTAACAGCTTGACTCCCTCTTAGTTGGGAGTTGTCCATAGGCCGAAATTTTGCTCACAATAGCCAATTCCCAACTAAAATTTGTCAACGGAGATTGTTCCCTTGCACATGTTGTCCTCAATTGTACATGTATTGAGCTCAGCCACATGTCTCATTTTCTTCTTTTTCTTCCCCTTTGGAGTTAGAGGGATGAGCTTTGGTACGAATGGACATGTCTTACACTTCTAATTTCTTCAACTCCCAGCTTGTGGACTAGCTATGGGACTTGTGTAGATGTTGAAAACTATGAGATAGTAGGAGTTGATGATGGAGGTTGGCCAGGAGGAGGAGTTGGGCATTAGACCGGGTCCCCGCCCATTATCGCTGTACAAGTATTGTGATAGTGACCATATTGCTTGCACTTATGACATTGTACTCTCCTTTTTTCTTCACCGTGAGACAGTATTTGCTTCTTCTTGATCCTTCCTCATCGTGCCTTCTCCTTTGGAGGCCTCAACTTAAGGCTCTTTACATCTTTAGGTGTCTCCCATCCTTTATGTTCGAGGACTGGATGTACTCCCTTGCTATAGATTTGGCTATATATTTTTGTTGTGTAGAACGGGGAGCAATAGTCAACATAATTTAGTCTTCGGTGGCCACATGATGCCAACGCATGTTCACAAGGTAACTCCATTTGCTAAAACTTTCCACATGTACAAGTCTTTGCTAGAAAGTCAACCTAATCATCACCTCTTTCGTACCTAGTCAAGACCTCATGGCCACTTATGGGATAGCACATCATACCTCTTGCTGCTTCATTACACTTCTGAATCTTGCTTGCAGCAAATTTTGTCATGTAACCATTCCCATTCTCTCCCTCCAATCCAAGCTTGTACCACAGATCTTAAGCCTTCAAATAGATGACCTCAATGATCATAACAATGGGGAAGTGTCGTTGCTCCCTAATCATTCCATTGAAGACTTCACAAGGGTTGGGCATGACAATGTTATACCCGGGCGATGGTAAGTAAGCACTAACCCACTTTGCCTTATCAATTTCTATGAACCATTTGTGGGCCTCAGGGTTTTTCTCCTCAATGATAGCCATTTCTTTCCTATATGTCTTCACCCTAACTGCTTTTGCTGCCCTGATGAACTTACTGTTCAAACCTGTGTCTTTGAAATGTGCAAACATGTTCTGATATATGTGAAATGCACAATATCCATGTGCAGCATATGGAAATATTTGAGTACTTGTGATGTGATTGCTCTATGCTAATCAGAAATTATCACTAGGCCCTCAAAATAACCATGGTAGGTTTGCAAATGTTCAAGGACCCAGCCCCATGTATTATTATTCTCTCCTTCTCCGATAGCACAAGCAATAGGGTATATATGGTATCACTATCCAAAGTAGATATCACAAACAAAGTCCCTTTGTACCTTCCTTTAAAGAATGTGTCGTCTATACATATAACCCTTCGCATGTACTTCTTGAAGTTCTCTATGGCTTCTCCAAATGGAGCAAAGCATATCTCGAAGGTCATATCTACTGTGTCATACTAGAGAGTAGTTGAGGTGCCCGGATTTGCCTTCTCCAACTCAAAAAAGTAGGTAGCCAACTCGGCATATGATGACTCATAGGATCCTCTAAACATGTTAAACACCGCAACCTTCGACTTATGTGCCTTTGCATACTTCATCTTCACTCCATATTCTAAATCGACATCAACTTGAATATCCTTTGGAGTATAAGCAACACATTGCCTAAGGCATTTGACGACTGAGTCAGCTATAATACCTGGTTTTGCTTGTTTGTGATCTCCTTCAAATATTGGTTTCCCACATGTATGAACATTGTTCATCCTTCACTTTGAATATACTACAACAATTCTTTATCGCTACATGTCTTCATGGACATCCCGACATATTGCACACAACTGTGAATTGAGATTTATTTGAATATAATACCTTAAACACAAAGTTGTTGTGCATAGCATACTTGGTTAAGGAAAATATGATTCCCCTAGAGCCACAACATCATAAAGGACTATGACTTTTGGCAATGGTCATGGTCAGATTGTGTCCAATCCCACCAAATGTGGCAAACGAGGAAGAAGAGTAGGAGGAGAAGAAGTCAGTCTCAATGGCAGATGCAAGGGAGGCCATAGCAGCAACGATAGAGCTGGAGGTGGAATGGGGTTGGGAGGAAGAGGGGGAGGTTGGCAGTTACTATTTAAGTGGGTTACTAGAGCTTGAGAGGAAGAAGAAAAAAATATGGGTAGTTAGGTCACTTTATACCACATGTGTGGCCTCTTACATGTGCATAAGTGTATTTAGTGCATTATTTGTATTACACATATATTCTAGCCATTATACATATTATATAGTCTATAATTTGTTAGTGGTGAGCAAATTTTTTTGGGCTTTGGCCCACCTAATAATTTCTCATGAGCACATCCAACAACACAACAATCAGCTTCAGATTTTGCATATTAATAATCAATGGGTCGTTAAGTAAAAGGTTTTGCTAAAGTTTAGGTCATTGTGTTAAAGTTTTCAAATTCTTTAATATTTTTCACAAGAATTCACATTTCTTAGCTTTGTGACTTTTTCTGTCTTTTTGCCCTTATCCTCGTGTCTCCCTCCATCCGATCCCTTACACTCACAATGTCTTCTCTAGCTCCCAAGGAAGACTTTTTTAGCCTGATCCATTGCCTTTTCTACAAAAGAAGAGACCTACACCTCCCAGGCAGAAGCAATGGTAGTGGCACTTCCGCACTCCACCTCCTCCTCCTCTTCTATGGTTGTATTCTCCACATACCTCTCCCCTTCTCAAGGCCCTATCATTCTTTATTATGAAATCCATTGTTCTTCCTCTCCTCAACACTTAGTGGAAGGTGATTTAGCTCCAACACCAATGACCACATCTCCATCAACTTCTCCGACTGAGACAATGACAACAGTGGAAAGCAAAGCAAAAACCTCATTGACCAATCATAGCTCCCCTTGGCAAATAATCCCTTCAGCAAGAGGCCTATCTTCTAGAAATGATGGGCACCTGGATCTGGCCCAATGCGGGGATGTACACAACAATATTTGAGGTGTATGTGAAGGGGGAGAACTAAGAAGGCATAGGAGGGGAAGGACCTGTTAGAGGAGATGAAGGGTAGGGGTATTGGGGAAAAGTTTTGATAGATGTGTCAAAAGTTTTTCAACTTTGCTCAAATAGTTTGAATAGTATAATTAAAAAGTATTAACAATAGTGTCAAAATTTTTTAACAACTGTGTTAAAATGTTTCGACAATGGTATTTGACGCATATGTGAAGGGGGGAGGAGGTGAATGAGGTGAAACCCAATGCTTACACCTACGTCATGCTGATTAAGTCTTATCCAAGGATGGGAAATTGGGTGATGCCAAGAAGTATCTTCTAGAGATGATGGGCTTTTTTCTCATTTCATTGTTTAAACTTAGGGAGAAGTAGATGGAGATAGTCGACACTTGTTGTCTAAGATTTGCTTTATTTTTTATTTTATTGAATTAATTTGTTAAGATAGTTTATTGTAAAGACTTAGATATTATCACTCATCATGTTGTCTTATATCCACTTTAACGCAATAAATCTGATTGTTGACTGTTGACTTTCTACTTTCAACTCTCACTATGAGGTTTCGCTTAGAGTTAAAACAGCTCAAAATCAAGTAAAAATAAAAACACTCTTAGTTTTGAGTAGTTTAACATGTTTGTGGGTTTATTTTTTTAATATTTAAGGTTGTAGAGAAAAAAATAAATTCTTAATAGCTAGCTCTACCAACTAGTTTGTGACTGGTCATGTTAGATTCCAAGAGGGAGGATGTGGCGACCGTTAGAAAATAATATACGTCAAAATCTGTGTAATTATTATCCCACTCAGCACGTGTTACATCACATGTGAACCCAATGTGACGGCCCGCCATACGGATCTATGAAAGGTATAAAACATAAGAGTTTTTAGAGTTGACGCACAGCTAAAGTATTACATATAACATAGTAGAAAATTAGGACCTAGTCCAAAATATACTGTATGTAGAGCAGTCATATCACAAAATTACAAAATACAGGCCAAGCTTTTCATAAAAATCATAATATTACAGAGATTGAAAAATATTTAAAAGAAACTAAATAGATAGTTCTTCGGTTGACACCTCCAGGTTGGTTTTACTACCTGCATAGTCTGAGGGTGGGTGAGTATTTTTATACTCAGTAGGTGGAATCAAAATCTAATTTAATGCTAAGTAAAAGATTGTAATAATTTTTGCATAACATATTCAGAAACATTTTCAAAAAACACCGGTTCATCCGATGACGATAAATCCAGAGCCGTGATACCAAACGGCGTTCCTCCAATGCTCATGGGGCAATCGGAAGCTCAGAAAGCAGGAGTTTTCCCATGATACTCCATACCTATATGTGCGTGCCAAATACCGATAATTTCTTCGGTAGGTATCCAAAAAATATTGTTCTAGGTATAACCCAAGAACTCTCCAAAAAACACACATATCATGTCATAATTTTAATTAAATAAAACATGATATATGTAAAGCATTTCTTTTTGAAACCATAAGAAAAGACGTATGATTGAATAAAAACGGTCCATAAAAATAAAGCATACAAGCAAAGCTTAAGTTTAGAGTTTAAGACTCCCTACCTTAAGGTCGGAGTAGAAAGTTTGTGGTAGCATAGAGCTTATACTGAAAGTCCGGCCCTGTCACAGCTTCCGGCACAGTCGATTTAGTTAAGAACGTCTTTGAAACTGGTTGAATCGGTCACTTTCACCTCCAGTTAAAACTTCTGACTCTCCGTTCTGAGCCATTTTAAACAAGAATCCCTCCGAAATAAGACACTTACGGATAGGTTTTACCGTAGTTTCATCATGGGCCCGCTTATGATGCGCGCTTCTACGATCGCTACATACGACCACTACCTCCGAATCAAGTGCTTCAAAAACCTTTATGTTCGGTTTTTAGAGTTCTACAATATTCATTTCGGTTCAATATTCAAAATAATATTCTAATAATATATAAAAATTCTAATAGTATAACTTACCTAATATATGGGTTGTCACAGAGGAAGAGACAACTAAGGAGAAAAATGAGAGGAGGATAGAGAGGAGGAGAGGAGTGAGTTTAATATCCGACTAGAAGAGTATAGTGGATCACTAGATTACCCCAGATTGATTATCTATCAAAGATAAAGACTGCAAGTTCTAGCCTCGATGCACAAGAATTTAGTTTTAAAGCGGAATAAATAAATCCAAGTATTAAGCTCTATCCACAATCAATTAATCATCAAACTACACATGCAAACCACATAAGGATTTAATATGAAAAAGCCAAACACAGGTAAAAAACTAAAACAACCTCAATCAAATGCTCAATCAATGAACTATAATTGTTTCGAAAGTACTATACTAAAACAATAACCAACCAACCTTAAGACATGATACATATTCCTTTTTTTCAATCTTCTCTTGTTGTTGGCCTTCAAGTTTCTCCCTCCTTGTCTTCGTGTCTTTGATCTGTCTTCTTCTTCTTCTACCAACTCAAACAAGAACCCCTTCCTTTCTCGTTGATTTATCTCTTGAGATTATTCAACTTCTTTGAAGAACTTTGCTAACTCTCTTATCTAAAATTTATGTTTGAAATCTTTTCTTTAGTTGTGTATTAGCATCATAAATTCACCATTGATATTCTCTTCAAACTTCTTTGTGAATTTTCAAGGAAATCAATATGAAAATGTCTCTCCCTTCTTCTTCAGTTATTTTTAGGCTTTTCTCTAGTCAATTTCGTCACTACTTATCCTTTACATAAGTCTCCAAAATGATTTGCTACTTTGACTTCAACAAGGAAAGAAATCCAATCTAGAAAGGCTTTTTTAGGGTAACTATAAATGCTAGTAATCGATTGTTCATTATTTTCTAAACACACAACTCCTTGAGTGATCAATCAATTTACAAAGAGATTGATCGATAAACTCTCAACTTCGTTTTACAAATGACTGATTTAGGTGCTGTTTGATCATTTTTGGGGGCGATTGATCGATTCATCAATTTCATACAACTGTTCATTAGTAATTGGTCTATTCAATCAACACATCATTCTAGCGATTGATCAACAATACTATTTAATGACTATTTTATCCTTTTTACCCTAAAATCTTCTGAAGCTTCTGAAATCACTTCTGAAACTTGTCTATGTGATTTTGGTATGATAATGAGAACTAAATAAGCTTCATAACCCATCAACATCCTTTAGTCTTCAATCTTGAGCCATAAAAACACATATACTCCTATTTTTGAAGTCCATCAATTACAAACCTTACTCGACCACAAAAATATCTAATTAGATTTTAAGACTAATTACATACTCAAGGTTTTTGGCAAAGAAATTAGCCAAATAACTTAACATATGACACATATGCTCTAACAAGGAGGAAAGGAGAGAGAGAGAGAGGAGGAGAGGAGGATGGGGAAGGGAGGAGGAAAAGGAAGTAGGAGAGGAGGAAGAGGATGAGGTAGTGGCAAAAGAGATGAGGAAGAGAAGGCAACAGTGGAGGAGGAGTTGAAACAAAGTTAGATGAAGTGAAGCCAATGGCGAAGATGATGAAGTTGGTAGCAAAGGTGGCAGCTAATGGCGGAGCCAGTGCAGGAGGTGGCAGAGTTGAGGCTGGAGCTACTAGAAATGAGAAGCAGTGGGTTGGTGAAATTATAAGGAAGAATATGGGAAAGGGGTATTTTGGTAATTTACACCATATGTGTGGAGATCTACATGTGCATGGGGCCATTTTGTGTATTATATCATGAGAAAATGAGACATTTTGTGTAATATGTTGTATCCTAGGGTCATTTTGGAAAAATCCTCATAAAGAATGGTTTCAACCATAGAGAGGAAGAGGTATGGGAAAATACAACCATAGAAGAGAAAGTTGAGGTAGAATGCAGAAGTACCAGTGCTAGGAGGTAAAGGTCTTTTCTTCTATAGGGAGGGTGGGAGAATATGCTAAAGTGGTGTTCCCTAGGAGTTGTACATAAGATGTGAGGGTAAGAGATCAAATAGAAGGAGATGTAAGAGAGTAAGGGCAAAAACAGTTAGAAAAAGACACAAAGCTAAAAATTGGGAATTTGTGTGAAAAACATTGAAGATTTAGAATTCTTTGGACAATGACCTAATCTTCAATAAATCACTGCCGTTAAGTATGTGGGCAGGGACAACTGCCAGCTTTAGCTTGCCCCAAGTAGTGAGGGATTTACCAAACTTCATGTCAATATGTAAGGAATTTCAATTTTTCAATGTTTTCAGAATAAATTGCTATCTCTCAACTTTGTGCTTTTTAGGACCTATTTTCTCTCAGCATCTCAAATGTCAATTGTTTAATGCAAAATCAAAATGAATACTTATCACCATGTGGAAGAACAGTGCATGGTAACAAGTTCATTCTTATTAGCTTCAATGCACACCGCCCCTTGCCCTTCATCCCTATAATTCTTTTGGACCCTCTTCGTTCGCCCCCCTTCCAGTCCCTCTCTTCACTCCTCGCTCCCTTCTGGTATGTCACCCATCACCCCTTGCACCTTTCAGTTCTCTAGTTATCACCAAATATATTATATGTCCCACCCCTATTAGAATTAGATTGGAATTAGATTTCAGCTTTCTTAGATTAGGGTTCCTTTCTTAAATTAAGTAAAATTTGCCATTTTGATTTAATTACAATTCACAATTAGACTAGGATTATTTTCCTTATGTAAGTAGGATTAATTTCTAATTATCCAATAAATTGTAGTGCAGAGCTATGTGCTAATCAAATAATGAAAATTCAGCAATTCGTTTAGTTAAGTAGTTTGCTCTTCCTGTCATTCTTCTCTCCCTTCTCCCCTAAATTTTCCTTGTGTAAGACTGTGGTCTACATCACTAATATCGGAGGGTTCCCTCCTACGCCCTTTGCCCAACCTCCCAACCTTTTGACTCAATGACCGGCCCCCAATGGAAGAGCCTCACATCGCCTGAGGCCTCCTCCGCCATATTGGACCCATCAGTGCTCCGAGACATACCTGTCTCCAAGTCCTCTCCCACCCGGCATTCTCATATTACTCAACTCGAAAAAGGCATTAACGATGCAGGTCAAGAACATACCGAGGTTAAGCGATTGTTGACATTGCTTGGCCAATAGTTAGAGCCCATTAATTGTCGCTTTGAGCTCCTTGACCGCCGATTTTGTAAGATCCCTGAACTTGAACCTGTTTATTTTACTCTATTTAATTGCTTTTTTGTGGTTTAATAATAATTCTGATCGGTTTTGACTATTTTTGAAATTTAAGTTGTTAACAAAGGTTTTAACCAAAATTTTATTCACATTTTAGGTTTTTAAGTTAATTTAAGCCATTTGCAAAATTTTTAAATTTTTTTAGAATTTTTACTATTTTTCCTTAAAAAGATAGGGGAAGGACCCACCGTGAGCCCCACATGAGAATTTAGGGTCTGTTTGGATTGGTGAAAAGCAAGGGAAAGGAAAAGAATCTTTTTAAAATCTCTCAGTTTCCATTGTTTGGTGCAACAGGAATGGGAAACTAGAGTGAAAAATGAGAGAAAATGGATGAAAATTTGGCCCAAAAATTTTCCACTCATCAACCCATGGATTTTGGGAGAAAATCATTGTATTAAATACTTATGTCTTACTGCTACTACCACCATTACCATCATTGCCGCCGCCACTATCATTGCTACTGTCACTGCCGCCACCACCACCACCATCACCGCCACCACCGCCACCACCGCCACTGCCGCCGTTGCCACCACCACCACTACTGCCACCACCACTGCCACTGCCGCCGCCACCACCACCAATGTCACCGCCACCACCATCGCTGCCGCCGCCACCACCACTGCCACTGCACCACCACCATTGCTACCGCCGCCACCACCACTGCCACTGCTACCACCGCCACCATCACCAATGTCACCGCCGCCACCACCACCACCGCTACCGCCGCTACCACCACCACCACCACCAATGTCACTGCCGCCACCACCACTACAACTGCCGCCGCCACAACCGCCACCACCGTCACTACCACCACCACTACCACCACTATCACTGTCAATTTTCTCTAACATCATTTGTGTAACCAAACAGTAGAAAATATTTAGGAATCTCCTAGTTTCTCTTTCACCTAGATTCACTTTCTCTTTCTCTTTCCCTTTCTCCCAGTTTCTACCAATTCAAATAGACCCTTAGGGTTATTAGCCCTAAATGACCCTAACATTAACTTAAGACCCTGCGTAATTATGTCAAAAATTTTAGACATCAAATTTAGTTTTAAATAAGCAAGTTTTATAATTTTTAGTATAAAATCCTATTTGTACCTTACTAGTTAATTAGGTCTACCCCACCCTTTACTATAAAAGGAAAGGCCCAACAACTTTCCCAATTGGGAAACAGTTGAGACCTGGAGCTTAGGAAACTAATCCTTATTTTCCTAAAAGAGAAAAATATTAAGGTATGAATTTGCTTAATTTTTCATTAATCCATTAGGGTTTTGCTTCAATCTTTCAAATTCCTTCCTTTGTTTTGGATTAATCTCAATTTTCACTCAAAAACTACTGATTTGGGTTTCTATTTCAAAACCTAATTATGGTAATTTCATTTTTGGGTCTCTTGAACCTTAAATCTACTTGTTCCTGAAGGTTTTAGGTGTTTCAAAATTAATTTTGTGAAGGTATTAATAAAAATCATGTTTTTGGGTAGGTTTTGAAAAAGTTGGAGGAGCCATTTGAATTAAGAACTTGCTAGAAAGTAAGTGTTTTGGTCTTAAATGTTGCTGTAATTCAAATTTAAGTTTTGATAGGGCTTTAAAATGGGTTCCATGATTATGAGCTTTAATGGTGATTTGAGAAATGAGTAATCTTTGATGAGATTTCTTAGGGTTTTTGTTTAATGGCTAGATTTGATGTTCTATAAGCATGGATTTGATTATTATGAAATTTGGGGATGAGGTTTGATTAATTATGAAGTGTATGTGGAGTTTTGATTTTAATTTTGAAGTGAGGAAGACGAACCAGGAAATTGCCGTTATGGCGATCGAACGGCCATGCAGGCCAATCATATGGCAAGCCATTCAAATGGCCCTACAGGGCATTAGAACGACAATACAGTAAATTTGGGTGTTTTGTGTAATTTGGGTGTTTTGCTGGAAGGGTATGTTATTGATGTTTGGAAATTATGAAGAATATTTAAGTATTATGTGAAATTGCATGTTATTGGCCACACATGTTAGAATTGCTATCTTGAATCTATGATTGAATGATTCCTTATGTTTTAGCATGATTCCAGCAAGATTATAGCTAGAGAATAAAGCGATATGTCTTCATATAATGTGATTATATTATGAGTGAATGATGGTGTCATGCTTAGATTCAAGTGTGGTGTGAATATGCTTGCATAGGTTTAGTATGATGTTACACTTGACTTGAATGATGGTTTTCGATTATTTTCACCCATGATTTCAATTGGACCCATAATTAGTTGTTAATGTGCATGTGTGTGGTAGGATGATGGGCTAATTATAAGGCATGTTCATATGCTTATCATTAAGTATTTATACCATGTACACATACATGCGAGGGATTGATTATGATGATGCTTGGAACTATGATTATAAATGATGCATGAGGGACAGATGGGAGCGTGTGTCATGAATTAAGTTTTATGCATACTTTTCCCACATATGTACCATGTTGCATGCATCATAAAACAAATTTATTAATGAGACTTTCTCGATGATTAGTCGTGGTTGATCGATTGGATGCAATGATGTGAGATTACGTGCTGGATTAATCAATCATTGGCTTATCGAAAATTGTTTGGTCCTAAAGGACATGATTTAGATTTGAGTTCCAGATTGGAACATGGATCCTCCCCGGGATCCTCCTTGGGTTGAGTAGAGTAGCAATGCTATAAGAAGATTAAACTATTGAGATTATCTAAACCTTGAGAATCCAACTGATATGTCTGAGTGCACCAGCTTACCATATGTGTTGCTTGAGATTTTGGTCTTGACAAGCAGGGCTGCATGAGGGCTTCAACCTTGATGGGCAGGGGCTACTCAGGAGTTTAGGCTTGATGGGCAGGGGTTGCTCAAGGGCTTCGGCCTTGATGGGCAGGTGTTGCTTTGAGGGCTTCAGCCTTGAAGAGCATGTCTATTTGATATGGGATTGCTCGAGGGCCCCGGCCTTGAGGAGCAGGTTTATTTCTCTATGTTAAGGATTTATATGATATATTAGTGTGTTTGAGACACTTATGCATGCAGGATGAATGAGAGTGAATATGCATGATCTGAAACGTGTGTTAGAAACACTTCTCATGCAGGTTTATGTGATGTTTATGTATAATCTGAATGTGTGTTAAAGACACTCATGCAGGTTTATGTGATATTGATGCATGATCTGAATGTGTGTTAGAGACACTGTTCTTGCAGGTTATATATGATGTTATTCTTTATGTGATTAAGTGAGAATCACTCATTATGCAAGATGGATTTTATGTCATATTGTAATTATTCATGCAATGATAAGTATGTATGAGATACTGGTAGGCCGGATGATTCTTTATGGGTAAATAAGGGCATGGTAAAGGAATTAATCATAAACGGGGATATTATGTGAAATATGGATTTGAATTACCATGTTGATGTGATGTGACTATTTTTTTATTAATGTTATCATATTTCAAATTTTACTGAGTTTTACTCACCCTCTTTCTGTGTTTTATTTTGGGGCTGCATGGTACGACATGTAGTTGATTAAGATTCACTCTATGAGGGATGATCGGTATATGCGTGGGATTAAGCATGGATGCCTCATGATATTATTTTGTCTTCTGATTTATGCTATTATGATCATAAAACACCTTGTATTGATGTTTATGTTTTAGACTTGTGTATATCTAATGCTTGTAGACTTGTCTAAGAATCTCTGAATTCGAGCCATGTGTCAACTCAGGATGTCATGTATGTGGGTTGAGAATAAGGATTTATTTTAGAATTATTATTCTCTTTTATTTTACCTTATTTCTCTTTATTAAAGGACTTAATGCGCACTTAAGGTGTATGATTCTGTATATGTGTTAAATACCCAATTAAAAGGTTAAAGTCTTTCACAGTACAATTTAATCACCCTCATGTACTGAAACTGGTTCTTATACCGGGTTCAACTCAAGTCAAACGGGCACTTGGGCGTGATGGATTTGACCAACTCTTGCTAGCTATCCAGCAAGCACCTCTCTCTTCTCCGACTTCGAAATCTTCCCCTCTGCCACCGGAGACCAACTTCGCCCCAAAGCCACAATGCCCCACCAACACTTCTTCCTCCAATGGCTAGAGGATGTGTTTGCATCCACTCACCCCGTAGGGATCCTTCCTGTTGGGATTGTCACATTAATGTGGGCAAATTGAATACAAAATACAATTATTATACAAATCTACACACATAAACATACATATATATATATATATGTATATGTATATGTATATGTATTAAATATTGTAGAGAAGAGAATTATGAACCAGGTTCGAGGCACGTTACACGCTATCCTTAAAACAGATACGCTGCCCTCCGTGCACAGGCATTCCACAGTGTTTCGTTCCTGAGATACAACGAACCACACAGCCCGTTTGAAGGTGAACTTCCACTGAAATAGACAGGATCTCAATAGGGGTAGACTCTATTTCTCAGTCATAAACACCAAGTTTAGAAAAAGAGGAGAAGGAATCACTCCTAGAAATTTTCCAGAGAGAGCAGAAGAGAAGAAAAACTACTCTAATATTGGTTCTTTGTGTTACAGTGTCTATCCCGGACATTTTGATAAGAATATATGACTCCCGAAGCCAAAACGACTCTTTTCCATAAACCCCGTCACGCTAATGATCATGACTTAATTTTTTTCAAAAATCCATTACCCTGATTGATCGGGGCAACAACCGATCGAACAGGGCAATCGAACGGGCCGACAGGTTGATCGAACGGCTCAATGTCATAAATTTTATTTCACATCAAAATTCAACAATCCCACCATGACATGAAATGAAACTCATCTACATACATAAAAAACTTTACAAAACACAAAATAGGACCCTGAGCAATAGTACTCCAATTTTTCGGCGATATACCTTGCGGGTTTGAACCTACACCTAGTTGGGTAAGCTACCACTCTCACAAGTTTGAAGTGAACTTCGTCTTGAACTTGAACCTTAAAGCAAGAGCTTTGACAAGCCTAACTGTTAGAGTAATTCCCTTTTCGAGATCATTCGAGGTAACGCTTTACACCATGCTCCTTGTATCTTTTCATGAGTTGCATGATAGAGAACAAGCCCACATTCTCTTTAACTGCAACCTCAGTGGCACTCATATAGGTGACAGTCTCCAAGGGTAATATGCATAACAATACCCTGCTTTATAAGTCTTGACTGCATTAAGACTTTTGTCAACCTGTTTCATATGCATTAAGAGCACTCTCATTTTAACACAGGAATGAGCACATTGTATTTAATAGTGCTCTCTCCAAGTCACACATTAGTTTGTTTTTACCCATCGAATCTTCATTGTGGGATCTCCACATTAAGAAATTGGGTTGCTATTAACGATGACTTAATCATAGGCTTTCAGCCCCATTCGTCTAGATGAGTTAAGGATTTGCCTTACCGACAACCCTTTTGTAAACAAATCAGCCAAATTATCTACTGATCATATGAAACTTAAGGTAATGACTCCTGAAGTAGTCAACTTGCGCAAGATTTTATACCTTAGTTCAATATGCCTAGAGGACCTATTATTATGATTCTTACTCTTAACCTTATCAAGAGCTGATTGGCTATCACAGTGAATCAATATCCCAGGAATTGGCTTATGTAACTAGGGTATATCTATTAAAAGATCCCTAAGTCATTCCCCCATTCCACAAGCTTTATCAAGAGCTACTAACTCAGCGTCCATAGTAGATCTTGTTATCACTGTTTGTTTTAAAGATTTCCATGCAACCACCCCACCACATAGTGTAAACACATAACCACTAGTAGCTTTGGTTTCATTAGAATATGATATCTAATTTGCATCATTGTATCCTTCTAATACAATAGGAAACCTAGAATAATGTAAACCAAAGTTTACACTTCCCTTTAGATATCTGAATACTCTCTAAATGGCAGTCCAATGAGTTTCATTAGGGCTCTTAGTATATCTACTTAGTCTTCCCACAACATATGATATATCTGGTCTACTGCAATTAGCCAGATAACTCAAACTTCCTATTAGCTGTGAATATCTAAGTTGTGATACATTTTCCCCATAATTTTTCTTAAGTCTTACACTTGCGTCATATGGTGTATTGATAGGTTTTCTATCGAAGTAGCCATACTTTTTTAGAATTTTCTCCACATAGTGTGATTGACTCACAACTATTCCTTGAGAAGTCCTATCAATCTTCAAGCCCAATATAACCTTTGTAAGAGCCAAATCTTTAATCTTAAAATTCTCATTAAGGAAGCCCTTAACCTTTTTTATATGATCCACATTATCACCAAACAGTGATATATCATCCACATACAAATATAACATTATATAAGAGTGATCAAATGACTTCCAATACAAACATTTATCAGAAGTACAAACAACAAAGTTATTTGAAAGAAGAACATCATCAAACTTTTAATGTCATTGTTTAGGAGCCTATTTTAAACCATAGAGAGATCTTACTAACAACATACTTTTCTTTCTTGACAAGGAACTACAAAACCTTCAGGCTACTCTATAAATTTCTTCCTCTAGTTCACCATTTAAAAATGTAGTTTTGACATCCATTTGATGAAATTCAAGGTTTTAATGAGCGGCTAATGCAAGAAGCACTTAAATTGTAGTTATCATGGTCACAGGAAAATATGTGTCAAAGAAATCTTGACATTTCTTTTGACTATATCCTTTAGCCACTAGTCTAGCTTTGTATTTTTCAATGGATCCATCAAGATAATATTTTCTTTTGAATATCAACTTGCATCCAATTGGTTTAAACCATGGAGGTAGATTCGTTAAAACCCACGTCCCATGTGCAAGTATTAAATCCATCTCACTCTGTACCGCTTCCTTCCACAAAGGAACATCACTAAGCGATAGAACTTCATTAAAAGTCAAAGGATCCTCATTCCCTACCATGAAAGTATAGAAGTCATCCCCAAGTTCTTCTCTATCCTAGTTCTCTTAAATCTCTAAACTTCCACATTAGTTCCTGAATCTTCCATTCTAGGAGTTGAAGACGATGACATATCTTCTTTATGCACTACAACCTTATTCTTTTTCTTCATAGGAAACACATTCTCAAAGAATATTGCATCATTGGACTCCTTAATAGTATTGGGAGCATAATCCTGCCTATCAGACCCAATTACTAAGAAAAAATAAGCTATGCTATTTTGTGCATAACCAATGAACACTGCATCATAAGTTTTAGAACCTAGTTTGTCCATTTTCACATTTGGGATTTTAACTTTAGCAAGACATCTCCAAACCTTAATAAACTTTAAACTTGGTTTTCTTCCTTTCATTAATTCATAAAAGGGTTATATTTTGTCCTTTATGAGGCACACGGTTTAAGATTATACATGCTGAAAGAATTGTTTCTCCCCATAGATTTTTAGGTAAACCCAAAGTGGAAAGCATAGAATTTATCATATCTAAAAAAGTTCTATTCTTTCTTTCAGCTACACCATTAGATTGAGAAGAGTAAGGGGTTGTGGTTTCATTTATTATTCCTTGATCTTCACAAAATTTGTAAAAGTCAAGAGAACAATACTCCCCACCACAATCAGACCTTAGATATATATATATATATATATATATATATATATATATATATATATATATATATATATATATATATATATATATATAATATTGTACAGAAGAAAATTATGAACCACGTTTGAGGTGTATTATGCACTATCCTTGAAATAGATACTCCGCCCTTCGTGCACAAGCATTCCACAGCGTTTCATTCTTGAGATACAACGAACCACACAACCCATTTGAAGGTGCACTTCTACTCAAATAGATAGGATCTCAATAAGGGTAGGCTCTATTGCTCAGTCATAAATACCAGATTTAGAAAAAGAGAAAAAAGAATCACTCCTAGAGATTTTTCAAATAGAGTACAAAAGAAGAAAAACTTTTGTAATATTGGTTCTCTATGTTACTGTGTATATCCCAAACATTTTGATAAGAATATATGATTCCCAAAGCCAAAATGGCTATTTTCTATAAACCTCATTGTGGTAATGATCGCGACTTATTTTTTTTTTCAGAAATCCGTTATCCCAATCGATTAGGATAATAGCCTATCAGCTAACGTTAAAAATTTTATTTCACGTCAAAATTCAACGCTTCCACTCCCGGTCACTCAAGCACGCTCTGGGTGACTATCCATACATGAATTAGACTCTACACAATCTGCTTTCTTTGCTCCTCTTCCGCAGGATGCCCCTGCCACATCTGCTCATGCGCTCACGCTGGCCAATGTTCCGATGGTGAGCTGCTACCTCCTTTTTCTCCAACCACACCCCTTCCAGCGGAACAAGTCGCCCTAGCCTCTTCCGCTGCCTCAATTGTCACCATCCAGTGGTCTTCACAGCACTCTCCGAAATCACGCCGGCCCATGATCTCAAGGCCCTCGCTTTCCCGCACGAATCACCGCTGATGGCCTCTGCTGGTGCGCAACTTCACCCTTCCACAGCCGCTACCACTCTATCGGCCTCTGTTTCGGCTAATCTTATTCAAACTGTCGTACGATTTGCAATTCTCAGTTGCATGCCTCAAGTGGTCACGATCTGGCACCGCTGTTGTTCGAATCCATCGTCGGGGAGATGCCTCACCATGCCTCTGACTCATGCCGTCGAGAAATTTTTAAAAATAGACTCAACAAATGCCGGAATTACAAAAATAGGCAAGGAATTCCAGTTTTGCAAAATTAGACTTATGCACGTTCCACTTACCCGCACACGCACTTGAATTGCCGATAATACCCTTAAGCAATGGAAATGAATAGACTCGACCGCTCTCCAGCGGGTGCAACCCAAAATTCAGATTTCAGTTTTCCCTCCGGCGCTTGCGACCACTCTCAACCGCTCTCCACTGTTACGAGAATCGCATTCCCTTCCGGCAACCCCTAATCCAGCCTTTTATATCCCATCCTTCACCTTCCTCTTCTCCGCTATCGGTCATCCAGTCCCACATTTTTTGCTCCTCCGGTATTGCAGAGAAAGTTCCCATTTTGTTCCATCCTTCGCTATCCACGCCGGCGATCTCACTGCGGCAGTCATTTGACAACCGGAGAAATACATTGCGGCCACCTTTCCTCCCCTTCGAAGACATTTTGCTCAGCTCCATTCCCGTCGTCCCTCTCTTCCAACCGGCCGCATCCGGCATTTTGGTGTTTTGCCCTAATCTACATTCTGCATCTTCACTTGGCTATCTGACCAATCGCCCCATCTGCTGATCAATAGAAGACAACATAAATGGCCAGGTGAGATCTTACAACTATGTATGCTTAATTAAAGAAGCGAATATCTTGTCTAGCTGTATTATATGCTTTGGTTTGAAATTTATTGAGATTGTGTGATGAAATTCATAATAGGTGTGTAAATTGGACGTATGTACTACTGTGATTAGTGTATGTGATGTCGTAAGATAAATTTGATATAAATATTTTAAGAATGTGATCTCATGATAAATTTTGAAAAAGGATATCTCTAATGCAAAAACATATTGTATGTAGGATGAGGAAGAAAAATATAGCGGATTAGTAAAGTCGGAGTCGTGCTCTATTAGAAGCATTATTGTATGCCACAAACGAATTTAACTGATATGGCCTAACTGTTGACTGGTACATTATAGTTTAGTCTTGAAAATAAATTGTGTGGTCAATAAACTCTATACAGTCTGGTATCTACATGGGTAGATTGATCTTGTCAAATGTAGATTGTGTGTTTGGTGCTTAGTGAAGGGTAGACCATTTAAACAAAGGACACATGCTTAGAACAAGGTTAACTGATAGGGCCTAACTGTTAACTGGTGGGATTAAGGCATCATTTATTGATGTGCAAAGTACATTGTGCCGGCTTTAGACTTGATATAGTTACGTCTATATTTGTGTAGATTCATACGAGTGTGGGTCTTTCATGTTCTCGATTGTATAATGTGTGTTTGGGGCTTAGCTTACATAGATGACTTTTATGGAATGTAGAAGAAAGTGACAAAATTAAGGAACGGTCGAAATGTAGTTGCTAGGCTACATCTGAAAATTGTTTGCTCAACAGTTACCTTTTTTTACCATTCTCTGTGATATGTGATGTGATAAAAATCAAGGTTAGACCCTTTAAGCAAGTACAAATGCTCAAAATAATATTAACTGATAAGGCCTAACTATTGACTGGTAGTCTTTAGACAACTTTTATTGTTGTGCAAATTGCATTGTCTACGGCTTTATGCTACACCTGTAAATTTTTTGCTCAATAGTGGTCTTTTTTTACCCTTCTCTGTGATATATGATATGAGGAAAATCAAGGGTAGACCATTTAAGCTAGTACACATGCTTAAAACATGCTTATTTGATAGGTCATAACTGTTGACTGGTAGTCTTTAGGCAATTTCTATTGTTGTACAAATTGCATTGTCTACGGCTTTATGCTACACCTGTAAATTTTTTGCTCAATAGTGGCCTTTTTTTACCCTTCTCTGTGATATATAATATGAGGAAAATCAAGGGTAGACCGTTTAAGCTAGTACACATGCTTAAAACAAGCTTAACTGATAGGTCCTAACTGTTGACTGGTAGTCTTTAGGCAGCTTTGATTGTTGTGCAAATTGCATTGTCTACGGCTTTATGCTACACCTGTAAATTTTTTGCTCAATAGTGGCCTTTTGTTTACCCTTCTCTGTGATATAAGATATGACGAAAATCACGGGTATACCATTTAAGCAAGTATACATGCTTAAAATAATGTTGACTAATAGGGCCTAACTGTTGACTTGTAGTCTTTAGTCATAATTTATTTCTGTGCAAATTGCCATGTCTACGACTTTATGCTACACCTATAAATTTTTTGCTTAATAGTGGCCTTTTTTTACCCTTCTCTGTGATATATGATATGAGGAAAATCAAGGGTAGACCATTTAAGCTAGTACACATGCTTAACTGATAGGTCCTAACTGTTGACTGGTAGTCTTTAGGCAGCTTTTATTGTTGTGCAAATTACATTGTCTACGGCTTTATGCTACACCTATAAATTTTTTGCTCAATAGTGGCCTTTTTTTACCATCGAATGTGATATGTGATATTATGAAAATCAAGGTTAGACCCTTTATGTAAGTACACCTTCTTAAAACAATGTTAACTGATAGGGCCTAACTGTTGACTGGTAGTCTTTAGGCATCTTTTATTGGTGTACAAAGTGCACTATGTCGGCTGTAGGCTACATATGTAAATTGTTTGCTAACTCGTGTCCTTTTTTTACCATCCTCTGTGATATGTGATATTATGAAAATCAAGGGTAGACCCTTTAAACAAGTACACTTGCTTAAAACAATGTTAACTGATAGGGCCTAACTGATATTGTGTGTTTGATTATTTGGACAGTGTATGTAAGTTATATTGTCAAACTGATATGTGTGTTTGGTGCATGTGTTTGATATACTACAAAATTTGATTGTGTGATTCAAAATAGGTGTTGTTCATTTACATATTTGCCGATATGTATGTTGTGCGTGTGGGTTACATGCCAAATTATGACCCATGCTCAGCTTGAAGATACCAAGTAATGACCATTTACTTGAACTGTTAAACATTACAGGGTGAAGCTACCAAGTAATGCAAAAGTGATCTTCAAGCCAGTTGAAAGTGATAAGGGTAGAGCCCATGAGGGCGACCCTCAACCCAAATTGACATATGCTTACGTACGGAGGCTCAAAGAGCATTTCAATAACCATAGAAGACAAGCAACACTATTCGAACGATCATGTTTCGGCAAATACATGCAGCTGGACATAGAGAAGTTCATGTTCCCACTTCAAGGCATGCACCACATCGTAAAAATGCATCAAGGAGAGTATAGGTTTCAAGTGGCGGAAGCCCATTTGATGAAGTTGTTACCCATGGAATTTGCCCAAGGAACTGGTCTGCGTATGGCTGATGTGCTCCCATCCTTTCCAACAGTGCCAAAAGTTTTGAAAAAGGACTCCCCACTTTGTAGGGTGTTCGGCAAGGAGAAGCTTCACATTACAAAGGAGCAGATATACCAGAAGATCATCATAAGCAAAAGTGATGAAGACGCGGTGAAGTTGGCCCGCATACTAGTGTTGGCTTCTTTCATTGTGGGCAGAGGGTGGGAGCATAAGGTGGACCGACGGTTTTTTTTGTTGGCTGATGATGTGGAGGAATTCGATTCATATCCATGGGGTAATATTGCATATTGGGACACCCTCCATGGCTTGAAGGAAGCAAGGAAGGCCCTTACCAAAATCATTTACATTGTGCATGGATTTGTACCGGCACTGTTGGTAGGTTTTTTTTGGGTATTTTGTTTGAGCTTTTAATGTACTATGCTACATATGTGATTATGACATTTATTTCCATGGTTTGAATATGCAGGTTTGGGCAATGGAAAGGATTCCTTTGCTTGGGGACTTATGTGCGAGAAGAGTACAAGATGTTTATCCTAGATTGTTGAATTGGGCCAACTATAAAAAGCCCAGTTATGATGCAATTGACAAAGCATTTTTTGGCGGAGAGAATGTAATATATTGTCGTTTGTCGACTTAGAATGACTGATAATTTACAAATGACATATATGATGACTGATAATGAACATATTTTTGTCTTTTAGGTGTTGGTGCACAGGCGATTGGAGTTGACCCAAGCTGAGTTTGAAGAGGAGATTGTCCAATCCACTATAGGGCTTAAGAATTTTCTAAAGGGGGACCGGATAATTTTTTATAAATCTGAGCTCCCCGTCAGTGGTGCCCTGCCAGAGGAACAATTAGAAGTGGATATGGAGGAGGATCCTCAGCGAGGTCATGAAACAGTTGTTTCACTTGTTGATGAGGTGCGGCCTGATGGAAGTGGACAACCCCATGCTCCAGAAAGACAAAATGTGCATATCCAATTGGACTGGATAGAGGACACATTAGTCAAGCTAGCTGGCACAGTTGACCTCATTCAGCTAAAACAGGATGCATTCAACCGGTTGGAGACCAAAGTAGACAAATTGTCTCAAGATGTTTCAGCTTTGTTATCCATGAAGGGGAGGTCATCAGACCCATTTGAGGTTAGCTACAGTCAATTAAATATCATGCCTTTTGACTAGTGTTAAGCTTTATTATTCTTGTATTTCGACAATAATCATAGTATGGTTTACAATATTGACCAGGACGGGAAGGATGTTGGATATGATTATGTTGCTGACGATGGAGCCCATGAAAACCCCAACAATGAATCTTCTTGTCCACAAGTTAGTTACCTCACAATTTTATTCATATGAAGGACGTGCGTTTGAATACCTCAATGCTATACGTATATTTCGTTATTGCCGCACATTATGCTAATATTTTTATATTATGATGTGCACTTTTACTCACGTGCAATTTTTCAAAGGAACTAGTCGCAAATGTAGTTCTCCCATTTGATGGTGCATCTAGTGTGGCGGTTGGGGAGGCAGGGGTTGACATTGGGAGTGATGCCCCAAGAGTCAAAGAGGTTGTGCCCTCCGATGTCCATGGGAGGAAGAGGACTGCCAGCAAATATGTAAGGACCCCTTACACGACACCAAGGAGAAGCAAGAGGAGGTTGGTGAGGGGATCAAGTGATGTGGAAGAGGATGAGACTGCTGGCAAGCCCGTAAACGACGACAATGTTCAATGCGAGGGAGAAGAAGATGGGCAGGCTAACATTGAATTGGCGAATCAATTACTAGATCAAATTGAAGAAGGGGGACATTTAGGTACTACCAACCAATTGAAGGGACAAAATCAAGCAGGGCAAGAAGTCCACAGAAGCAAGATATGTGGACTCCTTGCCCTCTTAGAGATATCATTGCTGGAGTTGGCATGTCCTAAACCACATAAGTTAACACCGGAAGAAGAAAAAACCCTTCGAAAGAGCCTTAGAAATGGTTGGAAATCTGAGTGAGTTATAGCATAGTACTTGGTTACATACACATTTCATTTCAATATCGATTAATTTCATTTTTCAATGAAAAATAAATATGTGTTGACATTCGGAGCAATCATAATTGAACAGCAGGCCGACAATTGGTGGAATCCAGCAAACATCTGAGTTTCTACGGTCTATTATGCAGCAGCATAGGTGGCTTTGGGATAATGTATGTGTGAATGTTAGTTGTACACAATAATAGTGATTCAGATTTTCATCCCTACTATATACTATACTAATTCGATGTTCGATTCATTTGATATAGCATATTGATGCGTATGTACTGGCATTGCGGAAGAAGGCCCTTGGGAACCCAACTAATAAGCAAGCCTTCCATCTTGTACATTTTATGGTAGGCCTTATTTTGTTTTTAATATCACATTTAACTCACAACTGCTAACTACTTGACTGATGTCTGTTTCTAATTCCACAGGAGCTTATGAGGATGGATGCATCTACACTCCTCAGCATTTACGCATCGATGAAGGAAAAGGATGCAACTGTCTCCAGAGCCTCCATTGCAGACGCATGGCCAGAAGTTCCGCCCAATATGATGAAGTTGATGAAGGTGAATGAAAAAGACTTCTGGGAATATGAGGTCCACCACTTCCCTCTTCATGTAAACGGTAACCATTGGACTCTCATTCTTCTAGACTTGAGGAAGGATGTCCTATATATCATGGACCCATATTACTCTGGCGTTGAGGTAGAGCAGTACTACAAGAAATTGGTGATTCTCAGACATGTTTTGCCAATAGTTTTGTCGAAATTGGGATATGCAGTAGCTGCGACCTTGCACCTCCCAGTGAGAGAGATAACCGGACACCCACAACAAATCAACAACAATGATTGTGGTGTCTGCGTATGCATTTATATGTGGTACCTGTCGCATGGGTGTCAATTTAGCTTTACTGGAGAGGACATTCGCTTCATGAGACATAGAGTTGCATACCAAATTCTGCAAAATTCCATATGATGACCATTTTATTGACAGTAGATGTAGATTAACTTGATAGTGTTTGTCCTTGACTATGTGCTTCGGTTTGTGTTTCACTGATGGTTTGTATGAATACTTTATGGAGGAGTACCATAATTGATTAATGTTTAAGGTGAATCTTGAAGATATTTGTGTTGTTACAAGACTAATAGAATTTGATGGTTTTGTATAATTTTTGGCTGAAGTTGATTGATGAGAAATCAATATTCTTTGTATGACGTTGTTTTGATAACACATCGGTTAACTATAGATGATAACACATCGCTGTTCTGATTGGTTAGATTTCGTCCAAATTGTGCATGTGCAGGAATGAAGGCCGATGAGCAGTTAAGAATTTGTGATTCATAAGAATCAATACGTTCATAATTTCGTTCATCCGATAAAGATGTGTCATTGCTAAAAATCGCATTCGTTTAGATAACAGGGGATTTGCCTATGAAATCCCTTTGGGACGGAACTCCAATCTGGATGCATGACTTGATTGGGTTTTGATTGACAGCTTCTAACCCTTAAACCAATTTGCCTGGTGATAAATAAGGAGATTGCTATTATAAATTGGTACTTGAAGTATTGCTTTATATTAATTTAGACAAAAAAAACACGTTGAGAGATGAAGTTTTAGCACATGGAATTTATGGTTGAATTGTCAACATATTGTACTACAATCAGAAATAAAAGTTTTCCAAAATATGTCATCAAGCAAACTACAATGGTGCGACTTTGTCCACTGTGATTGGTCTCTTGCGCAATTTGTCCTCAAGCGTACATGCATTGAGCTCAGCCACTTGTCTCATTTTCTTCTTTCTCTTCCCCTTTGGGGTAAGATGGCTGATCTTCGACTGGATTGGACATGGATGATGCATCTTCCTAATTTCTTTACCACCCAACTTGTCTACTACATGTGGGAATTGTTTAGATGTTGACAACTTTTGCTTAGTATGAGGTGGTGATGGGGGCTGGCCATGAGATGAAGCGGGTGTAGATATGGATGGACGAGGAGTATGTCCCCCGACCGGGTTCTTTCCAATTACCGCGGTACAAGTATTGCGATAGTGACCATATTGTTTGCACGTACGACATTGTACTCTCTTTTTTTCTTCACCTTGAGATAGAATTCTCTTCTTATTTATCCGGCCCGGTCGTGCCTTATCCTTTGAAGCCCTCAACTTAAGGCTCTTAACATCTTCAGGAGTCTCCCATCTTTTATGTTCGAGTACTGGATAAACTCCCTTACTATAGATTTGCCTATAAGTTTCCCTTGTATAGAACGGGGAGCAATAGTCAACATAATTTAGTCTTCAATGGCCACATGCTGCCAACGCATGTTCACAGGGCAACTCCATTTGTTGAAACTTTCCACATGTACAAGTCTTTGCGATAAGGTCAACTTGATCATCTCCTCTTTCGGATCTAGTTAAGACTTCATGGCCACTTATGGGATAACAAATCATCCCTCTAGCTGCTTCATTGCACTTCTGAATCTTTGCTTTGGCATATTTAGTCAAGTATCCCTTCCATTGTTGAGCCTCCAATCCACGCTTGTACTACATCTCTTGAGCCTTCAAACGGATTGCCTCAATGATCATGACAATGGGGAAGTGTCGCTGCTCACTAAGCATTCCATTAAAGACTTCGCATGGGTTGGATGTGACTATATTATACCTAGGCGATGGAAAGTAAGCATTAAGCCAGCATGACTTATCAATTCCAGTTAACCACTTGTAGGCCTCGGGGTTTTTCTCCTCAATGATGGCCATTTCTTCCATATATGTCTCCTGCCTAAATGCTTTAGCTGCTCTAAAGAAGTTAATGGTGAAACCTTTGTCTTTGAAATGTGCAAAAATGTTTTGAGATATGTGAAATGCACAATATCTATGTGCGGCATATGGAAACATTTGAGCTACTTGTGATTTGATTGATCTATGTTGATCAAAAAGTATCACTAGGCCCTCCAAGTAACCAAGTCGGGTTTCCAAATGTGCAAGGACCCATCCCCATGCATCATTATTCTCTCCTTCTCCGACAGCACAAGCAATTGGGTATATATGGTTCTCACTATCCAATGTAGATATCACGAACAAAGTCCCTTTGTACCTTCCTTTCAAGAATGTTCCATCTATACATATAACACGTCCCATGTACCTCTTGAAGTTCTCCATGGCTGAACCAAAGGAAACAAAGCATCGCTCAAATGTCAGATCTGATGAGTCGTACTGGATAGCAATTGAGGTGCCCGGATTTGCCTTCTCCAACTCATATAAGTATGTAGCCAACTCAGCATACGATGACTCGTAGGATCGTCTTAACTTGTTAAACGCCGCAACCTTTGACCTATATGCCTTCGAATAATTCATTTAACTCCATATTCCAAATCGACATCAACTTGAATATCCTTGGGAGTATAAGCAACACGTTTCCTAAGTCGTTTCACTACTAAGTCAGCAATAATACCCGCTTTTACTTGTTTATGATTTCCTCCAAATATTGGTTTCCTACATGTATGAACATTGTTCATAGCTTTCACTTTGAAGATACTACACCCATTAGTTATCGCAGCATGTAACCTCCATGGACATCCCGACACATTGCACACAACTGTGAATCGAGATTTATTTGAATATTTTACCTTGAACTCGAAGTTATTATGCATAGCATACTTGTGTACATGTAGCTTCAAAGAGTCCTTATCCATAAACACTTGCCTAAGTAGAAGCACATTCGAATCTTTGCCATAGTCATACAAATCACCCTCCACATCCATGTTGTGCTCTTCGTTCGCACACACATTTGCATCCAATCTACAGAATGATTATATTTATATAGGTATTAGAATGAGACAAACAGTTATAAGTTAGGCATAATTAGTTAACAAACTACGTAAGCACATGAAATGACCTTTGAAGTTGTTTCGGTGCCGAAGTTTTCCCAAAATTGCTAATTGATGGTGGTGTTTTCCCCCTCCCACCACCATCTCCTTCATTTATGAGTGACATTACTGCATTAGCTCTTGTTGGTACTTCATCGTCACTGCAGTTAAAACCACTAAACCGTTATTACACATGCATAAATTTGCAAACAAAACAAATAATAATAATGATTGTATACTTACCACTTTCTTTTAACCATGTCAATGTTGGTCACTTTATTTGAGTTCGGAGGCGGACCTCTTCCACCGACCGACCCTGTGGCAGTCTCATTTTGACCATTTCCATACCAAATGTCATCATCCACTCCGACAATGTAGGCATCCTCATCATAATCATGCAATTCAAATTTATTGCATTTAATGTCTTCCTCAAGCTGCCACTGCAATCCATTGTAGATGACATCTTCTTCATCTATGTTATACATCGTGTTTGGCCCACTAACTTCATCATTTGCTCCTCCGGCTTCACTAACCTCATTTGAGTTGGCATTATTCTCTTCATCATTGGATATGCTCACCGTATCCATGATCATTTATAATTAAACCCTTTGCAAGTGTACTAGGTAATTGTACTAGGATAAGTATTTAAGGGTTGTCGAACCTCAAGGACGGATGAATTATTACTAAATCTAAAGAAGAATTTGCTGATTAAAAACTAAAACAAACTTAAACTTTAATTAAGTACAGGAAAGAAATCAACTAGTTTAAAAACAAGAGATTAATATGATAGAAATTACTTAAGAAATCGAATCCACTATAGAACCATAACAATTCCTTAACTCTTAATCTAAATCTAGTGTAAATATGAACAAGTATTCTCAGCTACAAGCTAGAATTACTTTAGAAAGAATCATTAATTAAATTCTATGGCATGAACTATCTTCGACAATAGCATGAATCATCTACACTAAACTAGCTATAGGCATGACCCATCTAATCTTAGTATAACTCATCCAAGTCATTAATTATTAGAACATTAAAACTATTGTATGACCATCTCATCTAAATCACAGAAATTAGAATCGATGCAAATATTAAAACCACATCAATCTATCATCTACAAGACAATAAATCAACATAGATTTGAATAAACATGAAAAGCTCTTCCATTAAAAAGGAAATCCATATCATACAATTGTCATCATTCACAACTGAGATCTAAATTAAAAAGCACTTGAATCTCCATTAAAAGCTTTGAGTTCTCTTCCATCTTCTTCTTCCTTTTTCTCTTCATAAAATCTACTGGAATCCTCTGGTTTCAAGCCAAATATGTCTTTTTATAGGCATAAGATCCGTAGGAAGAAGTCCAATATGAAAAGGATTGGAAATTGGCTAAAACTAGGAAATTGCACGTTATGTCGTTCGAACGCCCTGCATGCCCGTTCAAACGCTACAGTGTTTCTACAATTTAGACAGTTTTTCTGGACAGTCCATATTCTGTTCATTAAGATTTTCTTCATGTCCATATTAATTTCCAACTTGTTTATAACTCCAAAAAGTTATCTAAATTACTTTAAAGCATGTCAAGACTATTTTGAATTATTCCAAACATCGTCCAAGTACCTCGATAAGCGCATTTTACCTACAAAATAAAAAATATCATATTTTAGACATGTAGAATATAATTAAAATCCCAACTTTGTTCAAATATATATCTAAACTACTAATAACTATAAAATTATTAATAATTAAACTAAAATACTAATTTCTATCTTAATCTAAAAAAACTATAACTAACTCTTAATTAACCTAATCTATATTAGCAAATAGGGTAAAAAGGCATATAAAATAAATATATATTTCATGCTCATCAATCCACTTCAAGCCTTGCAATGGGGACATCTATTAGTTCTTCATCAGAATTGGATTGCAAATTTACGTAAACAGGAGGAGGTTTCTTTGCCTCCAACTCCCTGGCCTCACACAGTAAGTCATCTACTTCCCGGTCGTCACTGAAATCCATTATGTTCATGTACAATATGTCCATATCCAAAGCAGCACTAGCCAAATTATCATTGGTTTCAATGTCACGCCTCACTCCTACTTCCTTCACTTCCACCGTATGCTTCACTTCATTTGCATGTCTACTAAGCTCTTCGGCATCATTGAAAATAATCGACTCATTCATCTTTGATTCCGATACATCAATATTCGGCTCACATTCATGGAACGCATGTTATGTCGCACTTTGGTTATTATCAATGGTAGACCATCGTGCCTGATCTTGGCATATCGCATAAAACACTAAAGAGTCCTAGTATCACATATTTTCGTTGGAGGTACGTCCATGGGGATTGCCAAAGGATATGTAAAACTCATCTTTAAAGAGTAATCTGTGCTACAACATCCTATTAATTTGTAAACCATAGGCACCAAGAATTCATATGTCAATGAGCTTCTAACAAATATGAGATCTGACTTGGCATTGGAGCAATCATAATTGTGTCGACCTGCGTCCCACTCCGCACCCCACACACATAACAGAGGCTGCTCATCTGTATCCATCTGAATACACAATATAGTTATGTCAGTTAGGCTCTGGCAGTTATCAGTTGATACTTATCAATCAATGATATCCGTCGCAAAATTGAAACAACTTTCTGTGAACGGGCATCAATTTCATTCTTAACCTCAAACTTAACTTCATGTATTACAACTGTACATGCGGCACACCGACCCATGTAAGTACATACACAAGACAAGAGTTTGTGTACCCGCGAGTTACCTATGTTAAACACTACTAACAGTTATCAGTTGAGACAGATCAGTTAAAGCTTTCGCCAACCATCTCCACACCGAAAAATTAGTTGTCATTATTGTTTCATCTGCAGAGCATATCAGGTAAGAAGTAGTTCATCCAAAAGTACAAACATTAACATATTCTCCACATCCAACATTACCACTGTTCTGGTAGGGACACCTTTAGGTAGAAACATGACTATCTGTGTCTTCCTCCATGCATCCATATGCAGAGCCTGCTATTCGACATCCACCTTCCGCCAACCTAAGTCATCTGATCTGCCACTAGGGAGATGAGAATATGGAACCGTAAGAGAATACCTCAGCAGTTAGCCCGGGAAGAAACCTTGAGAGGCATGTTAAGAAAGTGCGTCGGGGATTTTCACAGTTTTCGCATTTACAACGAGGTATGGCCCATGTATGCTATATGCAGCGCGTGTGCGGACTTATCAAACGTGGTGATGCTTATTGATTCTCTTGATACACCATGGAAATATGATGCGAAATGCATACATTATTAAGGAAAAAAATTTTAGGAGCCCACGCACATGTGCATCTACACAAGCCCGGGCTCTATGGGCAATTACATTAATTTAGATCCAATGACCCATAATAGTCTAAGGGTTTAAATGACTCTATGTTTTATGGGCCATCGGATATTCAAATGTACATCCAATTGATCGTGGAGCCCGGGATCAAGTAGAAATGCACATTTCCGGTCTCCTATTAATTTTTCTTTTAGAGTACTATTTATATGAGCCCTGGCTAATGCACAAATGCATGTCAATGGGCTATATCAAACCCGTTTTTATGATTAATAGGGCCAGTGGATGTACTTCGGATTGGCCGTGTAGCCTGGGCTCACGTAGACACGCGAGAGCCAGGCTCCTATTAAAATTTTACTTTTCGGTAATATTTATATGATCCTGGGCTAACGCACACATGTGTGTGCCCGGGCTGAATGAGGCCCGTTATATGAATATTATACCCCATCCAGGTGTATATTTTATTGCCCATAGCGCAGGGCCAGACACAAGTGTACGTGAACCCGGGCTTGCAAGGCTAGAAAAACCCTCGATGAAACGGCGATAGTACCCGGCAAGTCCTAGGAAGCTACGGGCCTCCAATGCACTCTTCGGTTGCTCCCAATTCAACATGGCTTCCACTTTCGAGGGATCAACCGCCACACCGTCTCTCGATATCATATGACCAAGGAAATGCACTTTCTTGAGCCAAAATTCACACTTGTCAAACTTCGCAAAGAGCTAATGCTCCTATAAAGTTCGCAAGACAACCCTCAAATGTACTTCATGCTCTTCCTCATTGGCCGAATAGATCAGAATATCATCCACGAATATAATCACAAACCGATCAAGATAAGGCCGAAAGACTCGGTTCATCAAGTCCATAAATGAGGCTGGTGCATTAGTAAGACCAAAAGGCATAACTAAGAACTCATAATGCCCATATCGGGTACGGAAAGCCGTCTTCGCAACATCATCAGGACGGATCTGAAGTTGGTGATAACCCGATCTCAAATCAATCTTAGAGAATACTTGTGCCTGTTGCAACTGATCAAACAAATCATCAATTCTAGGTAAAGGGTACTTGTTCTTGATGTTACCTGATTAAGCATTCGGTAGTCGATACACAACCGCAGAGAACCATCCTTCTTCCGAACAAATAAGACCGGCACACCCCAAGGAGATACACTTGGCCTAATCTACCCCTTATCCATAAGATCATGCAGCTGAGCCTTAAGCTCTTTAAGTTCGGTTGGAGCCATACGATAGGGAGCCTTAGAAATAGGAGTAGTGCCTGGAATAAGGTCAATGCAAAACTCTATCTCCCTCTCAGGTGGTAAACTCTCCAAGTCACTAGGGAAGACATCAGGAAATTCCGCCACAACACAAACGGAATCCAAAGAAGGTAACTCCATGTTCAACCCCGTAACACTAGCAAGGAAAGTTTCGCATCCACTATCGATCCACTTCTTGGCCTTGAAGGATGAGACCAAGAACTTGCCATTAGAATGCTTCACCCCTTGAAAGATAAAAGGTTTAGCTCCTGGCAACTCGAACTTCACACACCTCCTGCGATAGTCTACATGCACATGGAACTTGAACATCATATCCATGCCTAGGATCACATCAAAGTCAATCATCGGCAATATAATAAGATCCATATGTAGCACATGCCCACCAATCTCCATAGGAATCATCTCAACATACTTTTCCGCTCGAAGAGAGGATGAAGGTGTAGACACACACAAAGGAACATGCAACAACTTATAACAAGCATCCAACTCATGAGCAAAATGAGGAGACACAAAAGAATGAGAGGAACCAGTATCAAATAACACTCTAGCATAGTGGGAGGCAATGAGAATCATACCTTCCACCACGCCCGAAGAGTTAGCCACCTCCTGCGCTGAAATAGCAAAGACTCTCCCATCATGAGGCGGCTTCTTCCCTTTGCCACCGGGTTGCCCTATAGGTGCTCTCGCCGGTGGTGCTCCCAGCTGCCTGGGACCGGTATTAGGTGTCATCGGTGCACGTCTCTGAGCATGACCAGCCCTTTGCGGACACTCATTGGCATAGTGCCCCTTCTGTCAACAATCATAGCAAGTCACACTAGCACGGCGGTCTTGAGGATCCTGCTGCACATGTTGAGTGTTATGCCTCACATGACGGGTATCTCGCCACTTACGATCCCGGTGGTTACGGCTATCCTCCGCCCTCGACCTCTTAGGCTGCTGCTGCTGCCCTCTCCTCCGGATATACTCGTCAGAATCACGCTCCACTGCGATGGCCGTCTCAAGTACCTCAGCAAGGGTCTTGTACCGGAATGGCACGACTCGGCCTTTGATGAAAGGCTTAAGACTGTCCTCAAACTTACGTGCTCGCTCATACTCATCGCTGAAGAAGCGAGGAGCAAAGCGCTCAAGCTCCACAAAACGGGTCTCATAAGCCAAGACCGTCATAGAACCCTGCTGCAGGTTGAGAAACTCCTCCTCTCGGACATGAAGAGGGAAGTACTTGTCGTTAAAGGCTGACAAGAACTCCTCCCAAGGAATGTCTGCTCGGCCATGGAACCTCTGATGCTCCATCGATGACCACCACCTCTGAGCTTCGCCCTCGAACGTGAAGACTACAAGTCTAGTCTTCTCCTCGTCCGAGCAACGTCGAGCACTAAAGATCTTCTCCATATGAAGCCTCCAATTATCCGCCACAAAGGTATCTAATCCACCCTTGAAGCTAGGAGGATTAAGCTTCTTGAATCCCTCAAGTGAGAAAGACTCAGAACTGCTACCACTCACGTGCTTAGCCTGGAACACCTGTGTTAACCCCTCAATGGCGGTCAACACATCGTCCACCCTTGGGTCACGAGCACCGCGATGGTTATTAGCGTCTGCATGATTAGGACCAGCTATCTACACAACGACCAGACATTAATCGTATAGCCTAATAACCCGAAAGCACACAGCCAAAGAAGTAGAAAACACACAAACAAGCAAGCAAGACTTTGTCACACAGACCCAAGCCGAACCCGGTCCAGGGGCTGGTCAAGCGCGCGGGGGCGACGAAGGAAAAATTGAGAAACGATCTAGCGGAAGACTTAACCCTAACCATGGGCAATTAACATAATTACGGAGTACGCACAATCCTTTGAGCAAGAGTAAATAAGAAGGAAAGAAAGAGTATTGCTTATCACAAAGTAAACAACTAATCTCAAACCCACATGCTTAGTTAACTAAAGCCCACACCAGCTCAAAATAAGTCATAAGCATTACAACTGTAAAAGGTGACATAAATCCAAAACAAGAACCCTACACAAAGGTTCTAAACATAAGCATAAACTAAAGAAGATAAGTCACACAACGATCTCCAAGATCACATCCAAGCCATCTCCGACCTTTCCTCAAAGAGGAGATCCTGTCCGTCTGCGTGTCACCCCAGGCAGCCCCAAATCAAACACAAGAAAGAGGGGTGAGTTTAACAAACTCAGCAATGGTTTTTAATATCACTATCAACATCGAAAATACGATCGCATAGCAATATAATCATTCAAATCAAAGATTTACATGGTGCATCATTTTCTGATCACGCATACATATCACCTAAAACTGCATCATAGTGCATAATCCTTACAAATTTCATTCTCATCATTACAACTTGCATGAATGTATCTCTAACATACATGTTCCATCATGCATCCCATCAAATAAACCTGCATGGATGTATCTCTAACATACATATTCCCACATGCATCATATCAAAATCAACCTGCATGGATGTATCTCTAACATACATATTCCCACATGCATCCCATCAAATAAACCTGCATGGATGTATCTCTAACATACATATTCCCACATGCATCATATCAAAATCAACCTGCATAGATGTATCTCTAACATATATATTCCTACATGCATCATATCAAAATCAACTTGCATGGATGTATCTCTAACATACATATTCCCACATGCATCATATCAAAATCAACCTGCATGGATGTATCTCTAACATACATATTCCTACATGCATCATATCAAAATCAACCTGCATGAATGTATCTCTAACATACATATTCTCACATGCATCATATCATAATTCAACCTGCATGGATGTATCTCTAACATACATATTCCATCATGCATTATATCATAACCAACCTCCATCAAGGAGTAATCACACATTAATGTCACACAGTCGGGAGCATAGACAAGGCCATGAAGGCGTGTCATGATCCAAAATTCTACACAAGAATTAAAGAAAGATCGGGGTTGTCAATCCCTAATACTGCTCGCCCAGGGACATCTCCTGCGGAGGGAAGAGCCCGAGTTCTCACAAAGAGAACCCTAGAACACGTGGTAGCGGGGTGCACACGGCATACCACACTGGATTCTCAGGGTCCAGATGACACTCATAATAACATTCTCACAATCTGCAAGACAAGTACACAACTCGTCCCCACATCATTCCATTTAACTAGACTCAACCCGGGGAGTGCACTCGTTCCACACAGGAACTTCAAATCAAAACATGTCCTTTTGAACCAATCAACTTTCGATTAATCCACGACCGATCAATCCGGCACACAATTTCACCACATTGCATCCAATTGGTCAAATTCGATTAACCTCGATGAAGCCTCAATTGGAAATCCATTTTTATGATGCATGCAGCATGGTACATACGTGGGCAAGGCATACATTAATCCTAATCCATGATAAGTGCTCTCATCAGCCCCTAATACATCATTCATAATCACCATATCAAGCTTCAACATCATCATTTAACCCCACATGTGTGTGTACCTAGTAGAAGCATTTCACACTATGCATGTCAACATGCTTGAAATTAAACTCATTTCCACACTACGCATGTGAATTTCCATCTAAACATGAATTCCAGCGGAAATCATAGAAGAAGAATCGTTGAAATTGTATCTCAATTCCAAACTCAACCACAAAGGCTAAACACATTTGAACATTCATTTCATCCTTGTGTCATGGCATTCATCAACATCCACACACTAACTAACCACAATCTATCATGACAAATAAGTCCAATAATAGGTTGTAGTCCTACTGAAAATATGTTTAACCATAGGAAATCAACCATTCACAATTTCAAGATAACAATTCCAACATCATGCCACAAAACATAAGTCATTCCACAAATTTCTAAGCATATATCTCAATTCCATAACCTCAATAGCATGCCTTTCTAGTAGCATAACATAGCTTAAAACACACCACATTCATATGAAATTGGCAAGCTAAAGTGGAATCATCAAAATAAACATCATGCATTTGCACACAATTTTACTGTGTAGCCGCTCGATCGGCTAAACGTACAAATTTGAAATTCACAGTTTGGCCGTTCGAACGCCTAGTAGGCCGTTCGATCGGCTGGACTGAAAAACTCTCGTTCCGGCAATGTTGCCATTCGAACGCCAACAAGGCAGAACAGTCCATCTTCTTCTTTTCGCAAATCCAAACTGAAACACCATTGATAACACTTCAAATCCACATCTAACACCCTAATCATCATCAAAAGTCCATCTTGACTTCCAGAACATCAAACCATATCATAATAATGCAAAGCCCTAAGAAATCGGGATTAAATAATTCTATTTTCTAATCTTACCATTAACACATCAAATCAAGCAACCCATTTCAAAATAAGCCAAAAATGAAGAGTTTTACAATGGATAAACAGAGATTTTGAAGATCCATTACCTCAGCACTTGATTAAGCTTGGATTGGAGAATCACCCTTCTTCAAATCCTTGAAAACATATTGAATTTGAATTAAACTCTAATAGAAATCGATTTGCTCAAAAAATCTCTAATTAAATCTTAGATCTAGGGCTTGTTGGTAGTAAAAATTAAATTTTGAAGGTTAGGGTTTGTAGTAAAACACAAATCAGTAGTTTTTAATGTCCAAAAATGAATTAAAACAAGGGGGAAAGGGTAGATTTAGAAGAGATTAAGAAGAAAGTCATGGATTAGTTCTTAATTAGAGTAAGCTTACCTTAAAACGTTTCTAATTCGGGCCTAATTGGGGATTAGGCCTGCCTCCCTCCTCAGCCTATTCCCAAAAACGGAAATGACTCTGGTTTGCCCTTTTATAGTAAGGGTTGGGGTATATATGGGTAAGTTTTGGGGTATAAATAGGAAAAGTAGGCTAAAAATGGATATTTTACAAATTTAAGCACTAATTAAGTCTAGCAAAATTCTAAAAATTTTTGTATAACCTTAGGTAGATGTCTAGGTTCATTTGACACAAAAATAAAATTTTCGACGGTGGGGCCCCAGGGGTCCCGCCAAAACCCTAATTTTTGGAAAAATAGTAAAAATTCCAAAAAATTCTAAAAATTCACATTTGGTTTAAAATCACTAATATTAAACTTGATTTTGGTTAAAACCATCACAAACACTATTTATTTACGAAATCACCGAATTAAAATAAAAAAACACATTAATCTCACGATAACCAATAATTAAAGAAAACCAAAACCGGTTTAGAGATGAGGGTCCTTACATATTTACTTAATAACACTCTTATTTATCCACCCATATGTAAACATAACTATTACAAATCTAATGAACTCGCAATGTACTTCGGAAAATGTAAGCCTCTTACCATCTACCAGTCAACAGTTAGGATGTATCAGTCAACTTTGTATTATTCCATCTATTAGGTCATATGGTATACTACTCGTTATATTGCATATCAAATCATTCAAATCTTCCTTGTAAACCCATATTGAGCACATCTAATGACCACACAATGTACTTTAAAAAATTAAAAATCTCATACCATCTACCAGTCAACAGTTAGGATTCATCAGTTAACTTTGTTTTGACTATATAAACTAGGTTATATGGTCTCCTACTCACTAGATATCAGATCACATCATAGTCATGAGTAAATGAATTAACTATAAAGCCTGACCAGTTCCAAAGCGAGTGCCCTGAAATTATGTGTGTGTCGAAAGCAAATGAGAAGAATTGATCATCATAAAAAAAACTAATGAGAAGCTCATAAAATGGTGTTGTTTATTCTCTATCATTTATTAAGATATATGCCCCACTCAAATAGCAAAAAAAAACAACTTATGTGACCAACCCATATAGATCTAAAGAATTTTTTCCAAACATGAATACAAAAATCTATTCCTTGTCACAAAAAAAAAAAGAAATAATCCAAAAATCGATGCAAAAGACATGCTGGGAGAGGAAGCAGTTGGACAAAATTCTCCCTATTGTCAAAGAGAATATTAGTACACAGCCTCCCTCCAAATCCACTATTTAGAAAATATTTTCTCTTGAACTTAAATTAAAACCACCAACGGCTCATTTGAAGTCCTTAGCAGAGACATAATCATCAACACATATATTAAGCATTAAGTCCAACAAGATAATGAACTCAACCATAATATGAACTACTTGGCAACTATAAACACTGATTGCAAATTATAATCAATGATTGCAACTAAATATTATGGAATCGTTACATGAATAGAGCAGCAATACAAAAAAGTAGAATTGCAAAGGTCGCAGTGAGTGATATCACTAAGAAGTGAAAATTATACATGATAATTTGCCATAACGGAGAACCTAAAAGAAACAGCCATGCCAAAGACCAAAAAAATCACAATGCAGAGGAACTCTTACCACAACCCAACCTGGCCAGCAAAACAAATATGAAAACTCAAGAAAATAGAACCTGAGAAAATAAAAAGAATTACACAGCAAGCAAAGCAAATGTTTCTGGGCAAGCATATCATAAAGTATCTATTTAACAAAACATAGAGAAAATCATGCTGAAAAAAAATTAAATGGATGTATTTGCGCAGGAATTGTATGCAATTTTATACATGTTTATATAATTAATGGCAGAAATATAAAGGAGAACCTAAAAGAAACAACAGTGACAAAGACCAAAAAACTCACAGTGCAGAGGAACCCAACGTGGCCAGCAAAATAAATATTAAAACTCAAGATAACAAAACCTGAGAAAATAAAAAAAATTACACAAGCAAAGCAAATGTTGCTAGATAGGCATATAATAAATATCTATTTGACAGAACATAGAGAAAATTAGTTGATGTGAGCAACTTACAGCTTTCAGTTAGACAAATGCAAATATTTGCTGTGAAATCGCAGCTAGTACAAACATTCAAACAATATCGTAAATAATTCATGGATAGACTTCTCAGTGGAAGCAATCATATCAAAGAAAATTATAGCACCCATTCTGAGCCAAAAATCAATGACACTACCTTAATATTTATTTGGTTATGCAAAAAAATAAGGGATCAGGGATCTTACCTAGCCAATCGATTATGAAGCCCAAGCTTCAGGGGGCCGACATATGAAAGCTGCACTAAGGGTGCAAAGGCAATGAAAATCTGCCTGAGAATGGGACCGTGAGCGTGGGTAGAGGTAGGATAGAGGAGTGGGAGAGAGGGGGGGCATGAGAGAGGAGGATCGCTTAGACGAGGTGCGTATTCCTTTATCAGTAGGGCAGGAGAGGAGAGTTAGAGTAGCGGGACAGTGGTTGTGACTGTGTTGTTACGTCTGAAACAAGACTATGAAGAAGTCAAATTCAGATTTAAGAAAATAGTAGACAAGGTCGATCCACAGGGAAAGCCTTGTGCAACAAAGAAAATAGTTACGAAGAAATAGAGGAAGAAAAATTAAGAAAGAAAGAGTAGAAGAGTATTGAGGGAATAACAAGTTAAGAAATCAAGATGAGAAAACACTAAGACATTAAAGATCATTGTAACATCTAATGATGTTCTTCATGTATCATGTTATCTCAGTTAAAATTGAATGAAGATTCTATCTAACTGGAAGATATGAACATTAAAATTAAAACTAAAGATAGAAAATATTTTGGATAGATGAAGGATCAAAATAATTGTCTCTTCAAGTTTTTTATGTATCCAAATCACAAAAGATCAAGAAGGAGAGCCTTCAAACATCTTATGTATCCAAATCACAAAGAAACAAGAAGAAGAATAATATTAAATAAACATCACTTCAAATAAATAATACTTACTTGAAACCATTGATAAACATGAATTGAACTCCATTAAAATGTTACAAATCACCTCTATCCTTAGCTTGAGAGCTTAGAAAGCCATTACAATAAAACTAAAAATAAAATTACAAAATGAAAGAATAAAATAGGAGAAGAGAGCTCCAAAGAGGAGAGAATGCCCCATCTATCACGTTCACCCCTCTATTTATAGGAAAAGAAAGGGTTGCTTCAAAGGAGAAAATCAAATTATATCTCCAGATTTCATCCTGATGCCTGATTCGACCCCTATATCTTCAGAATTTAGAATTTCTTCCTGAAATAACACTTGTAGCCACGGAAGTCTTCTTTCCATCGCCACTAGAATCGTATCAATCCAAATTATACATAAAAAGATATGATCGAAATACTAAGGCTGTATCAATCTATCCGAATCAACTTCTTTCATAATTTAGTTCTATTCATACAAATCTTAAATCAAATGGGTCCACAAGGTTGTGTTCGACTATTCCATGCATGTTAGACCATTATGAGCCCATTCTTGACTTTTAAATAGCTTTGGGTAGTTGGGCTCAACTTCCTCTTCCAGTTGTATCTTGTTGAAGCCTGTTTAAACATGTAAACTCAATTAAGGTCCAACTAACTTATTCCAAACATAAATAACCCAAATCAGTAATGAATTAACACAAAATAGGATTGCAAATAGAAATTTAAAAATATTTTATTAAACATTATTTCAGTGCATCAAATACCCCCAAACCTATTTTTTGCTAGTCCTCGAGCAAAACAAAAATTAAAACAATAGAAAACAAAACTAACTACTCCACTTCCGTAGGAAATCTCGATTGCATTTAGCATATGCAATAAGCCCTTAAACCCCTAGCTTACGGCAGTGGACGAGTTGTGTCTCGTGAGGGTTTGCAGTGAATATACCCATAAAATTCAAAACTAGAATGATAAAATAAAATTAAAATTTAAAAACCATGTCAAATTTACAAATCAACTCCTCCTAAACATGTAACTTCATTTAGTAAAATCAATCATGCATAATATAACTTGTCTTCTGAAACAATAATTCATTCTAATAACTTCATATTGGTGGCATGTACTCATACATACATAATAGTTTTAGAAAAACAAACATTGCCAAGTAATTATACAATCCCATTCTTATGAATTGAACAACTCAATGTGTCTCATGTCCACTCAGCAATTTTAATTTTAATACTAAATAGGCATTGACATCCATTCATCTTCAAGAGATCATAATAGAGAATCATGCAAAACCTTCCTTGAAAAGTAAAACACCCTAGATCACCTGCCAACTCATTCAAGATATAATTGCATAGTGTCCTACTAGAATTTTATGCTCATCTCACATGACATGTGTAAGGCTTAGCCTTTTAAGCTTTCTATAAGATCCATGTAACAAGTGTTAGGCCAGTGACTCCTAATCCAGTTGGCTCAGGGCACTAGGTGTTAAAACACCCCTCAGGCTTAATAACTTGAACCAAATAGGCTTCAAGGGTATGCATGTCATAAATTAGTCAACTCTACCTTTTGACTCGAACACCCTATGCTTAGTGAGGCACGCCGAGTCCCAGTCTACTCAATAGAGTGACTTTAATTTTTCATTCTTTTTTTTCACATTTTTTTGCTTTTTTTTCTTTTCTTGAGCACATTATACAATCAACTTGAATTGTGTTGACAACAAGTCCTCAATTGTTCTACAAACTAAGAATAGTGAAGCTCAAAACTCCATCATGATAACATGAATACTACTAGATCATGCCAAAGTTTTACTCTCATAAGAAAATAATTACTTAGATTCAATGATATTCACCAAGATGTAAGACCATAATCAAGGGCTCAAATTCTCACTTAGGCAAATGTCTTGCTTTGTTTTTTTTTGTCAAAATAAGAGCACAAAAAACCAATATGAAGTAATCAGAACTCAAAATCATTAAATCTGTTAAGTCATATTCTGAATAGTATGATATCATTAAACAAAGTCATATGTCTAAAAGAAGCATCAATGTAATAAGCAAAAACATAAATCTAACTAATAATTTTTTTTAAATTTTTTTCATTTTTTAAGTACAACAAAAAAACATAAAAGAAAAATCTCTTTTCTACACCCCCAAACCTAAACTAAACATTGTCCTCAATGTTGTAATATAAGAAAAGAGGAAAGAAGAGATAATATATCGGTTGATGTGCTCATGTATATAGTTATGAAAAGAAAAATAGTCAATAAAGCACAAGCATAGTCACATTAGGGTAAATCAATAATGAATCATATAAGCACACCCTTATAATGATTAGAGCAATCGACAAAGATAATAAACTAAAAACTAACTAAAGAAAATTAAAAATAAAAAATAAAAAACTAACTATTAAACAAAAATAACTATCAAAACAAAAAGTGGGTTGCCTCCTAGGAGCGCTAAGTTTACTGTCTTCAGCCAGACACACCTCCATCTAAACTCATCCAGGGTCCTTCAAAGCAATTATCTTTTCTTTATCAATTCTAATCAAATCAGAGTGAGTTAAGCAAATATTTAGTGGATCATCAGAATAAATAAAAGGAAAAACATCCTCCACTAAACTCTCAACCATGTCAACTTCAAAAGTATCATCGAAGTCTAATGGTTGTCTACTGGCATCAAATACATTTCACTCACATGTCAAGTTACCAAAAGAAAGCCTCATCACTCCATTCTGACAATTTATTAGAGCATTAGATGTAGCAAGGAATGGACGACCTAAAATCATAGGGATTTGAGAAGATGCATTTGAAACCGGTTGTGTGTCTAAAACAATGAAGTCCACTGGAAAATAAAATTTGTCCACTTGAACAAGGACATCTTCCACTATTCCTCTCTGCCTTTTGATTGAGCGGTCAGCAAGTTGAAGTGTTATGTTGGTGGGTTTCAAATCGGCTAGACCTAATTGCTCATAAACAGAATAAGGTAAAAGATTAACACTTGCCCCAAGATCAAGCAAAGCTTTTTTAATTCTATAATTCCCAATTATACAAGATATGGTTGGACAACCAGGATCTTTATATTTGGGTGGGGTGTTTTGTTGCAAAATTGCACTTACTTGTTCTGTCAAAAATGCCTTCTTTTGTACATTTAGCTTACGCTTGATTGTACAAAGGTCTTTCAAAAATTTTGCATAAGATGGAATTTATTTAATGGCATCTAAGAGAGGAATGTTAATTTTTACTTGTTTGAAAATTTCAAGAATGTCATTATTTGGTACCAATTTAGAGGAAGATTGTAACCTTTGAGGAAAAGGAGGGGGAATTGGAGCAACACAATCAAAGTTGTCAAGTTCATCATTATGTTTAGAATTCAAAGACTCCTTAGGTTCAACAACCTTCATTGGAATGTCTTTGTTAATAACTTTTCCACTTTTCAAAGTGGTGATGGACTTAGCATGCTCTTCTTGTGAACTTGAAGAATTTAAATTTTCAATTACAAATTGACCTTTAGGATTTGGTTGAGGTTGAGAAGGAAACTTCCCTTTTTCTTGAGTGCTCAAAGCTGTGGTCAATTGAGTGATAGAAATCTTCAAGTCATTGATGGCTTGCATTGTTTAGTTGTTGATTGTTGCTTGACTTTGCATGAATGTTTGCAATGTGTCTTCAAAAGTCTTCTTATGTCGTGGAACATAATTTGAGGAAGAAGGGGGTACCTGCACATTAGACTCATTTCTCCAACTAAAGTTGGGATGATTTCTCTAATTAAGAGTATAAATTTCAAAATAAGGAGAAGAAAATGGCCTTTTGTAGGTATTCATAGCATTTGCTTGAGTATGCAACACCTCTTGAAAAGCAGGGATTGTTGGACAATCCTGTGTTTGGTGTCCATCACTCTCACATATACTACAAATATCTTGTGCTTTTTGAGAAGCTTTAGACATGTTTTCCCTATTAATTTCCATAGCCTCAACTTTTCTAGTTAAACTTTTAATTTTTGCTTTTACATCATCCTCTTCTTTAAGAAGGTACAAGCCCCCCTTAGTTGCCCCATTAGATTTGATTTTATTACTACTTTCAAATTCATTAGAATCTTCCCATGATTGAGCATTTTCAACTAACACATCAAAATAGTCCCATGCTTCCTCAGGTTCTTTACTCAAAAACTCTCCATTACACATCATTTCAACAATTTGCCTCATTTGAGAAGATAACCCATTATAAAAGAAACTAATTGTACGCCATGTTTCATATCCATGATGTGGGCACAACAACAAAAGTTCTTTAAATCTCTCCCAACATTGAAAGAAAGTCTCATTTTCTTTTTGTAAAAAATTCATGATATTCTTTTGAAGTATATTAGTTTTATGGGTGGGGAAAAACTTTTTCAAAAATTCTCTTTGCATTTCTTGCCATGATCCAATGGATCTTGACTTTAAAGAATTCAACCATTTTTTTGCCTTTTCCTTTAAAGAAAAAGAAAAGAGTTTTAATCTAATAGCATCATTTGAAACATTTTCGTTTGGCAAAGTTGCACAAACCTCTTCAAACTCTTTTAAATACAAATATGGGCTTTCTGAATCTAGGCCATGAAATTTGGGTAGTAATTGAATTACACCCGGCTTGAGTTCAAAACCGCCTACATTAGTTGGAAAAAACATGCAAGAAGGAGAACTTGATCTAGTTGGTTGCAAATAATCACGCTAGGTTTTAACTTCAATATTTTGTGCATTATTATCCCCATTATTACTTCTTAGTTCCTCATTAGTTCTTAGATCCTCCATTATATCAAATTAAAGATACTTTTCAAAAGATTTGTTCACTTTTTTCAATCGTCCAGAATTATCATACACCCATGTGAACATGCAACAACAATTTTTTTTTAATAACAAACAAAAGTAAAAGTGCAAAAATTAAATGACAAAATATTAAAAAGTTAGAGGGTTAGAAGTTAATAAACAAAAATTAAAATTGCAAAAATAAGGCCAAAGGCACTATCAAGGTACACGTTTGATCCCAAAAATTTTCGGTAGTAACATAGGTAGTGCCTCCAGTCTCAAAAAAAAAATTACAGAATTTAAGTACTAAAAGTAAATGACATAAAGTAAATGACTGAATTTAAAGAGTTAGTGTGCAAGAATAAAAGTTAGATAATTAGTAAAGTTAGAGTGAGTTTTTCGTAACGGATTCTTGTCACACGTTGCAATCCCCGGCAACGGCGCCAATTTGTTGTTACGTCTGAAACAAGACTATGAAGAAGTCAAATTTAGATTTAATTTACTTGCCAATTGTAGTAGACAAGGTCAATCCACAGGGAAAGCCTTGTGCAACAAAGAAAATAGTTACGAAGAAATAGAGGAAGAAAAATTAAGAAAGAAAGAGTAGAAGAGTATTGAGGGAATAACAAGTTAAGAAATCAAAATGAGAAAACACTAAGACATTAAAGATCATTGTAATATCTAATGATGTTCTTCATGTATCATGTTATCTCAGTTAGAATTGAATGAAGATTCTATCTTACTGGAAGATATGAACATTAAAATTAAAACTAAAGATAGAAAATGCTTTGGATAGATGAAGGATCAAAATAATTGTCTCTTCAAGTTTTCTATGTATCCAAATCACAAAAGATCAAGAAGGAGAGCCTTCAAACATCTTATGTATCCAAATCACAAAGAAACAAGAAGAAGAACAATATTAAATAAACATCACTTCAAATAAATAATACTTACTTGAAACCATTGATGAAACATGAATTGAACTCCATTAAAATGTTACAAATCACCTCTAGTCTTAGCTTGAGAGCTTAGAAAGCCATTACAATAAAACTAAAAATAAAATTACAAAATAAAAGAAGAAAATAGGAGAAGAGAGCTCCAAAGAGGAGAGAATACCCCATCTATCACGTTCACCCCTCTATTTATAGGAAAAGAAAGGGTTGCTTCAAAGGAGAAAATCAAATCATATCTCCAGATTTCATCCTGATGCCTGATTCGACCCCTATATCTTCGGAATTTAGAATTTCTTCCTGAAATAACACTTGTAGCCACGGAAGTCTTCTTTCCATCGCCACTAGAATCGTATCAATCCGAATTATACAGAAAAAGATATGATCGAAATACTAAGGCTGTATCAATCTATCCGAATCAACTTCTTTCATAATTTAGTTCTATTCATACAAATCTTAAATCAAATGGGTCCACAAGGTTGTGTTCGACTATTCCATGCATGTTAGACCATTATGAGCCCATTCTTGACTTTTAAATAGCTTTGGGTAGTTGGGCTCAACTTCCTCTTCCAGTTGCATCTTGTTGAAGCCTGTTTAAACATGTAAACTCAATTAAGGTCCAACTAACTTATTCAAAACATAAATAGCCCAAATCAGTAATGAATTAACACAAAATAGGATTGCAAATAGAAATTTGAAAATATTTTATTAAACATTATTTCAGTGCATCAGACTGCACAGAGGTCGAGGAGGAGATTGCAAAGGTAGAGATGGGGCTGGGGAGAGTCGGATCTAGTTGGCGATCTCTGGTGAGAGACGACTGCAATCACCCAGAAGCCAAAAGTAGAATCGAGGAGGGGAGTTTATTAAGAGAAAGGGCATATATGCCATTTTGCACCATATGTGTGGGAGTTTCGCATGTGCCTAAGTCTAATTTGGCAAAACTGGAATTCCTTGCCTAATTTTGTATTTCGGACATTTGTGGAGTCTATTTCTAAAAAATTTTCCATGCCATCCGCTTCTAGGAAAGATTGCCCTTCCACCTCGCAACTGGATGTTTTCCAGCAGTAGCATCACAACCTTGATCATAGGGCCACCCGGTCATGTCTTCTCCCTCACAACCCTCCACAGTGCACTATGAATCCCTTGCTCCTGCCGACCCGCCACCTCGTCGGATGTCGCCAATGATGTAATGTTTGAGTGGATCTGCCTCTCAAGCCGGTCTGACGAGGGATTTTAACTCCCACTCCAGTCCAGCCCTATACCCTACTTAAACCAGCCCTTCTTGGCCACAAGCATGTGATTATGCGGATTCCATTCTAGTCCCCTTCCACCCACCTCCAACATTGCCAGTGGCCCTAATATTTCTTCCACATGAGGATCTACTATAGCTTTCTTATGTACTTCTATGTCGTTTAGTTGCTTGTGCCCATAGGCTCTATCAAGCTGTGCCAATTCCCTTTACCCAAGGCTATGACACTTTTTATGATCAGGGTGAAGCCTTACATGCTGACCATGATTATCAAGAACATAGTGGTCAACATGGTGGTCGTCCTCATGCTCATGGGAATGGCAGTCCCCGACACCATGGGAGTCCACCTTGTTATGATACAGATTCCCATGACTATGAGGGCACTGTCCAAGCTCATCTAGTTTAAGTCACTTTTTTTATCTTCAAAGGAGACGAACCAAAGGAATGAGTATCCCACACCCGATGATTTTTTCACTTCCACCGGACTTTAGCTCACAAGCATATTAAACATGCTTCCTTTCACATGGAAAGTCGTGTGCTGCAATGGCTCAAGCATTTTCTTTCTCATACTCCATATACTATGTGGGATAACATGGAACGAGCTCTCTTTGTTCACTTCAGACTGACTGAATACAAAGATTATAATCTCTGTCTTTCCAATGTTTGGTAGACTATCATCATCAAAACTTATCAGGATGAGTTTGAAAAGTTGTATAATTGGGTTTCTAATTGGCCAAAAGCTGCTTTGATTGGCACTTTCCTTGGTGGTTTGTGATCCTACTTGCAAGCGTGTACCTGGAGAGAAACAATCCATATTGCCTGTATGTGCCAAGTGCAACTTCAGCATCAGCAGTGTGTTCCACAGGACCCGCCCTCTTCTTCTGCTACTGGTCCACTCACCACTATGGGGTGCACACCTCCTACTCTAACCACTAAGATTCCTCTTAAGAGGTTATGCTAGGTTGAAATGGAGGCTCGCCACTCAAAGGGCTTATGTTATAATTGTGATGAAAAGTATGCATCTAGCCACAATGCAAGACCCTTCATGCTTATGTGGTTGAAGATACGCTTGACCCAGTGGACTCTCCAAACCCTGTGGCTGAGTTTGACCCTACCTAAGCCGCGTTGGACAATGATGTTGATGTGCCTGGCGTAGGCACAATCGGTACCTAGGAGATCTACGCAGGGAAAGGGAAGAAGTAAGGAAGAAAGGGGAGAAATATGAGTAATTCCAATTGCATAATGTCAAACAAGAGAGGGCCGCCCCATATAGGGGACGACTAGTTCCCTAGGGAATCATTCCAACCCAACCCAGGCTGGCCCGGTTCCCTAGGTGAACATGTCAGTTAGTGGGTCGGCTAGCCCGGGCCACTAACTGAACCAACACAGTTTTATACCTAAATATCAAACCAAAGCAAATACTAAACTATTACAATAATAAATAGCTCAATGCAACTAAGTAAAAGCGAGTATAGTCTGGTTGAGTACTCTGGGAATCTGGTCATCGTGCACAACACTCTACCACGCTTCCACTATTCGCCTTGTCCTCAAGGCAACCAAGCTGGAAAGCGAGTCATAAACTCATCTTTAGGCATCCACATAGAGTCCTTGAGAGGCTGCCCCTGCCAAAAAATCAAGACCTCAGTAATAATGCGACCAGAGCAACAAACCCGACGCCTCTCAAGCACTGAAGCAGGGACAAGGTCGGATGGCGAAACAAGTCCCATCAGGAGAGGAGGAGGAGCACCCACAACCAATGACTTGTCACCCACAAATTGCCGCAAACGGGACACATGAAAGATAGGGTGAACCAAGGAGTCAGGGGGCAAAGTCGGGTGGTAGGCCACAGGGCCAACACGCTCCTCAATAACATACAGACCATGGAAACGGGGAGCAAGCTTGGAGTTCTCAGGCTGAAACAAGGAGGTCTGGCGATGAGGAAGGACTGACACATAAATCAAATCTCCCACCGCATACTCACGATCAGTATGGCAACAATCATAAATTTGCTTCATCCTATTCTGGGCAGACGACAAATTCCCCTTGAGCTAGCATAAGACCTCATCGTGCGTCTGCAACATATAGTCCACCTCTGCCACAGACGAATGGTGGGGTACATAGGATAAGACAGTTCGCTGCGGCCGGCCATAGAGCACCTCAAACGGAGTAAACCCAACGCATGTATGATAGGCCGTATTATAAGACCACTCAGCCTATGGAAGAAGCTGAAGCCACCGGCGGGGATGCATCATAGTAAAGCATCGAAAATATTGCTCCAAACAATGGTTGACTACCTCAGTTTGCCCATCCATTTGGGGGTGATAAGCAGTGCTCATGTGGAGAGAGGTTCCCTATAGAGTGAAAAACTCCTACCAAAATTGCAAAAGGAAAATTCGATCACGGTCAGAAACAATCCTGCAGGGCATACTGTGAAGTCGGGCCACCTCACGAACATAGAGCTCAGCTATAGTCTTAGCGGTGAATGGATGGCCCAGTGCACAAAAATGAGCATACATGGACAGCTGATTCACCACCACCATAATGAGATACTTGCCCTACACCACGGGTAATGCCTCCACAAAGTCCATCGAAACATCTTCCCAAACCTTATCTAGAATAGGCAAGGGCTGCAACAAACTAGCCAGCGAGGTCGTGGTCGCTTTAGCCTATTGATAAACATCACAAGCGGCCACGTAGTCATGGACTAGTCGATGTATGCCATGCCATAGAAAGCTTTGGCTGACCCATTTGTAGGCACAGAAGGCGCTCTCATGACCAGCCATAGGAGAGTCATGGAAATGCGACAGGATGTGGCGCGGAGGTTAGCAACAGCAGGAACCCACAAGCGATACTTCCAGAAGAAAAGGTCATCCCGCCACATAAAGAAAGGATGGCCAGCAGGGTCGGTTCGCAGGCTAGTAATTACCTCCTGTGCCCAAGAATCCTCACCATAGGCCTGCGGTATCTCATCAATAAAGGGGCAAGAGAGAGTAGAGAAAGCCAAACAAGAGCCTGGCGCCGGACTGCAAAAGAGCACGTCAGCCACGATGTTCTCCAACCCCTTCTTGTACACTACCTCATAGTCATAGCCCAGCAACTTGCTTACCCACCGCTGCTGAGAGGGAGTAGACACTCGTTGTTCCAAGAAGTATTTCAATGGCTGGTGATCAGTACGAATCAGGAACCGGCGACCGAGTAAGTAAGGGTGACACTTATTAACAGCGAGGACAATGGCCAACATCTCCTTCTCATACATAGACAGGCACAGGGAGTGGCCAGCCAATGCCTTGCTAAAATAAGCAATCAGTTGCTCATCCTGCAAAAGAACCACCCCCAAGCCCTACCCTAACGCGTCGATCTCCACCACAAATGGCCGGCTAAAGTCAAGTAATAGCAGAACCGGGGCAGAGGCCATAGCCTGCTTAAGACCCTCAAATGTCGTGTTGGCCTCCACAGTCCATGTAAAAGCCCCCTTCTTAAGCAGCTCTATAAAGGGTCGAGCCAACTCGCCATACCGATTGATGAAATGTCGATAATAACCTGTAAGGCCCAGAAAACCATGGAGTGCTTGAATGCATGTGGGTGGCAGCCAAGAAAGCATGGTCAGTAGCAACACGGCTCCTCAAAATAATATGGCCCAAATAATCAGCCTACGGACTGCCAAAGGAACACTTCGAACACTTCAGGAATAGAGAGTTAGCGCGCAAGATAGAGAAGACCGACCTAAGATGCGTCAAGTGCTCTGACCATGAGCGGCTGTATACCAAGATATCATCAAAGATAACCAATATATAGCGATGCAGGAACGGCCAGAAAATATCATTCTTGAGACACTGAAGGGTGGAGGGGGCGTTGGTCAGCCCAAATAGCATAACTAGGAACTCGAAATGGCCATCATGAGTCTGGAATGTCATCTTGTGCACATCTGCTGGCTGCACCCGAATCTTATGATAGCCCGAACGTAGGTCGAGCTTATTGAAGACCGTGGCACCTGTTAGCTCGTCCAAAAACTCCTCAATCACCGGTATGGGGTACTTGTCCTTGACGGTGATTGCATTCAAAGCACGATAGTCAACACAGAACTGCCATGACCCATCCTTCTTGCTAACAAGCAACACGGTAGGACGGATGATCCTATATTGTAGCATGTCTACCACAAGCTTCTCAATTTCAGATTTTTGGATGTGGGGATAGCGGTAAGGGTGGACATTGGCAGGGGCTGTGTTTGGAATGATAGGAATATGATGGTCATGAGGCCGGACCGGAGGAAGACCCCATGGCTCTGTGAAGAGGTCCTGGTGGGTGGTCAATAACTCTTGGAGATCAAAAGGCAGCTTGTTATGAGGCACCCCGATAGTGGCATGCTGCTGCAAGAGAAGTCCTTGGGGTGCGAACCGGAAGAAGCAGCTCACGGCTTTGGTGGAGAGAAGGGTGCCCGGTCGTGAGCCTTCGATCCGAACCTGCTACCTGTTCAGCTCGAAATCCATCACCATGTCCCTGAAGTTCCAAACCACATCACCAAGCTCCTGCAGCCACTGTACACCCAACACCACATTCGCCCCCTTCGTGGGATGCAAGAATAGATCGGTAACAAACGTGTGGCCCTGTACAGAGAGCGTAACCTGAGCACACACCCCTGCACTCTGAATATGCTTGTCGTCGCCAATCATCACATCAAATGGCTTAGAGTCTGAGACAAAACAACCCATCCAATGGGCAACCTTGTCGTTAATAAAGTTATGAGTAGACCCACTGTCGATCAAGATAGCCACCTGTTCCCGCTTAAGGAATCCTTGAACTCGCATCGTGCTTGTAGTGAATGCCCCCAAAAAGGCATGGACTAAAATTTCGGGCAGCACATCCTCTGGGGGACAAGAATTAACTTCGGGCCCTCCTTCACTGTCCTCTTCGACCTCCTCCACGAGCAGGCTGCCCTTAACAGAACAACGGTGCCCCAGAACAAACTTCTCGTCACAGAAAAAGCACAGACCTTTTGACCGGCGCTCTTCCATCTGGGCTGGTATAAGGCGTTGGACAATCTAGTTGGGCTAGTGCGGCCTGCTGGCCAAGATGGCCTATTGTCGGGGTGCTAGTGGGCGCTGCCAGTGGGTTGGCGCTCACAACAGGCCGGGGTAGAGGTCCAATTCACCCGCCTCTATGCTGCCTAGTCAGCTTCTCTTCCTCGATGCGGGCATGACGCATAATGTCCCTCTTGCTGGCGCAAGGGAAGTGGCGTATCTCTTTAGATATTTCAGGCATTAGACCATGCTTGAATGTGCCCACCAAGGCAGCCATCGGCCAATCTAGGAGTCGGTTGGCCACCTTCATGAACTCGGTATAGTATGCACAGACGGTGGTGGTCTGGCAAAGGGAGGAAAGCATCTCGTTGAAGTTCTGGAATTCATTCGGCCCAAACTGAATGCAGAGCTCGTTGGAGATGGCTGCCCAGGTGGGGTAGCACACCTTTTTTCAAGAAATCTGGAACCAGACCAAAGCGTCCCCATCGAGGTGGAAGGCAGCGATGTGTAGACTTTCAGCCTCAGAATGTATCCCTTGGTAGGCGAAGAACTTCTCAGCCTTGTACAACCATTCTACAGGATTGTCATCACCATTATAACGGGGAAACTGTATGCGAGCCAAATGGGGCTCAGCCCCCCTGCGTTGTCCACCACGATGCCTGGGATACTCATCTCACTCCTCTGTGTCTTGGAACTGATTTGGAGGGGGCAGCATCATAGGTGCATTTTCTCGAACACCTAGTATGCCTCGCATGTCTCAGGCTTGGCACCTCCCCCCAAATGCTTGATTGCCAGCACCAAAGCACATTGGGCATGGGAATACCCTCGCATCGAGGCCAGCTGGAGCTAGGGGGTCAGGGATGGTTGGCTCAGGAGGCTGCGATGGCCCGCCCTTCTCTTGGGTAGCAGCGGGCGGCCTAGGTAGGATGGGCGCTACGCGCACAGCCATGAGTTGTGCATGTGCCTCATGCTTCGTCTGCTTGCTTGTCATGCTCATGGTAAGAGTCTGTAGTGCAGCCATGATTTCTGACAGTGTGGCTTCAATTGCTGCCAGAACGACCTTCAGACTGTTTGCTGACGCTGAAGCAGGGACCTCCTTCTCTGAAGGAACCTCTAGAACAACAGCTTGTTTGCCTCAAGCCATGGCCGGGGATTGTAAATGCTATGATACCAAAGATGTGCCTGGCATAGGTACAATCGATACCTAGGGGATCTACATAGGGAAAGGGAAGAAGTAAGGAAGAAAGGGGAGAAAATATAAGTAATTCCAATTGCATAATGTCAAACAAGAGAGGGCCGCCCCATATAGGGGACAACCAGTTCCCTAGGGAGTCGTGCCAACCCAACCCAGGTTGGCCCAATTCCCTAGGTAAGCATGCTAATTAGTGGGTTGGCTAGCCCGGGCCACTAACTGAACCAACATAGTTTTATACCTAAATACCAAACCAAAGCAAATACTAAACTATTACAATAATAAATAGTTCAATGCAACTAAGTAAAAGCAATAGAGTATAGTCTGGGTGAGTCCTCTGGGAATCTGGTCATCATGCACAACAGATGTCAACCCATATTAATCCTTGCATGCCTATGAAGGTGGTAATGCTCCCAACACTATGTGCATCAATGACCAAATGGAGAAACATGTTGTGGTTCTTATCAATATAGGTAGCACCCATAGTTTCATTAATGAAGTTGTTGCTAAAGAGTTGGGTTTGCATATCTCCGAATATCTTACTTTTGATGTTATGATCGGAGATGGTGCAAAGCTTTGCAATATGGGGGTTTGTCGTAAGGTCTGCCTGCTTGCTCAAGGCTTTATTATCACATTTGATTTCTACGTTCTTCCTATCAAGGGAACTGATATCATTCTTGGCATGATTGGTTGTGCACATTGAGAAAAGTCAAATGAGACTTTGAATGCATGCAAATGAGCTTCAAGATTGATAGAGTCAAGCCCCTCCTTACTGCTCAACCTCTGGATAAGATGCACATTATTCAACAACCACAACCAAAGCATGCTTGGGTTCTACAACAATTTGCAGTCAATTAGAGTATAGACACTTCCCGGCCTTGAGGACAAGGCATAGTAGAAGCAGTGGTGGAATGATATGTCCCACCCCTATTACAATTAGATTGGAATTAGATTTCATCTTTCCTAAATTAGGTTTCCTTTCCTAGATTGAGTAGGATTTGCTATTTTGATTTAATTGCAATTCACAATTCGACTAGGATTATTTTCCTTATGCTAGTAGGATTCATTTCTAGTTGTCTTATAAATTGTAGTGCACAACCATGTGCTAATTAATCAATAAAAATTCAACAATTAGTTTAGTTAATTAGTTTGCTCTTCCTATCCTTCTTCTCCCCCCTTTCCCCCTGAATTTTCCATGTGTAGACTGTGGTCTACACCAATGTATGAGTGATTCGATGCACCAGTTGGCAATGACATATGCATTCACAGAAATGGTCCTTAGCGGGTACCTATTGAGGAAAACGTCTATTATCGTCCCAATGTTTAGATTTTGTACATATTCACTAAATTTGTTTGATATGTTTTCAAATCTTTTGAACCCTAATATTCAAACATTTTGACAAATATGTTTCAAAATTACATTTTCAACTATTTGATATTTGCTAAATAATTGGAAAAATTATATAAATAATATTAAAAAAATATTTACCAAAATAGCAAAGAGAGGAAAATAATTTTACCAAAATCGTGTTCATTTTGGCCATGTAGGTGCCAGCCAAGCACTGGCACATGCGTGGATTTTCTTAAAAAAATTTTAAATTTCTTCCTCAAGAAGAATGAAATCATTTTTTTAAGTTAAGGATGAAATCACATGTCTTGGTGTTTTTTCGGCTGAAGTGGGCTGGGTTTAAGTGGATTTTATCCTTTGCAAGGATGAAATCTACCTTTTGTGTAGAAGAATGAAATCTACTTAAAGGAGATTTAGTCTTTATGAAGGATGAAATCACCTCCCTTGGCCCTTTTTTCAGCTAAAATTGGAGTTTACACTAATTTCGTCCTTGCAAATCTTCTAAAACCAAGGGGTAATCATTGTGCCCCATTCAAGACACTATTTAAACTTTTCACCATATTTGTAGTTGTTATGCCAAATTTTTTAAAACTATCGTGAGCAAGAGACCACTGTTCAGGGAGCAATCATTTTCCTAAGAGGAGTTGTTTTACCCTTTAACTTTTCTAACCAATCAAGTCCATTTTAGCATCAAAATTTTCAACTATCTGTACACATGCAACTGCCCCGATCAAGTCCGTCAGTGTATCATTTTAAACTCCTTAAACTTTGCCTTTATGTGATGGATGCAACATTGATGGTAGAGTAATGGCAAGGGAAAATTTTTAGGCATGACCTTTTGAAGCCCCTTATGTCGATATGACATGATTGTGATATTGATCATATCCATAAATACATTCTCACTCAATTGACATTAGAATCATGTCCAATTTTCATAATCTTCCTTTGATACTATCTTGAATGCTATAGGAAATTACTCATTGTTCCCGTTTGTAGACATTGTGGCCATAAGAGCTCTAGGATACATGTCGTACAAGTGAGTGACATCGACACCAATCATTGGGATGCAATGCCTAAACCCCAATATAGATGGCCCAAATGCCCAAAACATCCGCGTAAATCTCCGACACGGGCCACCATCTACTAGATCAGACTCCAACTTATAGTAGGTACCGGGATTCACATCTTGTATTGTCGGTACCCATAAATAGCTTTTACGGCCATATTCTTTGCCGCCCATTCTTTGTTATAAGAAACGTCAACGTGGAACCTCTCCTTCATTCTTTAAATAATATCACTTGGTGTGAGAGTGAATTCTGCTTGGATGGCCAGCATTATGACCTTAGAAACAAATAATGCACTACACTGCCTATGTTCAGTGCTAAGCTGGGCATTCCTACAAGTGTAGTCACCTCCGTATGTGTGACAACCCATACTTGAGGTAAGTTATACTATTGGAATTTTTATATATTATTAGAGCATTATTTTAAATGTGGAACCTAAATGAATGTTGTAGAACTCTAGAAACCGAACTTAAAGGTTTTTGAAACACTTGATTCGGAGGTAGTGGCCGTATGTAACGATCGTGGAAGCGCGCATCATAAGAGGGCCCACAATGAAACTACAGTAAAACCTATCCTTGAGTGGTCTTTTTTTGAAGGGCTCGTTGATACAAGTCCATCGGTACCAAGAACGTATAATTCCGATATATAGGTAAAAAGTTAGAGCAATTAAAGTTGTGGAAAAAAGAAAAAAAACTTATATTATTTTAGTGTAGGCTGACGCAAGCATTGCGTCAGCCTTGCGTTGACCCGCGCGACGTCATGCGGGATGTCGCGCAGTTCACGGAACATGGCGGGGGCAACGGGTCCGCACCGCGCAGTGATCTGCGCGGCGCAATGATCTGCATGGCCCGCAGCGCAGGCCACGCGCGCCGATCGCGGGTCCGCGCGTCCGCGTGCTGCGGCACCACGTAGACCCGTGCGGACACCGCGCGATGTGTGGTTCCACATGTCGGTCCCACGCGGTTTCGCTATCAGCCGTGTGATGCGTGTCAGACACGCGTCGCACGCCAATCTCTCCCCAATCTCTATATATACCCTATTTTTTTACTTTACTATTCACTTCCACCTCCAGTAAAAACTTCTGACTCTCCGTTCTAAGCTATTTTAAGCCTGATTCAACCCATTTCAAAGGTGTTCTTAACTAAAGTGACTCTGCCGGACGCTATGACGGGACCGGATTTTCAATATAAACCCTCTGTGACCATGAACTTTCTACTCCGACCGTAAGGTAGGGAGTCTTAAACTCTAAATTTATGCTTTACATGTATGCCTTATTTTTATGGACCATTTTTAGTCAATCGTATGTCTTTCTTATGTTTTCAAAATAGAAATGCTTTACAAATATCATGTTTTATTTAATCAAAAATTATGACATGATATGTGTGTTTTCTGGAGAGTTCTAGGGTTATACCTAGAACAATATTTTCTGGATACCTACGGAAGAAATTATCGGTATCTGGTGTACCGAAGAAATTATCGGTATCTGGTGCGTGCATATAGGTATGGAGTATAATGGGAAAACTCCTGCCTTCTGAGCTTCCAGTTGCCCCATGAGCATCGGAGGAACACCGTTCGGTATCACGGCTCTGGATTTATTGTCATCGGACAAACCGGTGTTTTCTAAATTTGTTTCTGAATTGGTTATGCAAAAATTATTACTCTCTATTATTTAGCATTAAATTAGATTTTAATTCCAGCTACTGAGTATAAAAAAATACTCACCCACCAACAGACTCTGCAGGTAGAAAAACCAACCCGGAGAGGTCAACCAAAGAATTACCTCTTTAGTCTCTTTTAAATACTTTTAAATCTCTGTAATATTATGAATTTTATGAAAGGTTTGGCCTATCTTTTGTACTTCTGTAATATGACTGCTCTACATACAGTGTACTCTGGACTGGGTCCTAATTTTCTACTACATTATATGTAATATTTTAGCTGTGCGTCAACTCCAAAATTCTTATGTTTTATGTCAACTTATTTTTCATAGATTCGTATGGTGGACCATCAAGTTTGGTTTCACATGCGATGTAACATGTGCCGAGCAAGATAATAATTACGTAAATTATGACGTATATTATTTTCAGACGGTCGCCACACTTGGTATCGGAGCACTTGACTCCACTGCTCCTAGAGCAGTCATTTTTTTTATATATAGTATTATCATAATTATATTTGATGTTTTCCTATATAATGATATATATTGTTTTTGTGTTTTTAAATGTTAAATCAGTTAATGGAAAAATAAAAAATGAGACTGATTTCGGGATCTTTATATCATATGTTAGCCCGAAAACCACCACCAAAGAAAAGCAAAAAGAGTTGCAGTATGGCAGAGTCTTCAACCACCTCAGAAATTACCACTGCCCTTTCTCAGAATAGTGATGAGATCCAGGAGATAGTCAATATTCCCGACACACCTCTTTCATTAGATGAAGTAGTAAATATTTTCAACACAACCATTGAAGTGGAAGACACATCTGAGGAAGAGGACCTTGAGGAGGAGGACCCTATGAAGGAGGACCCTGTGGAGGAGGACCCTGTAGAGGCAGACCTTGTGGAAGAGGACCCAGACCCAGTAGAAGAGGACCCGATGGAAGAGGAACCATTGGAGACCGATCCAATGGATGATGAATATTTTTGGAACAATATGATGATTAATGTTATGGAGGAGGAGGAGATAATAGAAAATGTCGGCCAAGAGGAGATGAGGGTGGTCCCAGAGGAGGAAGCACTGAGAGAAAATAGCATTAGGGGGGACGGGGTACATAACCCTATGTTAGATGTCGATCTGAACCTCTTGCCTCCAGAAGCAGAAGAGATGGCAGAAGCGGAAAGTGCATGTTGGGGAGATAGGGGAAAGGGAATTGTATGGTACATAGACCAGTTACCAGAAATCTGTGTACTATGCGAACAGAGGGGGCACTACTTTTGTCAATGCCCATGGTACACCGACCCACTGCCTGAACTATGCCCTATCTGTAAGAAGGATGGACACTACTTCTTCCAGTGCCCTTATAAGAAATTTTTCCCTTGAACATCTGAATGTGTGTGGTTGTGTTTCACCTTTCTTTAACACTTTTGTTGCTTGATGTAAAATAGAGTCTTTTGGCTTTACACTTCTTATGTACGTTTGTTACTACATGTAAATAGAGTCTTTTGGCTTTGCAAGTATGTTGTATACACTTCTTTTGTACGATGTAAATATGAGAATCATTATATATATATATATATATATATATATATATATTTCTAGTTTACAAAAATTTGTTGTGAATTTAAGGTTATTACAATCTATCTGGAATGTCTTCTGACAAAGAAGTACAACTGTCTGACAATTCTGCCCAAGCCAAAAATGTTGCTCAAGATGCAGTAGTACCTGAAAACCACATGGATAATTTCTTTGACCTCATGATTCAAAGGATGACTCAACATCTACAGACTCAAGGATTACAACCCAGCCCTAATCACTTAAGTAACTCTAGGGAATCGGCTAGTCTTAGTGAAAAGGATAATTTACTTGAGCGCTTTAAGAAGATCGCTTCAGAATTTTCTAGAGTAGATGGACCAGAAGCTGCTGAAAAATGGACATTCGAAGTCGAACGAATTTTTAAAGCCTTCAAAGTCCTAGAAGATAGGAAAGTGGATGTAGCCACTTTCGCTATGACAGGAGAAGCAGCTTTTTGGTGGCCATCAGCTGAACAAAATTTTTTTCCAAATAGAGGAAATATCAAGTGGGAAGAATTCAGAGAAGTATTATATAACAAATATTTCCCACCTCATGTTCAGGAAAAGAAGGAGAAAGAATTTTTAGATCTCCAACAAGGGAATATGACAGTTTTTCAATATGAAAATAAATTTGTTCAGTTACAATGCTTTGCTCTAGAAATCTGTTCAACGAAGCTAAAGAAAGCCAAAAAATTTGTTAGAGGTTTGCATAATGGGCTTCGTAGTTGAATAGTAGGATTTCAACCTACTACTTTGGCTAAAGCTATGGAATTAACTTCACTACTGGAACAAGAATATCAGCAATTCTTAGTAGAGAAAAAAGATCGTGGACAAAAAAGCCGGATGGAAGACTGGAAGAGAAAATTCACAACCCCTAAGCAGTATAATAATAAAAAATTTCCAAGAACCTCAGGACCACCACCCCAAAATTAAAAAAAGAAAAAGTTAGAGAAATGCTCCAAATGCAACCGATTTCATCCATCAAGGATCTACTAACTTGCTGAGAGGCGATGCTTCGTATGTGGAGATCCTGGGCATCAAATCAAGGAATGCAAGAAGAAGATCAAAGAAGAGATCAAATCGGAGCAAAAACCAAAGGCTCAAGGGCGAGTGTTTGCCATTACTGCGGAAGAAGCTCAAACTTCAGTAAGAGTTATACAAGGTACACTTCTAATTTTGGATAAAGTTGCTAAAGTTTTAATAGATCTAGGATCGACACATTCTTTCATATCCTGTGATTTTGCTTTAAGTATAGATCATCCAGTTTTGGAATTAGGATATATCCTAGAAGTGTCAACTCCTGTAGGAAAAACTTTTATAGCTCAAAACTTCATGCAAGATGTGTCCATAACCTTTGACAACCAAAAATGGAAGGCTAACTTGATACTCTTCAATATGAACGATTACGATGTCATCTTAGGAATGGATTGGTTAGCTGATAATGAAGCATTGGTGGACTGTAAGAAAAAGAAGGTGATATTCAATAATCAAGGAGAGGAATATACCTTTCATGGAAATAGAGAACCTTCAGGAATATGTATTATTTCTGCTATAAAGGCACAACACTTGATATCTAGAGGATGTCAAGCATATCTTGCAAGTATAATCTTGGAAGAATCATCATCTCCCAAGCTAGGAGATATTGAAGTTATAAGGAACTTTCCAGATATATTTCCTGAAGATCTTCCAGGGGTACCACCAAAGAGAGAGATAGACTTTAATATTGATTTAATACCAGATATAGAACCTATCTCTAAGGCACCCTATAGAATGGCACCTGCAAAATTAAAAGAATTAAAGAATCAATTGTAGGAATTGCTAAATAAAGGATTCATTAAACCAAGTGTCTCACATTGGGGAGCTCCAGTCCTTTTTGTCAAGAAAAAGGATGGATCGTTGAGACTGTGCATAGACTATAGAATACTTAACTCGGTAACTATTAAAAATAAGTATCATTTACCCAAAATAGATGATTTGTTTGATCAATTACAAGAAGCAAAAGTATTCTAAACAATAGATTTAAGATCTGGATATCACCAGTTGAGACTATGGGATGAAGATATTCCAAAAATAACATTTCGTACCCGTTATGGACACTATGAATTTTTAGTGATGCCATTCGGATTGACGAATGCTCCTGTAGCTTTCATGGATCTTATGAACTGAGTTTTCCGACCTTATTTGGATAAATTCATGATTGTTTTTGTCGATGACATATTAGTCTATTCTTCCACTCTTGAAGAACACCAAACACACTTACAAATCGTTCTTCAAACTCTGAGAGACCATCAGCTATATGCCAAGTTAAGTGTGAGTTTTGGTTGGACAAGGTTGTGTTCTTGGGTCATGTCATTTCTAATAATGGAATATCAGTAGACCCTATTAAGATCGAAGCAGTTGTGAAGTGGGAAAGACCTAAAACCGTTACAGAAATTAGGAGTTTCTTAGGACTTGCTGGTTACTATCGAAGATTTATCCAAGACTTCTCAAAAATAGCTTTACCTTTAACAAAGTTAACCAGAAAAGGAGTGAGATTTTTATGGAATGAAGATTGTGAGAAGGCATTTCAGGAGTTAAAACAAAGATCAACCACCACCCCAGTTTTATCCTTACCTATTGGTAATGGACTATTTGTAATTTATAGTGATGCCTCAAGAATGGGTCTTGGATGTGTCTTGATGCAACATGAGAAGGTAATAGCCTATGCTTCAAAATAATTAAAGAAGCGTGAAGGTAATTACCCTATTCATGATCTTGAATTAGCAGCAATAGTTTTTGCCTTAAAACTCTGGAGACATTACTTGTATAGAGAGAAATTTGAAGTTTTTACATATCATCAGAGTCTAAAATACATTTTCTCTCAAAGGGATTTAAATTTAAGGCAAAGACAGTGGATTGAATACTTGAATGATTATGACTTCTCTATTCAATATCACCTAGGAAAAGCCAATGTAGTGGTCAATGCCTTGAGTAGAAAAACTTCAGGGATGGTAGCTCAACTGTTGATAAAAGAATGGAAACTAATGGAAGAGGTAATTGACATACAACCTCAATTACAACCAGGAACTAAGAAGGTAATTGTAGCTAATCTAGAAATAAAATCTAAATTGGTTGAGCGCATTTTGGAGGCACAAAAAGAGGATGTAGAAGTGCAAACCTTCTTGGGTAAGCCTGATTTTAATAGACATTCTAAGAATGGAATAAGATTTAAAGAACGACTAGTAGTCCCTACAGTACCTGAATTAAAACAAGAACTGCTGTAGGAAGCTCATAGGTCTCAATACACTATCCACCTAGGAGGAACAAAAATGTATCAGGACCTTAAAAGAAGTTTTTGGGGGAAAGGGATGAAAAAGGACATCGGAGAATTTGTCTCTAAATGCCTAACTTGTCAGCAAGTTAAGGCAGAATGTCAGAAACCATCAGGAACTCTTCAACCTATCGAAATTCCATAATGGAAGTGGGAACACATCTTTATGGATTTTATTTCAGGCTTACCCAAGACATCAGCAGGCCATGAATCCATTTGGATTATAGTGGATTGACTTACTAAGAGTGCTCACTTTCTCCCTTTAAAGAAGTCTCAAACATTGAATGTTCTAGCCAAAATGTATATAAAGGAAATTGTGAGTCAGCATGGCATGCCCTTATCAATCATTTCAGATCGAGACAACCAGTTCACTTCACACTTTTGGCAGAAACTCCAAGAAGAATTAGGTACTAATCTCATATTTAGTACAACATTCCATTCACAAACTGATGGTCAGTCTGAACAAACTATTCAAACACTAGAAGACATGTTGCGAGCGTGTGCCATAGATTGGAAAGGTAACTGGGATGAACACTTACCATTAATTGAGTTTTCTTATAATAATAGTTATCATTTTAGTATTGGTATGGCACCATATGAGGCTTTTTATGGACGACCTTGTCGATCCCCAACTTGTTGGAGTGAAGTTAGCGAAGGAAAATTAGTAAAATCAGAACTCTTACAACAGTGTATGGATAAAGTAAAGCTTATACAGAGTCAGTTAAAGACAGCTCAAAGTCGTCAAAAGAGCTACGCCGATCAACGAAGAAAAGATCTTGACTTCTGTATAGGTGATCACGTGCTTCTAAAGGTATCACCAACTCGGGGAATTATGAGATTTGGTATGAAAAGAAAGCTAAGTCCTTGATTTGTAGGACCATTTGAAATTCTTGATAAAATAGGACTAGTAGCTTACAGATTGGCATTACCCCCTCAACTGGACAAGGTTCATAATGTGTTTCATGTATCCATGCTTCACAAGTATGTACAAGACCCTTCTCACGTTTTAGATCAGACAATGATCACCTTGGAACTTGATTTGACATTTGAAGAGAAACATGTAAGAATATTGGATCGTAAAGAACAAATCTTGAGGACAAAAAAGGATTCTATTAGTCAAAGTGTTATGGCAGCACCATTCTTCAGAAGAAGCCACATGGGAATTGGAAAGTGAAATGGTAAAGAAATATCCTGAGCTCTTCGATGAGTAGCAAGTTCAATTTCGAGGACGAAATTCTTATAAGGAGGGAAGAATGTGACAACCCAGATGTGAGGTAAGTTATACTATTTGAATTTTTATATATTATTAGAGTATTATTTTGAATGTGGAACCTAAATGAATGTTGTAGAACTCTAGAAACCGAACTTAAAGGTTTTTGAAACACTTGATTCGGAGGTAGTGGCCGTATGTAGCAATTGTGGAAGTGCGCATCATAAGCGGGCCCATGATGAAACTACAGTAAAACCTATCCTTGAGTGGTCTTGTTTCGAAGGGCTCGTTGATATGAGTCCATCGGTACCAAGAACTTACAATTTCGATATATAGGTAAAAAGTTAGAACAATTTAAAGTTTTGGAAACAAGAAAAAAAAATTATATTATTTTAGTGTAGGCTGATGCAATTGCCTTGACCCGCATGATGCGCGACGTTGCGCGGTTCATGGAATGTAGTGGGCCCGTGGGTCCTCACCATGCGATGATCCACACAACGCGTGGATCTGCGTGGCCTGCAACGCGGACCGCGGGTCTGCGCATTTGCACGACACGCAGAGCTGCATGTAGTGCACAGCGGCACTGTGCGGACCCGCGCGGACACTGCGCAACACACATAGACCCTCGCGAACACCGCACAACACACGTGGTTCCGCACGTTGGTCCTTCTCGGTTCTGCCGTCAGCCACGCGATGCGTGTCAGACACGCGTCGCGCGCCAATCTCTATATATACCCCATTTTTTTACTTTACTATTCACTTCCACCTCCAGTAAAAACATCTGACTCTCTGTTCTGAGCTATTTCAAGTCCAATTCAACCCATTTCAAAGGCATTCTTAACTAAAGCAACTGTGCCGGACGCTATGACAGGACCGGATTTTCAATATAAGCCCTCTCGACCACGAACTTTCTACTCCGACTGTAAGGTAGGGAGTCTTAAACTCTAAATTTATGCTTTGCATGTATGCCTTATTTTTATAGACCGTTTTTAGTCAATCGTATGTCTTTCTTATATTTTCAAAATAGAATTGCTTTATGAATATCATGTTTTATTTAATAAAAAATTATGACATGATATGTGTGTTTTCTGGAGAGTTCTAGGGTTATACCTAGAACAATATTTTATGGATACCTACCGAAGAAATTATCGGTATCTGGTGTGTGCATATAGGTATGAAGTATAATGGGAAAACTTCTGCCTTCTGAGCTTTCGGTTGCCCCATGAGCATCAGAGGAACGCCGTTCAATATCACAGCTATGGATTTATTGTCATCGGACAAACCGGTGTTTTTTGAATCGGTTATGCTAAAAGTATTACTGTTTATTATTTAGCATTAAATTTGATTTTAATTCCACCTACTGAGTATAAAAAAATACTCACCCACCCACAGACTCTGTAGGTAGTAAAACCAACCCGAAGAGGTCAACCGAAGAATTACCTCTTTAGTCTATTTTAAATACTTTTAAATCTTTGTAATATTATGATTTTTATGAAAGGCTTGGCCTATATTTTGTACTTCTGTAATATGACTGCTCTACATACAGTGTACTCTAGACTGGGTCCTAATTTTCTACTACATTATATGTAATATTTTAGCTGTGCGTCAACTCCAAAATTCTTATGTTTTATGTCGACTTATTTTTCATAGATCCGTACGGCGGACCATCACGTTCGGTTTCACGTGCGATGTAACACGTGCCGAGCGAGATAATAATTACGCAAATTATGACGTATATTATTTTCTGACGGTCGCCATAGTATGTCTTCAATTTAAAGTACCTTACACCCCTCTTCATTGATCCATGAACTCTCCAAGGGTAAGCACTATAAATGCACTTAACTGTATATTCTGACATATTTGCATGTAGAACCTTGTATTGGACATGATTCCTAATTGAAAACTCCCTCAAAGCTATGATAAATGCCTCTCTAACCTCAAAGATGTGCCCAACATATGACTTTTCTTCATTCTATCACTCCATATCCATATCCCAATTAACTACCTCATTTATTTGCTCATCTGTGATATGTGCATAAATTGGCTCCTCATCATCATAGTACGACGGCTCATCATCATCATCAATATTTATGACATTTGCGTCAATTGCATTATCTACCACATCATCCCCCTTGCTATTAACCTTTTGTTGAGCACTTTCCTCACCTCTGACACCTTTTTCGTTCATACCATACTCCTCTTCACTAGCTTTGCCAATATTATCTCCACCTTCATTGGCCTCATTTATATCAACATCATCATCATGGACATGGGCTCCCCTATACATAAATAGAACATATATATTAAATTTCATATTGCCCAAACACTTGTTTAGTAACTAAAAATGTTAGATTTATATATATATATATATATATATATATATATATATATATATATATATTTCACCTAGGATTGGATGGTCCGACATCAATATGTCCAACACATGTGTAGGGGTAATGAATGCCCATCTAGCTTTGAGTTTCAAACCATGCACCACCTTGTGGCATTCTAATGTTAAATGTCTCATGTGCATGCGATGTGTACCTTATATTTACGCACAAAATTCATAATTCAATATCTTAATTTTTATTAACAATTATAAGATTCACACAAGATTCACATCTTATGAAACCTTACCTCCAATTAGGTCTTTCATTGTCAATAGGTGCAGACGATCTACAACATTCATTTGATGCTACTATTATGGACAAATTTTCCTTCACATTATCATCCACTAGCATTTGCATGTGCCTTTCACTTCTCCTGTGTGAACTCCTACTTACATTGTGCCCATCACTAGGCACTCAAGCCTCTTTTTTGAGAAATAACTCAAATATAAATATGCGAGACAAATGGTGAAACATTTGTCTAAATGAAGCCTCATCTTCTACAGTAGTAGAGTTATCTCGATGCAAATATCTAAAGGTGACACTTGATAATAATTTCTCATCTCCTTCAATCCCACCCAACTTTGCTAGCTACTTGCATCTCAAGTTCATCATAAATAGAAGGTTTCTTGATGAATAATCCTTCTGATACCCCTTCATGGTGAACTATAAAACTAACCATTTCTTCTGCCATCTCTATTCAGTTAATTCATAACCAATAAATAACAAAAATAGTACATTAAATAATTATTCAAAATAACTACTTTACATAATGAAATATGAGTTTAATCTATTGCTCAAACTTAACAAAGCAATTCCACAAATATCTTTATATGGATATCAAAACCAAAAGGATTTGCAGTACTGTAAACAACAAAATTGAACCAATTTATTTCATCAAAATTTGTACCTCCTAACATAAGTCATAGATCATAATTGAGTAAAAAAAGTTTATTAAGTGGATTTTACAAGAGATCCTGGCCTAGCATACATCGAAGGAAATATAGGTCCCTATGTTAAAATCAAAGTAAAAAAGCCACTTTTAGTTGGCAAGTCAAGCATATTAGCATTCATGATTAACTTGCTACACAATCATACATAAAGACCAATAATTTTATTAACATAGCCGGCAAGGGAAGTAAAAAAAAAACTATAGGAAAAGAAAGCGAATTAGTTTGATCCATTTGATGATGCACTCAACAGTGTGATGATTCTAACAAGAGAAATAGTAACAAGGAAAGACCATGCACAAAGCGTATTGGTTTGATCCATTTGATGATGCACTCCAATTAATGATCAAATTAAACTTAACAACTGACACTTATTAATTTTAAGAGTCATGATTCTACTTCTTGCAATCTGCATTAAAAATTCATATATAGAATAGTAAAAGCTTGCCATTTTCTGTCTTTCAAACCATTGAACTCCCTTAACATACAAACTTAAAAAAAAAAAAAGAAAACAAAATCAAACACCAAAGCACAATTCCAATAGAACATCATAAACCCCATCATCTAAATATGACAAAAAGAAAAAATAGCATAAATACAACACATAAAATACAACACGGAAAAATACAACTTCACACAATTTCAATTCATCCACATCTACCGTAAAATTGGAAAACATCCATTTTTAGAAATTGTTCAAGCAACAAACTGGACAACCTTGAACCCATTAGAAAAATAATAAAAATAACAAATAAAAAAAAGAGTCCCAGGATGAACAAACAAGACAGGAGGAGAAGGGCCAAACTTGAAGGAGGCTAGTGGCGTAGCTGATGTAGTTCCGAATTAGGCCATGTGTGGTGATCTGAATCTTGTTCTCGTTGATGGCTGTCATGGGTCTTGACTTCTCGACCTGCTCGCACTTGTCGATGGATGCAATTGGCAGCTAGGGTTGGGACTTGGGGAGGGGAGAAGGGTGAGTAGAGCTATTGCCCTAAAACCGTAGCGAACGGCGGATTTGGGCGAGGCTCAGTGGCAGACAACGGAACTCAGCGGATGACAGAGCTCAACGAAAACAGTCGCTGGCACTAAGGGGAAAAAATGAAGAATGATTGGAAGGGGAACTAGTGAGTGAGTAACTAACACACAAATTTCATCCTTCTGAAGGACGAATTGCAAAGGATGAAATCGGCTTTAAGCTGATGTCGTCCTTACAAAAGACAAAATCCACTTAAACCCAACCCACTTCAGCCAAAAAAACTTTAAGTTAGGTGGTTTCGTCATTGTGAAGGATGAAATCCCCCTACAGAGGATTTCATCATTGTGAAAGGCGAAATTGCCTTAAAGAGGATTTCATCCTTCAGAAGGACAAAATCAACTTAAAAAATGATTTCGTCCTTCTCAAGGATGAAATCTTAATTTTTTTTAAAAAAAGCCTTGTAGGCACCAGCGCTAGGCTGGCGCCTACATGGCCAAAATGAACACTATTTTGGTAATTATTTTTCTCTCTTCGCTATTTTAATAAATATTTTTTAATATTACTTATATAATTTTCCCAATAAAATTAATATGTTTTCAACTATTTTATTTTGTTGTTGTTATCTAAAAGGTTTAATTTAAAAAAGATTATTTTGATTTTGTTCTTCTAAAAAATTGGGATAAAATTTTGTGATTTTGATGTTGTTATCTAAAAGGATTATTTAAAAAATATATTTTTATTTTATACTTCTAAAATGTTTGCATAAAATATTTTAATTTTACTTTTAGAAGAATAATAGTGTTAAAACAATTTGATAACAATGTGAAAATATTTTAACACTACTGCCAAATCATTTTAATAGTATTGTTAGAATGGTTTAGCATTGTGTTAAAATGTTTTGACACATTTCTCAAATCATTCTAATGCTATTGTACAAATATTTTGATTAGATCATAAAAATCTTATTACTTTGTTAAAATGGTAGTGTTAAATCATTTTAATAATGTTTTTAATTTGTTTTAACAAATATTTTGATTAGATCATAAAAATCTAATTACTTTGTTAGAATGATAATGCTAAATCATTTTAATAACATTTTCAATTTGTTTTAACTTTGTTGTGAAAATGATTTTACAAAGTATTAAAATGTTTTGACATTTTTTGTTAAAATAATTTAATAATATTTAAATATTTTAACACTATTGTCAAATCATTTTAATGTTGTTAAAATATTTTGTATTACATTTGAGAAAATGCATGTCTAATGCTACACTGTTATTTATAGAAATGCACATAATCTAGAAAGATTATTGAGTGTTATTGCCATCTAAATTGGTGCGTTGAATATAACTCTAACGGACAATGATGATTGTAGATGATCTTATTATATTTAATAAAGCGTATGTCTATTACTGCACTGCTATATGCTATATAAGGAAGTGCCCGTTTTCTAGGAAGCCTATTGAGTGTTATGATTGTATATGCTAAATTGTATTAATATAAGTTTTAAGAATTATAAAAATACTATTATAAATACTAAGATTGTTGTATGCATTAATATATGTTTCTATATTTATTCTTACAGCTGCGTGTCTTTCATTCAAGATTTACGGTGTCAAAGTATTTTTGTGTTAAATAAATATGTATTTAATTATTAAAATATTTTAATTATATTAATAAAATATTTTTACTACATTAATTAATACTATAAATGTATAGAAGTATTGGGGTTTATCGCCGATGAAATCATCTTTAAGTAGAATTTAAAAGTCAAGTTAACAAAACTGCGTCTAGAAAAAAGAACTGAAAAAATTAGGAATTCTGACCTGAATTTTCTTTAAACAGTAACTCGAACCTTGGTAAAACCTTCCCCGACTAAGCCCATTCACACGGGAGCCAGCCCACAAATGGTCTCATGTATTCGTAGTTCTCTGGTGAAGAGCAGCCGGCGAACCTGATCAAGGGCGACGAGAAAAGGCCAATGGCGGCCATGAGAGAGGTGCAGCACGACCTTGAAACGCAAGCCAACGCCCTCAGCAAACTCCAAAAAGGCAGGATCGCGTTCATCCCTCCTCCCTCTTCCTCCTTTGTTTTTTTGTTTTCCTGGTTTGGCGATGGAATTTCAGTCCACTGCCATCTAGTTGCTGACTTAAAAATCTTGACTTTCTGTAGACATTGGAAAGAACCATCAAGTGAGAAAGCAGTGTACGATCCAGCTCGGGGAGAATGAGCTCGTCCTCAAGGTTCGTCCTTACAATGAATTACCAATATGTATTTGTATTTTGTGCGTATGTTTCTGAATTTTCATTTGCATTATTTGCTCTGGATTGATTGACGAGCGCCATTTGAAGACATCGTTGTATTGACTGATAAACAGCCATTTGAAAGCAAAAACCTAACCCTAGATATCATATCTTAGCTATCTGCTTTCTTTTGTGAACACCCATATTTGGAAATTGTATTCTGATAGGCTTTTTCTCCCTTTTCTCGTTTTATATTCCATTCTGCACATCCAACCTGTGAATTTAATGTGCTTATGTAGCAGAAATATATCAAATTGCCAATTTGATTTTGCAGGAGTTGGACATACTGAATGACAACACGAACGTGTATAAGCTTATCGGACCGGTGCTTGTGAAGCAGGACCTGGCTGAGGCGAAAGCCAATGTGCGGAAGAGAATTGAGTACATATCTGCTGAATTGTAGGCCTCCTCTTGTTGTCAGTTGTTTTCTTGTTTGTATTTGTTATACTGTGAGTTACGAGCTTATGGCTATATTGATTGATACTATCAAGTTTTTATTTTGGTAAAACTTCTTAATTCCCATTTGTATTAGGTAAACGTTGAATGAGACAACAATAGTCTTGTTTTAGCTTACATCTACCTTTGGAATGCAAACATTCGTCAATGATATACTTTCTAGTGTCCCCTTTTTAGGAGGGTTAAACCTAGATACCTTTTATTGTCTTAAACTGTTATTTTAGGTTTAGCCTGAGTCAACCCACTTATGCAGTGGTATCTAGACTAGGCCATTTATGCTACGACCCTTTCATTTTATGTGACCTTTCTTTTTTATTGCAATGTTTATACCTTGTGGATTCCTGATTTTCTTGTACTCCCAAGTATGCTTTATGTTTTATGAAACAAAAATGTAATTTTTCTAAATTAAGTTGTAGTAAAAAATGTTTTATTGAAATACAAGCATTTTGTATTAACTTGCTATGGTGTCTATATATATTTCTATGGTAGGAAGCGCCTTGATGGAACACTGCAAGATTTAGAAGACAAGCAAAACAGCAAGAAAGAAACGGTTTGTGATTTGTTCTCGTTCTTTATTGAAATTGTACATTTTGTATATATTTTAAACTTGTTGAAGACAGAAAGAATGGTAAAAGTTTTTTATCCACATTGGACATGTCAAAGTTTATAGGATATTGGATAGAAGTGTTGATGCTTAAAGGATATTAGAAACTATGTGAGCATATTGCAAGAATAGCTGGCCTTATTGAGAAGCACTGGGATTGTAAAAGAAGTTTAGGGACCAAGATAGTGAAATGGCATGTGGGGTTAATTCATTCAGGTTGACTTTTGGAAGGTAGAGAACTTGAGTATCTGTGGCCAGCAGGAAATTGGGGCATTCAAATTGGGTGGAAAAGAAGATTTATGAGATTTGAAAATTTAGAAAGGGTTTTGTTCAAAGGAAAGGGAAAACATGGGAAAAATTAGTGTAACAAATTATACTAGTGCTTCATACCACCAAAATATGCACATTAAGGATTAAATTTATGAACTTTCTGCACTATATTAGAAATCTTGGATACTTATGCAAAAAGATACTCATCCGTATACATCTCAACGAGGAAATTGTGAATAGTCCTTTATAAATTAATATTTACATACGTAAAATCAAGTCTTTTTTATTTTAGTATCTCAGAACAAGTTGACTGTTGCTACTTAAGGAGGCTACTATAGACATGCCTCAAACGAGCTGTGGGCTGTATTTGGTCATCTATATCGCTAAATGAGGAATATTTTGGTTGGTTTGGTTTTTCTTGGGTGGTCTGGTTCAGATTATGTACTTGTCATAAGAAGAAAAATGAAAATGTTAATCTTTGGTCTGGTTCTGCAAAAAGATTGTGCACAGTTCACATTTAAGATCTTCCTAGAATGGAAGTAGATCTGTCTGTCTAAGATTTATTGGAGAATGATACTTTAGCTTTCACCGAGAAAAGGAAAGGAAACTGAAATGAAAATGCTATAATACTGGTTATCTGTGATAAAAGAAAAGGTAGAGGAGAAAAAATGAGTAATTTGTTAATCTTCATTATCCTTTTATCATGCCATCAGGAGACTGAGGCATATGGAATCACCACTTCAATATCCAATGGCTCTGATTTGTAGTGATTCTTGACACATCTTCATAGCCTTTCCAAAATATTCTATTATAATAAAAAATTCTAGCTTACTCTCATTTCCTTTTGAAGTCTGATAGATCCATTTTTTTTTCAAGTAGTTGCTAATACATTGGCCATGTGAATAAGCTTACAAATGTGGAATTTCAATTGACTTTAACTCAAATGCTGATGTGAACTATAATATTTATCCTTGAAACCTGACTAAACTTGGGATTGTAATTGACAACTTTCTTTTGAATTCTAGATGGAGAGAATGGTTATGAACGAAATGATTCATGGTTGCAATATATACGATTAGTAATTAATTTGGGGTGGTGTGTTATCTTAAAATTAAGCATGATGTCAAAGCTTTGTAAATTCTTATCAATTGATATCATAGCATTTGTCACTGCAAATTATTGGTTTTTTTCTAGAATGAGATATGTCTAAGCATTGGCTTTCATTGGTGTGCTTCTAGCAATTAGGGGCTAAGAAGGGACGAAAGGGGGGAAAATATGGATGAATAAGGATAGGGAAAGGTGAATGGCAAGGTTAGAAGGGAAGTGGTAGGGATAGTTGGAGAAGAAGGGTTGGAGAAAAGAGAGAGGAAGAAACAGATTAGGAACTCAATAATTCAAGCAACAAAAGTAATCATTTGGGCTATTCCCTTACAATATTTAGTCTATTGGCTATTCAACAGGCCCACATACCTGCAATCATATTTTTAATTAAATACTTAAGAACCAGGGATATGGAGGGCTCCATTATACAATAGGCCCTTAGACATGTGAGCAATTCCAATATTTGGGCTTTATTATCCATAGAGAGAGAGATATTGATAGTGATGTGGTAAAATGGAGGGTGACGCTAGGAGTATTGTGTGATAGGCGTGTATAGGCTAAAAGGTAAGTTTTCCCGGACAATTATTAGGCCATAATACTCTACGGAGGAGGATGTTGGGCACCAAATAAAGTCATATAGATAAATTGAAAGCAGCTGAAATAAGGATGAAATAGGATTAGAAATGAGTATATATGTGAGAATTCAGGGAGCACATTTTGGAGAGAAACTTAGGGAATGTAGGTTGTGTTGGTATGGGCATGTACAAAGAAAACCAATAGATGCCCCGGTAAGAAGGTTGAAAGGGTTTTATGTAAATATTGCCAAAAGAGGGATTGGGAGATTTAAGAGAACTTGTTTGGAGTTAATAAGGAATGGTATGACTAGGCTATCTCTTATGAAAGAGATGACACAAAATAGGCTAGAAGGAGACGTAAGATTTATGTTACCAACCCCAAATTGTTAGGAAAAAGTGCTACTTGGATATGATTATGACTAAAAAATTAGGAATAAAAAAATAAGTAAAAGATCTAAGTACCCATACTATGGCCAGGAGATTGATCTCCCCAATTGATCAGCTAGATTGAAAATTGCATCGTCAGAATTCATATGAATGGAGATTCAACATATAGAGCTTGAACTCATGCGAATGAAGGGTAATCAAATGCTCAATCAGTTGTCTAGGGCGAATTGGTGGTATAAGGTCCAGTTTGTTACACCCATCAACTGTGTGAATAATTGGTTTATTGGCAGAAAGCCAAGCTAATCATACCATTTTGTCCGGTTTCATTCCTTATAACTAGTTGGGGTACCATAGAAAAGATTGTCTTTTCCTATTTTTTTCTCTCTCTCACATTGCCCTACTGTTTGTGCAATATTTTTTATATAAGAATAGACCGTTTTACCTGTAACAGCATTTTAAGTTGTGAATTTTTTTCCTTCATCTATATTTATTCTTAGTTTGCTTCTCTATATGCAATTTTATGAAACACATATTTTATATCACTAGTATCTTATGTTGATCTTAAATCTCGAAATGTTGTTATTGTGGTGTAGCCCAATGAGCCACACAATTAAAGGCGAGAGATTTAGAGAGATAGGGAGATGTAATGACAAAGAAGAAGAAGAGAAGAGACAGGAACTAGGAAATTTAATTACACAATCTCATACAGAATTTATGCGGCAGAAGCCCTTTATATAAGTTTAGGCTTTCCTTCTATAATTGCTTCTCACAAACTAGGAAGCTTAGTTGAAATAAGCATAAACTGAAGTAACGAAACTTAAGTCTAATAAAACATGCTTAAACTAGAACTGACTGATGTCGTTGTAAAGTCCTAAATTAATTTGAGGTCTCAAGGTCCTAAATTAAGTGGTAGTTGTTTTCGGCAAGAGACTTCCCACCATGCTCTGCCTATGCTTTGCCCTTGAGGTGACCAATCTAGAAACAATTGCCTCTACCACACGCTGTCCTTGTGCTGGTCATTGGTTCTTGTGACGCTTCACATCTCAGCATGGTAGTGGAGGTAAACACTTGAAATGAGCCCACCATAGCGTCGCTTCAATGTATTGTAACTGAGGCCCACTTGAAAGACTCGGAGATGATCTGGCAAGGAAAAGAACTAGGCCCACGTAGAAGGGGTACCCAACAACATGAGATGCTTTGATAAATATCCTTGTAAATTGTGAACAAATGGGCCAATAGACAGCCAGTAAAAGCATGAGTCGGCCCCACAAGGTCAGAGGCCCAAAGAACAAACCAAAATGCACCTGACCAAACTGTAGGGACCTAGGTAAGCCAAACTGCAAGTAGCCCAGCCAAGTGTGGAAAGAGGGCAGAATCCTGTTTGAAAGCAAGCGCATGTCTGAAGGGACCTTTCTTAGACCCACAGAATGGAAGCGGAGCTGATCTGAGTGTTGCAGGACTAAAACATAAGCAGGAACAAACCAACTTTAGACTTCACGGAAAAGACTCTTTTGGAACTATGGCAGCTTCTCCATCCTTGCAAGTGCCTTACTACCTGAGTACACAGCACTGATATGAGAGATTCCGGGAACAGTTCATTGGACTTTGGCTGCCGCAAGCCATCTACTTCAATGTGTAGCGACTGTGGTGGAAGAGGTGTTGGGGAGGGGCGGAAGAACTAGAGGGGACAGTGATGGAGGCATGTGGGTGGAGGTGGCTTGTTCCACGGCTGTGTACACAGTCACCAACCGCCAACAAACCTGAAAGTTGAGGACTGGTATGCTGGTTGACCGTGATCTTATGGGGCAGCTTCGACTGAATGCCAAGGGGGGTTGTGCTGGCTGTGCTATAGTGATTTCTGTTTGCAGTAATTCAACATCAGGTTCTTCGTCAAGAACCAACAGGGATGGCTATATCTAAAAAAGGAGCAGTACCCCTGGAAGTCCAAAAAATGGGGCATTTTACCCACTTTTTCCATTGGGAAATCTTTGTCAGTTTTGGCAATGGCAGGTGAAACGACCCTGGAAGCAAGATCCTTGTCTGCGGTAGGGGGCTGATGACCCCTGGACAGATAGAGTTCTGTTGATGGACTTGGGAGCACCAATGCTTACCTCGGCTGCAGGTGGGCATACTCACAGGTGTCGAGCCAGTGTGGAGGAACAGGAGCAAAAGTGGGACTGGTCTGGGCCGCAGGAAACTGTGCTTCAATCTGCTGGGCTAAGTCATGAAGGAGCTGATCCAGTGTTGCTTGTGCTGTCTGGAACTGATTGAAGGTTGCCTCCTGCCTCTTAAGACATATCTCCATGAATTTCATTTTAGCGGGGGGGGGGCAGGAAATTGGAGCCGGGGGGGGGGGGCGGCGCAGGAAATTGGAGCCATCTCCCATACCGATGGTGTAGTCCAATGAACCGTACAAGGTAGTTAACAATGAAATAGAGTGTAAGGAGAGAGAAAAGGGAGATATAATGACGAAAAAGAAGAGGATAAGAGATGGGATCTAGAACTGTACTATTCAATTGCAAAATCTCATACGGAATTTATGGGTGAGAAGCCCTTTTTTATAGCTTTAGGCTTTCCTTCTACAAATATTTCTCAAACTAGGAAACTTAAATGAAATAAGCATACACTGGAGCTAGGAAACATGTCTAATAAAACATGGTTAAAATAGAATGACTGAAGTAGTGAAGTCTTAAATTAAACAGAGGTCTCAAGGTCCTAAATTAATTAGTAGCTGATCTCGGCAAGAGTCATAACATATTGATTAATCATATAGGGGAGCTCTATGAAACATTTTTGGAAATTTTGACATAAGAAAGTGTACTTAATATCAATGAAACTCACTCCAATAAAACAGAAAAAGAAAGAATTCAACTGTAATATTATATATTAAGGGGAGAATTCATGAGATGGATGAAGAAAGAGGGGCACCATCATCTCTATGAGGCTACACCAACACCTTGAGTTCTTTTCAAAATTTGTGATCATTTGCATTGTATCAATGCTTGGAACTTCAAATGTTTAAAAGTCTGGCTTAAGAGGAATATCGTAATCGAAAATCTTGTTTGTTTTGGATCGTAGATAAATATTTGGATCCTTAAATTGCATGGAAGATTACACTACTCTTTGCTGCCAACAATATATGCAAAGTTTTCAATCATCACATGAATTATGTCTATTCCTTTTGCTGCTAGCGTATTCTTATTCTTTTAATTCACCTAGTGAAAGTGACTTCAAAATTATTATTCCATGAACTTTGCAAAGATTATGTAGGGCTTCACCATCCGATGATAAATAAAACTCATGGGTCATCCCTTCACAAATTTATCTAGCTTCACATTGCTAATTTAAGGCCATCTTTAAGGCTCACAGTTCAATACTGCCATTGTTCATAGGCCTACATATCAATGAAGGTATTTTTGTATGGTGACAATTGTTGCAAGGTCATCTACCTCAATAGCATAGTCTTTTTATGCATCTATATTAATGTCTGTTAGTAGTAGCATCCTGCAAACACCTTGTTGGGCTGTTTGCTCCTTGGACTAACAATACAAATTAAGGTTGATGCCTACCTGCTTTTTAATGTGAATTTTCTCAAATTACATAATGAACTTTGTTCTTCTTCTGATAGTAGTCACTCCATTGTGATGTGTTGTCTTCCTCACAAAACTAGTGTTTGACATAGTTAGATGGGTGTGATCCTTAAACTAGCAACTTCAAGTAATTTTGTTGTCTCCAGAATATATTTTCTAACTGAACATTTTTTAATCCCAAAGTTCAGAATTTTATTTTTTCTGTGTATTTAAATCCAACTGATGTCCACTACTCAAGGATAAAAACAGAGATATGATATGTAATTTGCATTCTTCTTGGCACATCCAACTAAGAACTTTGTCCGTCCTTAGCTACTGTATTCTCTCTTAGGAGCAATCTAGTAAACAAAGAAGATAGGCTCCCATCTCTGTGAAAGTTTGGTTTGCTTGTGTTAAGCATAGATTGAGTTCACAACTCATGAGCTAGCATGAAGGTTGGCAGGGCTGGTTTGTGTCCCTGCTCCTTTTGTTCACTGTTTTCTGTGCCTGAACCTCTGTTTAGTGCTAGCTTCCTCTGTCATACAGTGATAATTCTTCTCTTGTATATTTTTTTGTCTCTCCCGCTTCTCTTTTTGGCTTCTTTTTTGTCTGTTTTCTTTGTTCATCTATTTCATCCTTCATAATTTATCATCCCCTTTTTAAGTAGCATCAATCATTATAAAGTTTTAATAAATTTTGATGAAAATTATTTTCCCTGTAAAAACAAATTTTCTTGATTTTGTGTTATGATGTATTATTCAGATATGCTTTCTAGTAATACGAAAAAATCAGGATTGACCTAACAAGATTTTGAAGTCACATAGTGGTAGCTAACTATTTCTAAAATCCTTTGCTGTTATGAAAGGGATAATTTTTATATTAATATACTAGCACTCTCTTGCATGTGCAAGCACTATGTGAACACACATGCATTGTATGTGAAAACAACTAAGGGGAGCATAAACTCAATAGGAAAACCTACATCACATGGGAAGAAAGCCCAAAACCTTTACTCTGATTTCATGTTAGTTAAACTGTTTCTCTTAAGCTGTTATGGAAGGTTATATTAGCACAGAAAACAAATCAGATAATTTCGATCAATCTTACTACTATATAAAGCCAATTGAGTGATGATAGAGATATCAAATTCTGCCTATTTTGCCTTTATTTTCTGCCCTTAGTTCCTATTTTATCCATGTTTTATATATTTATGCCTTTAAAATAAAAGTTTGAATTGGCATGTGATTTGAGAGTATTGTAGTAAAAGTGTTTATGTAGATTCTTTTAGATGGCTGCCACATGTCAAAACTAATACTCATTGATGATATGACATGGGTTTGACTTTTTATGTTAGATTAATTTTAACTTTGTAAAGTTGTATCTTTCACTCCCAAACTTGGATTCTTACATGTTATTGAAATCATTAGAAAACTCTTGACGAGCTCTATCAAATGATACATTGATTAATTTTCTCCAACTTTTTTGTGGGTCCCCTGCTTATAACACACTTCTCGGTAATAGTTTTTTTTTGCATTACATTTGGATTCGTGCATTTTTAATATAATTGGAAGACTCCAGATGAGCTCTATTAAATGAGACCCGACACCAAACTGGTCATAAAAATGTATGGTGCAAAAATCTATTGTCATTCTTGGTGCTTTATATAGTAGTATAATTTGTTTTAATTCACAGTGAAAGTTAAGCCTCACTAGTCTAAGGTTCCAGAAGTATTCTACTTGAATTAGCATTATCTTTGGGTCATTGCTTTTTGCAGTCCTGGTATGTGTAAAATGGAAATTTGGATATTGTATACATTGTTTGCTTTACATGGCTGTGGTTACATTTTTGCTGTTAGATGTGGGATATTTTAAATTAGTTGATGAAGTGGTTGATCAAATTCGGGGAAGATGGGTAAACTATAAAAGCAGGCTATCCTTTTATCTTAGTGAAACTAATGTAGGTAACTAGTCCTATTATGAATTATATAAAAAAATAGTCCTATTATAAGGCTACAAGGAAATGTTTTTAGTGGTTCCAGATATTTGCAGTAATATTATCTGTAACTAGTCCATCAACTTTTGTTTATATATTCCTTGAAAATGAACTTTAGATTTCGTAATGTTTCTGTTAGTATCTGGAAGATCTAATAGTTGCAATGTTGTGAAACGGTTTTTGTATGGTGCAAGTGATGATGACACAGAATAATCCTATTATGGTGGGGTGTATGTTCATAGTGTGAGAATCTCGAACTTTCTTATTAATGTTTGTAGCACATGAGAAAAATGTGGTCATTTTGAAAGCCCCCTTTCTAATAATTCTAGCGTGTAAACATACTTAATGCTAGATATTTAGCTCTTGGAGCAGGATGAAATTCCAGGGTTTTTTTTTCGGGGGTACAAAATATAAGGGTTAATAGTCTCACTTGAAGCTCTCAAATGACAAATGTAAGTTGAGTTGGTGTTTAAATATGTTGAAGGTTTTTGTTTTACCCAGTCAAATAATAACACTAAAAGCAAGGTAAAGATGAGAGAGAAAGAGAGTTGATTTTGCATTCTTTGTTACTTACGTTAGAATTCTCTTCTTCAAGGCAAATTAATGGCTGTCAGAATATTTATTTTGTTACTCACTTTCTTCCACAGATTTTGAAATTACAGCAAAAGATTCAAACGCTCCAGGCTGGAAAATCCAAGGCAACATGAAATTTTGTAACTTCAAACTATATTATTATGTACGCACTTAGCTGTCCAAAATAGGTCAATATCAATTTAAGTCTACTTTCTCGATCTGTGCACCCGTACCCATTTCAATTGTAAGAAGACAACCATTATTTGCGATGATTTGGATTATGGTATATTGGTGGCAAGTGCTACCGTTTCCTCGAACTTTGTATTTCTTATGAAGTTTCATGCTTGCAGGCATATCAAGGAAAAAAGAAAAGAAAAAAATCCACTTGCGAATTCGGTTGGTGAATAAAATGAGTACGGCAGGATTTTGAGCTGGTCTGCGAGTCATAATTAAAATGGGGCATCCATAATCTAGCAAATATCAGCACCTTCTGCTCCAGAACCTGATCTCCGGTCTGGGTCCTCTTTCCTGGCGAATTTGTCTCCGGCTGTCTGCAATTGGGAGATGAATTGCCAGCAATTTTAACTGTTCCTCCAAATTGTTAGTTCTCTTTCCTTTTAATTTCCCCTACTCACAGACATCCTATTCAATTTGAGGTTGAATAAACCTAAGTTTGTCAACTATAATGGCAAGCTTAGAAACGCATATACAATCTAAAAAAACAAAGAAAAATGATGGGATATCATTTATTTAGGAGTGGTGCTTTGATGGCTTGCTTGATACGGGCTATGATAAGGGGGCTCATGTGTGGGCCTCATACTCAACAATAGCCTTCCTGCCTTTATTTTGGCGTGCATAGGGTGTTAAAATAAGTTCGACTTTGTTTGACTCGTGTTTGAGTTCGAACTCGAAGTTTGGTCAAGCCAAGCTCAAATATATATGTGTTTGGCTTGGCTCTGTTTGGCTTGAAGTTCGATAAAAATTTAAACTCACATTAAGTATATTATTTTTGTTATACACATACATATAATATATATATATATATATATATATATATATATATATATATATATATATATATATATATATATATATATGAAAAAATTTATATAAGCTAGGGCTCATATAAACTTATGTGAGCCTAGGCTTTATGGGCCATCAGATTTATATCTGACGGCTCATAATACTCATGGGTTTAACCAATGAGTATAACCCATGGGTATTATGAGCGGCCGGATATAAATCCGACGGCCCATAGAGCCCAGGCCTACATAGGTTTATATGAGCCCCGGCTCATATAAACGGGTCTATATATATATATATTTCATGTCTCCTAGATTTTAATTATCTCTATTTAATAAATTAATTTTACTTTTTTCATGTATAACTACTAGAGGCTTTTTATTAGAGGAATTATATAATGTCTCATGAGATCTAGAACTATTTTTTTTATGAAACTTTACTCCTTCCATCATGTAGTAATAGTCTAAATTAGAATCAAAATTAACAAAGACTAGTTCATTTGATTTTTTAATGTAACACATTGGACTACCTACTAATCATGTTTGTTTTAGTAATTTTTCTCTAAATACCTCTAGGTCACTAATTATAAAACTAAGCAATGATCACAAGGCATAACAACTCGACTCGAGCTCAAAATTGAAGTTTCATGCTCAAGCTTAAACACTCTAAAGCTCAATGATACTCGGCTTATTAACACCTCTATCCGGTGTGCATACATTGGCGTATGTAGTTGTAGCATTGTTTAAATTTAGGACATTTTGACCCAAATTTTATCTTAGAAAATGTTTTCTTGATGAGAGTTTAGAACCCTTGTGGATGTTGGTGAGGAAAATTTGGTACGGATACTTTGGTCAAGCTTGACATGTCCAATTCTCCACAAGTGCACCTAGTTTCCTTTCAAATGGGTCTAAATGAAGAATAGAGAAATTTCCATATTCCCTAGCCCAACATGCACATATTCAACAATATATGGTTTAGTGAAATTTTTTTCACAAAATAGGGTTTTACACGATATTCAATAAAAAATAGACAAAAATACCCCTTAAAAGGGTTTAGGGTTTAAAATTGAATCCCTTCAATGAAGGCACATTAACCCAGAGGTCTAGTGTGAGTTTCAATTTTTGGTTGGACATTTCTAATTTTTGATTGTCAAGAGAATATTCCGACGTCCGATAAGTGATTTTCAGCCTGAGCTTATATGATCATGGTTTGAAAATTTCTATCAGTCATCCCTTCTATGCTCACATTACAAAGGTGGCCATTGAGACATCATTTTGGTGGGGTTCAACAACATTAATTAATTGGCCGCTTTTACAGCAAATAGTAAAATTAGTAAGGGCATCCACATAACCTAGTTAGATTATCACATTTTTAAATATACATTAAGTTTATATATTGTGTTATTGACAACATAATAGTCAGTATATGCATATACGTGCATAGTACATATATCATTGATAGTAAGTACATGCATATACGTGCATAGTAAATATATCATGTTTTGAATAATGCAATGTGTATATCCTATTAGTAATGACATGTCTTATTGACAAGTTGTATTATCGTTCATGCAATATAAGACACATCATGTTATTGACAACATGATAAGTAGATATATACTTGACAGTTAATTGGGTGGTTATAAAAGTTGAAAGAGCACTTGATTTTTTGTTTGCTATTTTTGTAATAATATAATCTGAATGATCATAAACCATTTTTTATGGTTACAAATTCTCAATAATCGCAACCCATTGTCGATGGCTACATAATATATTGTAATTTTTGACATACATCTTTGACAATTGTAGGCAACAAGAAGATATTCGAATAGTGGAATCACTAAAGGTCTCACAAGAAGAAGAAGAAGAAGAAGAAGAAGAAGAGGGTTTATGGGAGGAGGCTAGCGCTGGGCAAAAATAGCTAGCTCGACGGATTGAAACTTTTAAAAGACCTTGTCAAAGCAAGGGTGGAATGCAAGAAAAACTTGGAGGAGACTGGGTTCTACCAAATCTACGAACAAAGTAGTCATCTCAAGGTTGCTATTGGATATATTAATAAGTGATACTAGGATGGCTCACAAGATGTGTTTAATATCTAGGAGAAAATTCTACCCATCACGGAAGAAGATGCTGCCCTCATCATGGGTTTGAGGCCTCAAGGAACCCCGGTGAAGTGAGAAACTCGAGAGGGGAAGGTAGCCCAAGAAAAAATGGTAGATTTTTGAAAGGTTCTTTTCTAGGAAGAAGCCGAACAAGAACCATATTGAAGAAATTTTGGGTATATGAAGGGAAGCGTGTTGTCGCTGATGAAGACCTAGCATGCTTAACAATAGTGCATATGGGTACACTAATGTTATTCACGTAGAGCAATAGATTTGTCCTCCCATTGCTTTGTGACTATCTAGATGACATTGATGTAGTGGGTGGTACAACTGGGCAGGAGTTGTTCATGAGATGCTTGAAGTGAACCGTGGGTCACGATCGGAGACGATAGATACTGGAATCCCGTGTAACTGCATGATCTCCCTCATATATAGAGTAGCCAATACATCCAAAGGGGTAGTCATTCCGATCGCGAGGAATTAAGCGGACTTAGTAAATCGGTCAACAATCACCCAAACCGCATCATTACCACCCAGCGACCATGGCAAACCGGAAACGAAATCCATGGTGACGTGCTCCCACTTCCACTCCGAAATTGGAAGTGGTTGTAGTAAACCGCCTGGATGCCGGTGCTTTGCCTTGACTTGCTGGTATACAAGGCATTTGGACATGTAGACCACAATGTCCTTCTTCATCCCCATCCACCAAAATGTCCTCTTTACGTCGTGGTACATCTTCGTTCCTCCAGGATGGATAGAGAACTTAGAATGGTGTGCCTCCGATAAGATACGCTGTCTCAACTCAAAGGAGTTCGGCACACACCACCGACCCTTATACACCAAACTCCCATCGGACTTTTCCTCAAAGCCCAACACCGCCTTCTCCCTTAGCTTGGCCTTAAGAGTTAGAGTCTCTTCATCACTTTTCTGAGCCTCAACCATGTCATCCACCACACTAGAGTTGATAGAGAGGATAGCAAACCAGCTCTGTGTGTCCTCCAAAGTCAACTCTGGCCTTACCTCAATGACGTCCTCATAAAGGAGCCACTCACGAACTCGCATGCAAGCAATTGTAGTGGCTGATTTCCGACTCAAAGCATCCGCCACCAAGTTCTCTTTGTCGGGATGATATGATATCATGAAGTCATAATCCTTCAAGAATTCTAGCCACCTCCTTTGCCTCAAATTAAGATCTTGCTGAGTGAATAAGTACTTCAAGCTCTTGTGATCCGTGAATACCTCAAACTTCTCACCATAGAGATAGTGCCACCAAATCTTCAATGCAAAAACTACGGCCGCTAACTCCAAGTCGTGAGTGGGGTAATTTTGCTCGTGCACTCTAAGCTATCGAGATGCATAAGCCACTACTCTCCCATGCTACATGAGTACACAACCCAAGCCACGAAGCGAAGCATCACTATTGACCACAAATCCACCACTCCCAGAAGGCAAGGTTAAAACCGGAGTTGAAGTTAGCCTCTTTTTCAACTCTTGAAAACTCTTTTCACACGCTGAGTTTCACTCAAACTTCTCATTCTTCCTTGTGAACTTAGTCATAGGGCTTGCAAGGCTAAAAAAACCCTCGATGAAATGGCGATAGTACCCGGCAAGTCCTAGGAAGCTGCGGCCCTCCGATGCACTCTTCGGTTGCTCTCAATTCAACACGGCTTCAACTTTTGAGGGATCAATTGCCACACCGTCTCTCGATATCACATGACCAAGGAAATGCACCTTCTTGAGCCAAAATTTACACTTATCAAACTTCGCAAAGAGCTGGTGCTCCCATAAAGTTCGCAAGACAATCCTCAAATGTGCTTCATGCTCTTCCTCATTAGCCGAATAGATCAAAATATCATCTACAAATATAACCATAAACCGATCAAGATAAGGCCGAAAGACTCGGTTCATCAAGTCCATAAATGAGGCTGGTGATTAGTAAGACCAAAAGGCATCACTAAAAACTCATAATGCCCATATCAGGTACGGAAAGCCGTCTTTGCAACATCATCAGGATGGATCCGAAGTTGGTCATAACCCGATCTCAAATCAATCTTAGAGAAGACCTGTGCCTACTGCAACTTATCAAACAAATCATCAATTCTAGGTAAATGGTACTTGTTCTTGATGGTTACCTGATTAAGCATTCGGTAGTCTATACACAGCCGCAGAGAACCATCCTTCTTCTGAACAAATAAGACGGCACACCCCAAGGAGATACACTCGGCCTAATATACCCCTTATCTATAAGATCCTGCAGCTGAGCCTTAAGCTCTTTAAGTTCGGCTGGAGCCATACGATAGGGAGCCCTAGAAATAGGAGTAGTGCCTAGAATAAGATCAATGCAAAACTCTATCTCCCTCTCCGGTGGCAAACCCGCCAAGTCACTAGGGAAGACATCAGGAAATTTTGCCACAATATGAACGGAATCCAAAGAAGGTAACTCCATGTTCAACCCCGTAACACTAGCAAGGAAAGCCTCGCATCTACTATCGATCCACTTGTTGGCCTTGAAGGATGAGACCAAGAACTTGCCATTAGAACGCTTCACCCCTTGGAAGATAAAAGGCTTAGCTCCTGGCAACTCGAACTTCACACACCTCCTGCAGCAGTCTACATGCACATGGAACTTAAACATCATATCCATGCCTAGGATCACATCAAAGTCAATCATCAGCAATATAATTAGATCCATATGTAGCACATGCCCACCGATCTCCATAGGAATCATCTCAATATACTTTTCTGCTCGAAGGGAGGATGAAGGTGTAGACACATGCAAAGGAACATGCAATGACTTATAACAAGCATCGAACTCATGAGCAAAATGAGGGGTGACAAAAGAATGAGAGGAACTGGTATCAAATAACACTCTAGCATAGTGGGAGGCAATGAGAATCATGCCTTCCACCACGCTGGAAGAGTTAGCCGCCTCCTGCGCTGAAATAGCAAAGACTCTCCCATCATGAGCCAGCTTCTTCCCCTTGCCATCGGGCTGCCTGGTAGGTGCTCTCACCGGTGGTGCTCCCAACTGCCTAGGACCGGAATTAGGTGTCATCGGTGCACGTCTCTGAGCACGACCAGCCCTCTGGGGACACTCATTGGCATAGTGCCCCTTCTGTTAACAATCATAACAAGTCACACTAGCACGGCGGTCATGAGGATCTTGCTGCACCTGCTGAGTGTTATGCCTTGCATGATGGGTATCGCCGCTTATGATCCCGGCGGTTACGGCTATCCTCCGCCCTCGACCTCTTAGGCTGCTGCAGCTGCCCTCTCCTCCGGATATACTTGTCAGAACCTTGCTCCACCGCGATGGCCGTCTCAAGTACCTCAGCAAGGGTCTTGTGCCTGAAGGGCACAACTCGGCCTTTGATGAAAGGCTTCAGACCATCCTCAAACTTACATGTTCGCTCATACTCATCGCTGAAGAAGTGAGGAGCAAAGCGCTCAAGCTCCACAAAATGGGTCTCATATGCCAAGACCATCATAGAACCCTGCTGCAGGCTGAGAAACTCCTTCTTCTTCTCCTCTCGGACATGAAGAGCGAAGTACTTGTCGTTAAAGGCTAACAAGAACTCCTCCCAAGGAATGTCCACTCGGCCATGGAACCTCTGATGCTCCATTGACAACCACCACCTCTGAGCCTCGTCCTCGAACGTGAAGACTACAAGTCTAGTCTTCTCCTCATCTGAGCAACGTCGAGCACTAAAGATCTTCTCCATATGAAGCCTTCAATTATCCACCACAGAGGTATCCAATCCACCCTTGAAGCTAGGGGGATTAAGCTTCTTGAATCCCTCAAGCGAGAGAGACTCAGAGCTGCCACCACTCGCATGCTTAGCCTGGAATACCTGTGTCAACCCCTCAATGGCGGTCAACACATCGTCCACCCTTGGGTCTCTGGCACCGCGATGGTTATTAGCGCCTGCATGATTAGGGCCAGCCATCTACACAATGGCCAGACATTAATCGTACAGCCTAATAACTCAAAAGCACACAGCCAAACAAGCAGAAAACACACAAACAAATAAGCAAGCAAGCAAGACTTGTCACTTAAACCTTATTTACTCTTGGACAAAGATGTGCTCCGATACCAAAAACTTTGTCACGCCCTGGCGATGCCCGACCCGAGCCGAACCTAGTCCAGGGGCCGGTCAAGCGCGGGGGAGCGACGAAGGAAAATTTTGAAACGATTTAGCAAGAGACTTAACCCTAACACGGGCGACTTAACAGAATTACGGAGTACGCATATTCCACTTTGAGCAAGAGTAAATAAGAAGAAAAGAAAGAGAGTTGCTTAACACAAAGTAAACAACTAGTCTCAAACCCACATGCTTAGTCAACTATAGCCCACACTAGCTCAAAATAAGTCTTAAGCAACACAACTGTAAAATGTGACATAAATCCAACAGAGAACCCTACACAAAGGTTCTAAACATAAAACATAAAACCAAAGGAAAATAAGTCACACAACGATCTCCACCATCACATCCAAGTCATCTCCGACCTTTCCTCAAAGAAGAGATCCTGTCCATCTCCGTGTTGCACCACACAGCCCTAAATCAAAAACACAAGAAAGAGAGGTAAGTTTAACAAACTCAGCAATAGTTTTTTTTTTTAATATAACTATCATCATTGAAAATACAATAGCATAACAATAAACTCGTTCAGATCTAAGATTGGCAAGGTGCATCTTTTTCTGATCACACATACACATCACCTAAAATTGCATCATAGTGCATAATCCACATAGTGTCATTCTCATCCTAACATATTGCATGAAATGTATCTCTAACATACATATTCCATCATGCATCACATCATAATAACCTGCATGAATGTATCTCTAACATACATATTCCATCATGTATCACATCATAGCAACCTGCATGAATGTATCTCTAACATACATATTTCATCATGCATCACATCATAACAACCTGCATGAATATATCTCTAACATACATATTGCATCATGCATCACATCATAACAACCTGCATGAATGTATCTCTAACATACATATTCCCTCATGCATCACATCATAACATCCTCCATCAAGGAGTAATCACAATTTAGTGTTATACAGATGGGAACATAAACAAGGCCATGAAGGCGTGTTATGGTCTAAAATTCTACACAAGAATTAAAGAAAGTTCGGGGTTGTCAATCCCTAGAGCTGCTTGCCCTGGATGATCCTGGCTAAGGATGTCCCATTCTCACACAAAGAATCTAGACCAGGGGTGTTCGCCCAGGTACATCTCCTGTGGAGGAAAGAGCCCGAGTTCCCACACAGGAAACCCTAGAACACGTGGTAGCGGGTGCACACGATATACCACACTCGATTCTCAGGGTCCAGATGACACTCATAATAACAATCTCACAATAAGCAAGACAAGTACACAACTCATCCCCACATACTACCATTTCTCTAGACTCAACCCTGGGAGTGCACTCGTTCTACACAGGAACTCAAATCAAAACATGTCCTTTCGGACCAATCAACTTTCGATTAATCCACGACCGCTCAATCCGGCACACAATTTCACCACATTGCATCCAATCGGTCAAATTTGATTAACCTCGATAAAGCCACAATTGGAAATCCATTTTTATGATGCATGCAGCATGGTACATACGTGGGCAAGGCATAATCTATGATAAGTGCTCTCATCAGCCCCTAATGCATCATTTATAATCATAATATTAAGCTTCAACATCATCATTTAAACCCCACATGTGTGTGTACCTAGTAGAAGTACTTCACTCAATACATTTTAACATGCTTGAAATTAACTCACTACTACACTACACATGTAAATTAACATCTAATCATGAATTCCAAAGGCTAAACACATAAAAGATCATTTATTTCATCCTTAAGCCATGACATTTACCAACATCCACACATCAACTAACCACATTCTATTATGACAAATCAGTCCATTAATAGGTCGTAGTCCTACTGAAAATATGCTTAACCATAGAGAATCAACTATTTATAATTTTAAGATGACAATTCCAACATCATGCCACAAGCCATAAGTCATTCAACAAATCTCTAATCATATATCCCAACTTTTCTAACCTCATTAGCATGCCTTTTCAGTATCATAAAATAGCTCAAAACACTCCATATTCATATAAAATTGACAAGTTAAAGTGGAATCATCAAAATAAACATCATGTGAATAACATAAAATTCTGCTGTGTAGCTGTTCGAACGCCCAGAAGGCCTTTCAATCGGCTAAACGGGAAAATTTTAAATTCACAGTTTGGCCGTTCGAATGCCCAGCAGGCTGTTCAATCTGCTGAACTGAAAATCTGTTGATCTGACATTGTTACCATTTGAACTCCCAAAAGGGCCGTTCGAATGCCAACAAGGCATAATCGACCATCTTCTTCCTTTCAAATTTTCAAACCGAAACTCCATTGATAACACTTCAAATCACCATCTAACAACTTAAATGTCATCAAAAGTCCGCCATGACTTCCAGACTGCTAAACCACATCATAACAAGATAAAACCCTATGAAATCAGGATTAAAGATTACCATTTTTTAATCATGCCATTAGCACACTAATCCAAGTAACTCCAATCAAAATAAACTACAAAATCAAGAGTTTTACCATAAACAAACTGAAATTTCAAAAGTCCATTACCTTATCCCTTGATTAGGCTTAGATTGGATGGTCACCCTTCTTGAAAACCTTACAAAGACATAGAGTTTGAATTAAACTCCATTAAAACCGATTTAACAAAGAAAACCCTAATTAAAAACTTAGATCTAGGGCTTGTTGAACATAAAAATTGGATTTTGAGAACTACGGTTTGTAGTAAAAATACAAATAAGTAGTTTTGATGTCTAAAAATGAATTGAAACAAAGGGAAAATGGTAGATTTAGAAGAGATTAAGAAGAAAGCTAGGATTTAGTGCTTAATTAGAATGGACTTACCTTAAATGCCTTCTAATCCGGGCCTAATTGGGGATTAGGCCTGACCTCCTCCTCCTCAGCCTATTCCCAAAATGAGAATGGCTCAGGTTTGGCCTTTTATAGTACGCCTTGGGGTGTGTATGGGTAAGTTATGGGGTGTAAATAGAAAAAGTAGGCTAAAAATGGGTATTTTACAAAATTGAGCACTAATTAAGTCTAAGAAAATTCTGAAAATTTTTGTATGACCTTAATTAGATATCTGGGTTTATTTGACATAAAAACCAAAATTTTGACGGTGGGGCCCACAGGGGTCCCACCAAAACCCTAATTTTTGGAAAAATAATAAAAATTCAGAAAAATCCCAAAAATTCACATTTGATTTAAAATTACTTAAAACTACTAATCTTAAAGTTGATTTTGATTAAAACTATCATAAACACCATTTATTTATGAAACTACCGAATATGCGTTAACCTCATGATAACTGATAATTAAAGAAAACCAAAAATCGGTTTAAAGATGAGAGTCCTTGCATTTACCATCTCATTACCCAGTGTAGAGAGAAGAGATTCAAGTGGCACAACCCACTCAAGGGTGACCAGCCTCACCACCTAGCTGAGGTCAGTAAGATAAAATTCCAAGTTGCCACCACCATGAAGAGGATCTTAAAGATAAAGGGTGTGATAAAATGGCCTACGTCGAAGATTTCCAAATGTTCATACCAAGAGACAAATGATGATTGTGACATCTACATCATGTACTAAGTGGCAAAGCTCATTGCAGGAGTTATCCAACCCGAGTTCACACAAACTAAAATCACCATGTTAATGAGGCCACTATTATGCGTGTTCTTTCTTAGTGGGAGAGTTGGCACAGAGTTTGATGCATAGGAGGGAGATGACTAGATTGTTTGGACATAACTATTAGCATTCATTTTTTATGAAATGTTTCAATGCAACAATTATCTGTTACATTATGCAATTTGATGCAATAACAACTATACTCCACACTATATATGTCTTATTTTTGTACAATCGTGTATTGTGAATACAAACTCCGTTTGATCATGCAACCAATTATATGATATTCATATACACTCATATATGATTGCATGACATTCATAAAAAAATCATGTTATTAATCAAACAATACAAAAAATATGGGAATGGGCCTTCTTCCATTCAAGTAAATCACGAGGGTGGATAAAGCAATCCCAACTGATGTTCTTTGTCCTTCTTATGTCTCTTTCCTCCTCATGTGCTCAAACATTTTTGGATTGTTCTTCCACCACTTGGCCCATGTCCATGGTTATCTTGTGCGCAACTACAACATTTGTAGTTATTTTCTAACTATCCACATGCTCCACATTTTCATAGGGCTTTGACCTTGCGTTGTGACTATTCAATTCTTCTGTGGTTGATCCCTCTGCTTGAGTAGTATTGGTGGGTTATGTTGGAAGAACTTTAGTTGGTGCCCATTGGTGCCTATCCTTCATGATAATAAAACCTCTTCATATGTTATTTTTATACATATATGTGGATAAACATTTTTCATAGTAATAAGACACCTAGAAGTGCCTATGATCAATTGATGTAATTGCATGTATACAGGGTAGCCGTATATATTGAAACTTTTCGCACATGCAACTATGTTTGTCCAGCTTTACTACGTCATGTGTAAATAATATCGTGTTAATGAAAACACGCTAAGTTACATTATTGTATCTCACTTGTTGTGATGAACATTACACGCACTTGTGGAGAACGTATCAACATACACATCAAATAAATTAAAATTTACTTGGTGGTATTGTCAAGTCCTTAATTTTACACACCCATTTTATAAATTCTTTTTGTATTTTTGAAAAAAATATGTCATGCTACTGATAAGTATGAAATATATATCTATTTTATATGCCTTTTTACCTTATTGGCTAGTATATATTAGGTTAATTTAGAGTTAGTTATGGTTTATTTAGATTAAGATAGATATTAGTATTTTGGTTTAATTATTAATGATTTTGTAGTTATTAGTTGTTTAGACATGTATTTGAATCAAGTTGGAATTTTAGTGACTTTCTACATGTCTAAAGTATGATATTTTATGTTTTGTAGGTAAAGTGCACTTATCGAAGTACTTGGACGATGTTTGGAATAATTCAAAATAATCTTGATATGCTTTAAAGTGATTTGGATAACTTTTCGGAGTTATAAACAAGTTGAAAATTAATATGGACATAAAGAAAAGCTTAATGAACAGAATATGGACTGTCCAGAAAAAATGTCCAGATTGCAGAAATACTGTAGCCATTCGAACGGGGTCACTTACCGTTCGATCAGGATAACGTGAATTTAGACAAAAATACAATTCAAGCGTTCAAACGGGCTTGCAGGGCATTCGAACGGCATAACATGCAGTTTCCTTGTTTGACCCAAATTTCAATCCTTTTCATATTAGACTTCTTTCTACGGAATTTATGCCTATAAAAAGACATATTTGGCTTAAAATTGAAGGATTCCAGGAGATTTTATGAAGAGAAAAAGGAAGAAGAAGATGGAAGAGAACTCAAAGCTTTCAATGGAGATTTAAGTACTTTCTTCTACGATGGAAGGCTAGACTTTTCTTTTACTTAGGAGTTGATGAAGCTATAGATAAGTTTCAGTTTCTTTTCTTTTTAATTTAAATCTCAGTTGTGAATGATGACAATTGTATAATATAAATTTTCTTTTTAATGGAAAAGCTTTTAATGTTTATTCAAGTCCATGTTGATTTATTGTCTTGTAGATGATAGATTAATGTGGTTTTGATATTTGCATCAATTCTAATTTCTGTGATTTAGATGAGATGGTCATACAATAGTTTTAATGTTTAGATAATTAATGACTTAGATGAGTTATACTAAGATTAGACGGGTCATGCCTATAGCTAGTTAAGTGTAGATGATTCATGCTATTGTCGAAGATAGTTCATGCCATGGAATTTAATTAATAATTCTTTCTAAAGTAATTCTAGCTTGTAGCTGAGAATACTTGTTCATATTCACACTAGATTTAGATTAAGAGTTAAGGAATTGTTATGGTTCTATAGTGGATTAGATTTCCTAAGTAATTTCTATCATATTAATCTCATATTTTTAAACTAGTTGATTTCTTATTTTTACTTAATTAAAGTTTAAGTTTGTTTTAGTTTTCAATCAATAAATTCCTCTTTAAATTTAGTCATAATTCATCTATCCCTGAGGTTCGACAACCCTTAAATAGTTATCCTAGTACAATTACCTTGTACACTTGCAAAGGGTTTAATTATAAACGATCAAGTTTTTGGCGCCGTTGCCGGGGACGGTGTTGATTTATTACTAAATTAGAATTAGGATAATTCTAGCTACTTTAGATTCAGTTTACTTTAGTTTTTAGGTTAATTCTTAGTTTCTTACCATTTTTTTTAATTTAATTTTGTAGGCTGAGTTGAAGATCGTGCTCTCTATACTTGTGGCCACAAGTGGATATCGACAAGCATAGTGCTTCTCTTCGGTTTGCAAGATCTTTTTCTCTCTTTATTTTTAGTTATTTTCTTAGTTAGTTTTTGCTTATTCTTCCACTTTTTACACTTAAAATTGTGTGGTGTGTTTGCGGTGTATGCGTGGTCGTCGCTCCTTACTCCCCCGATTAGTACCATTTGACCCTGAGCCTGAGCAGACATCTAGGAGAGCTGAGTTGCCCTTGACCTACATCCCTACACCCCCAAACTCTCCCACCAATTCCTCCACCCACACTACTTCTACCCCCATCATGGCTGAACATCAGTTAGTAGATGCACCACTTAAAGCTCTAAGGGAGTATTACACTCCCAATGAGTACACCTCTCCTTCATGCATTAGGTTGCCAGCGGTTGGTGCTCAAAATTATGAAATTAAACCTAATGTCATTCAAATGCTTCCATCTTTTTATGGGCTTAATAATGAAAACCCGTATAGGCACCTAGATGACTTCTTAGAACTATGCATAACTTTTAAGCTCTCAAATTTAACCGATGAAGCTGTTAAACTTCGCCTTTTTCCTTTCACATTGAAAGATAAGGCTAAGGAATGACTTCACTCATTAGAGTCAAACACTATCACAACATGGGCCCAAATGCAACAAGAGTTCCTTAAAAAGTACTTCCCCATAGGTAAGACCAACCAAATGAGAAAGGCCATAACCACTTTTGCCCAACTTCCCACTGAACAGTTCCATGAGAGTTGGGATAGACTTAAGGACCTTCTTAGGAGGTGTCCTCATCATGCTGTCCCTAAGTGGCAATTAGTGCAACGTTTTTATGAGGTTCTTACTGAACAAAACCGACATCTTGTTGATGCAAGTTGTGGGGGTACCTTTTTGTTAAAAAATAAAAATGAGGCATAAAAACTTTTTAAGGACTTGAGTGAAAATTCTCTTGAACATGCTGCGTTGAATAGAAATGAGAGTGGATTATCTACCTTGAACAATGCCCCCTCTAGGGGTGGCTTGTATAAAGTCAAAAACCCATTAGACATATCCTCTAAAGTTGATACTTTGAGTAGGAAGCTTGACCTCCTTATGACTTCAACCCATCAGCCCACTCCCTTCACTCAAGATGCATGCACAATATGCCTTAGCCCAGCCCATACTATCATTGAGTGCTCCTCTGCCTCTCAATTTCCTGAGCTTGTCCAAGACCATGTGAATGCCACCTAATCCTTCCCTAGGGTTGAGAACAATCCATTTTCAAATACATGTAGCAAGCCGTTAAACCCCTAACTTGTGTTAGTTGACGAGTTATGTCTCATGAGGGTTTGCAATGAATATACCCACAAAATTCAAAAAAAAAAAACTCATGGGTTGCCTCCCAAGTAGTGCTAAGTTTTATGTCTTCAGCTAGACAAAGCAAAGAAGAAGACAAATAATAATAATAATAATGAGTTACAGTGCTAACAAGTTGTGTTGAGGAAGTAAATACTAAGATAATAATTGTAAAGCAAGACCAAGGAACCCCTTCATCCCCACTAAGCAAATAACAAACTTTATAATTATCTCCAAAATACTCAAGCACTAGTTTTCATAAATTAAATATAAGTCTCAACACTTTAATTTTCTATGTAGAGGAACTTTTGAAATAATGTGTAAGTGAGTCCAAGTAAAATTTTGACAAGATAATTAGGGGATCAACCTCTTAAAGTAGTATGCTCTTCTACTCACCAAGAGATGTTTAGATAGCGAAAAGAACCAATTCAAAACTGAGCAACCTGTCTGAGATAACAAGAAGTTTGGATGTTCACTTTAATACCTCATGGGCTTTATTTATGATATTTCAGCATGCTTGCATTGTTATAACGATGGCTTCGCCCTATCTTACAAAATGAAACATTATTTAGCAACTTCATTTTTTTTTCTTTTTCTTTTTTTATATGATGTCCATCACTTTTTTTTTGACTTCTTTCTATTTTTTTTCGTAGGCAGCCCTTTTTGATGTATTCAGTCTAATTCATTGGTTGCTTTCCATAATGATAATAATCCCAAAATTTTTCTTCTTTCCCAGCCAACCAAGTGAACAAGGAAGTCAAAGTTCATTAGATTTGGTGTCTCTTGACATTCCGGGTGAGTATTAGAGCAACACCACATAATTCGACTTCAACTCTAAAAATTAGTCGTGAGAGCGAAAATTTGAAAACTAGCATTAGTTTCAATGATCCTCTTCATGAAAGTTAATTGTAAAGACTCATTACAAAAGGAATGTTTAAAGAAAAATATCCAAGTGCCATCACTATCTAGAGATCATAGTAAAGAGGAATCATACCAAGAAAGGATGAAGGTTATCACAGTAAATACTATTAACAAAAATTATCCAAACACCCCCCCCAACTCAAATGAGACATTGTCCTCAATGTTTGAAATTTTCTTTTTGTTTTTATGATTTTTTTGGGTAAAAATCATGAAAAGAAAATCAACCATCATAATTTGGATTTTCAAGAGATGTAGACTCAACTTCAGTGGAAAAATTGTCTAAAAATAGTTTCAAACATTGTCCATTAACTTTGAAAACATCACCATTTTTTGAGTTTTCAATTGCAACAGTTCCATAAGGAAAAATAGTTTTTATAAGGAAAGGACCTGTCCAACGTGATCTTAATTTTTTTTCTTGGAAAGAGATGAAGCCTAGAGTTGTACAATAAAACTTTTTGAAATAGCTCAAAAGTTTTTCATAAAATATTTTTATCATGAAAACCTTCATTCTCTCTTTGTAAAGTTTTGTACTCTCATAGGCATCACGTCGAATTTCCTCTAACTCATTGATTTGCAATTTTCTATTTAAGCCAACTTGTCAAAATTAAAATTCAAAGCTTTGATTACCCAATACGCCCTATGTTCCAATTCTACAAGCAAGGGGCAAGCTTTTTCAAAAATAAAATGATAAGGAGACATTCCAATTAGGGTCTTAAAAGCGGTACGGTAAGCCCAAAGAGCATTAATTAGCAGTAAAGACCAATCTTTACCATTTGGATTTACCCATTTTTGTAAAATATATTTAATTTCACGATTAGAAATCTCAACTTGTCTACTTGTTTGTGGGTGATCATAGGGAGTGGCTACTTTAAGGGTAATCCCATACTTTCTTATCAAAGCCTCAAAAGACTTGTTGCAAAAATGTGACCCCCGTCACTTATGATGGCTCAAGGTGTTCTAAACCTTAAAAATATATTTTCATTTAAAAAGCGCACAACGACTTTGTGGTCATTGGTTTTGCTTGAAACTGCCTCAATTCACTTGGAAACATAATTGACGACAACTAAAATGTAAACATAGCCAAAAGAAGGAGGAAAAGGTTTCATGAAATCGATGCCCCAACAATAAAAAATCTCAATAACTAATATGGGGTTATGAGGCATTATATTTCGATGAGATATGACTCCTAACTTTTGACACCGTTCACAAGTTTTGCAAAATTCATGAGCATATTTAAAAAGAGTTTGTCAATAAAAACCACATTGTAAAATTTTAGCGGTGGTTGTTTTAGAGGAGAAGTGACCACCTCATGCTTCAAAATGACAAAAAGAGATGATACTTACTTGTTCAGAATCAGGTACACATCTCCTTATTATTTGATTCAAACATCACTTAAAGAGATAGGGGTCATCCCAAAAGAAATGTTTTACCTTGGTCAAGAATCTTTTTTTATCTTGATGAGACCAATGATGGGGAACTTTACCTGTCACCAAGTAGTTGGCAAAGGTACCAAATGGACATGTAAAGGTTGTTTTTCTTGATCTTCAAGTGCAATCTCAATTTGATTATATCCTGAATAACCATCCAAAAAATAATAAAATTTATGGCCGGCCACCCTCTCTAGGATTTGGTCCATGAACGGCAAGGGGAAGTAGTCTTTCCTAGTGTCAGAATTTAATTTCCAATAATCTATGAACATCCGCCAAGAGCTTAGAAAGGCATTACACAAAATTAAACAAAAGCTACAAAAAGAGAGAAGAAAATAGGGGAAAAGAGCTCCAAAGAGGAGGGAACGATGCCTCTGTCATGTCCACCTCTCTATTTATAGGAGGAGAAGGGGTTGCTTTAAAGGGGAAAGTCTATTCATATCTCTAGATTGTATCTTGATAGATTGCTTGATTGGTTGATTCTTTGGCAATGATTAGATTCTAAAGCAATCAGATAAATCAATTATTTATTTAGAAAATAAGTATCCTTGAGTATTCCTTTAGTTGTCCAATCAGCCTTATTGTCTTTCCTTATACATATCAATCACAACCAATGAAATGATTTTTCATGTGCTGGCTTTGGGTTAGTTAACTAGCTGTCCCTTTGTATGCTGGATTTGACCCATATGGCTTCGGAATTATGAATTTCTTACTAATATAACAATTGTAGCCACGGGCGTATTCTTTCCAATGCCACTTGAATTGTATCAATCTGAATTATAAAAAGAAAGATATTGTCAAAATACTAAGTCTGTGTCAATCTGTCTAAATCAGCTTCTTCCCAAATTTAGTTCTTTTGACGTCAATCTCAAATCCAATGGGTCCAAAAGGTTGTGTTCGACCATTTCATGTATGTTTAGACCATTATGAGCCCATTCTTGACTTTTAAATAGCTTTGGGTAGTTAGACTTCACTTCTTCTTCTACTTGGATCTTGTTGAAACCCATTTAAACATGTAAACACAACTAAGGTTCAACTAACCTATTCAAAACATAAATAACCTAAATAAGCAATGAATTAACAAAAAAATAAGATTGCAATTTGAAATTTGAAAATATTTATTAAACATTATTTCAGTGCATCACCGCCGTGGACCACTTATTGCCGTGATTACTTTGGAACTCCATAAACCTTAAGACAACAACTCTCTTAGGTATGCGATGCTTTTGACTACCAACTTCTCCCTCAATGTTGCCACTGTCGTGTGCTCGTCATCAAACATCATGGATTACGAGGTAGGGGAGCTTTAAGCTCGTAATTTCATGATAGCAAGTTTTAAATGTTTAGTAGCAAGGTAGGATTGGATGATTCAATGCTTTGGATGCTAAATAATGATCTGATTGCATAATGTGCATGTAAGCATGATTGTATGGGATGTTAAAATATGCATATGACATGCATGTGAGCTAAAAGCGTGTTTGATGTATGTGGATTGTGTGTATGCTAGTTATGACTAAAGAGTATGTTGGTAAGCTACATGTTAAATTATGAGTACGTGTTGTACAAGTAGGATGGAATCATGTGTATGCTATTCGTATGTGTAATGGACATACGTAAGTATGATGATGTACAATTGATCGGTCATTTGAAAAAAATGATACACGAGTTACTTGAGTCCATCTGATCTAAGTGCGATCAATCCATTGAGAATGTGCTTGATCATTCAGGTTATTGGTCCTTATGATCAGCATCTGATCGATCTTTCTACATGGTGATCGATATTTCAAGTTACTAGAGAACCTTGTGAACAATATTCAAGGCCGATTAATCGCTTATGGACAAAAACACAATTTTCAAATTATCTCTGATAATATCCACATGATAAAATGAAGTTTGCATAACCCCAATGTGTGTAACTGTAATGTGTGTGCATGTTTTTACATGTTGAAACACTTCTTGAATCTGCTACTCTATTTAGTCTTCAATATGTGATATTCGGCAACACTGTGACTCAAAAATATAAACATTTGACATTGTTTTGCTCCCAAAAATAAATCAACACAATGCATACATATGTTCTTATAAAAGAGTGTTTTTTAGTCCATCATGGAAGTTGAGTTTTATACATGGAATGCAAGAGCTTCTAAAGTAGTATGGATTAAAAATTTTCTATCTAGGCTAGGGCTAGAAGACTAGTTTAATTCTTTAGTCCAAATTTATTGTCATAATCTTGTTACATATCAACACTGGAGAATTGGGAGATCAGTACCTTGGGTAAGTACATTGAGTTGCATTACTATTTTATCTTTGACACGCTACAAAAAGGAAAGTTGAGAGTCAATCATCTTTGTACTTCTATGATATTAGTAGTTATTTTAACTAAGCCTTATTTACAAATATTTTTGTTTAAGACCATTTTTTGGGGGCTATGATAGGATTAGACATTAGTTGCTATTGAACCAATATGAAAGCTCAACCATAGTGGGGGATATTGGTCCTACATATAGCATTAGTTGATATTGGTCTAGAAGTGGAATTTCAATTGAGGTGAACCACCACACGTTCACAAGGGTCTAGGAACATAGGGGTGTACCCACAACCTCTTACTTGTCAATGTACATATGATGTCATCTTGAGTAGCACATGCATACACTCACTTATACATATATATTAGTTATATGTTAGGAGTGAATACATGCATACACTTAGTCGGCCCTAGATGAGTGCACACCGCATGTGGGGACCTATGCGAACTTTCTAGGTCGGCCCCTCCATGGACATGGCCATGAGGGGTGCATGTGCTAGGCCTCCTTAGGCTCATGGTTTTGAGCTCACACCCATTAATATGATACCACCAATTAAGCCCATGTATGATTGTTGATTTGGGCCTAGGAGTCCTAACCCATGTAGGATAAGGGAGTCCACCTTATATAGACTAGCCACCTCCATCCCTTCGTCATTGTGGCCACTTGGGTTGAGCGACGCCCTCCTCCTCTCCCTCCTTTGTTCTCTTGTGCAATCGAGAAGAAGGCTTTCTTCTCTATCTCCCTCCCTTCTCTCTTGCATTGGGAACAATGTCTTTGCCCCATGGGGGGTGTGCAACTTGGAGGATTCACATGAGTAGTGGTCTGGGCATGTTGGAAAGAAGTTTTGGTGGGATGATCTCTCCTCAATTCCATGAACAAAGACAAGTGGTGATTTTATTCATATTGTCTCAAATAAAGGTGCTTCCCTACTTAAATAATCTAAAATTCATACAATAAAGATACGTATTTTCAAGGGTGTTGCAAGGGCCAAGTCCTAGGCAGGAAGCCCCTAGAGGTTAATACATGTTATTCTATGTTAATTTAATATTTATGTGCTGATTATGAGTGTGGAATTAAAAATTTTCTACATGTTTTATGTGATCTTACTTGAAAGAGGGAAAATTGCCCCTTCTTGCCACCACTAGATAGACTACACCACTAAGCTTCAGCTGCTCCAACCCAACTTCCAAACAATTTTACTTTTTTAACATTTGTAAAGATATTAAGCCCAATGAGCTGAGGAAGAGTTTTAAATGTTCACTCTGACAATGAACTCAGCATAAAGAATACATAGGAACCCTTCATATGTGAGATCAACACTGCATGCGCTAGCATACATTAGCGTCAGTGGTGCTAATGTGTGCCGTCAATCTCAAATACTAAGGGTACCCATGCGTTTCTTATGCTTATCTCATTGTCAGAGTGGAGCATAAAAAACTCTTCCACGAGCATAGACCATGTACACCTCAGTGAGTGTCCGTCAATGTTTTTGTCTTTGTTTTGCTACAACGTTTGTTATGAAATGAAGCCTATACTATATGAACATCAGTCATGATTAATTGATCCAAGGAGATAACGTTTAGCATAGCCTTGTAGATTAAGAACAACAGGTAATTAAAAGTAAAAAAAAAACATTCATCATTTGAACAAGGGCAAACTTTTTCACACTGACTTTTTATGTTTAAAAAATTTGACTTTCACCTTCTATTACCAAGTTAGCCTTAGTTGGGCTGGTTGAATTTCTCCTGATTCTGAGAGAGGTCCTAGAATCGAATCCCATTGTCATACATTATGGCCTCTTCAATCCATGCATTGCGGTGCGTATACCACATCACTGAAGGACGTGGGACTGTGGCCTATATAAAGTGGCCAAAGCCTGATGCAAACCATCTATCCTTCAGTGGCCTTCATGTCAAATACAAGAGTAGTCTCCGTAATAATTTCAATTGTAAAACACGCCAACACAAGTCAAGGAGTAGCATACTAATGGGATAACTGAACATATTGGTGGAGAACTCTCCACTCAGTATTTCCAAAATGGAAGAATCTGATTCCCTTTCCAAATCTTTCTAGAAATTTGATGAACCAGCTTTCACCTTGTGGCTCCTGTTCTTGGCAATGTTGGTAAGGCAACTGACTGAATACTTCCAATACTGGTGGTAGTCAGCTTCCCGGAACCTCACCCTTAGAGATGAGGACTAGGACTTGCTCCTGCTTTCTTTTTGAACTTGTCATAACATTGGACATATCCCAACTAAGTTGATTTTTGGTGAAAGCAAAGTTCTTACGAGAAAAGATGTCAGACGGCCTCATCTGATCAATAATTGAGGGAGATCAATCAATCTTCAAGTCAAAAAGGACTTTGATTCATAAGTGGCGTTAATCTGTCATCTCTTCTTACACTCAATGCTTGTGACCGACAGTGCCTAGTTGCCACAAATCTTGTTATCCTAAGAGGGAAAGGATAAGTTCAAGCACACACCACTAACAAAAAAACATGCTTCAACAACATTCTTCTGTAATCTAGCACATGCATCTTGGACCTCACATGCTTCCTCTCTGGGCCGGCCACTACATACGTACAACGTGATTTTTGCCTCATCATCAGTCATGAGGATCGAAGAACTTTTAGATTGGGGAAAACACCATTTCTTTACAACTGGCCTGTTTGGGCTGATAGTGGGGTGGGGAAGAGGCAAGGCTGAAGTGAAGTTGGTACAGAGCATGTGCTAATGCTTCATGGTCCCATCCACATGCGTTGTATGCGATTATTGAGCATTTCCATTAGGTCGATGCCAAAAATTCTAGTGCGATCATATATACATATATAGATCTCAGTGTCGAGTGTAGCGCTATCAAACTTCAATATAATGGTGTAAGCAAATAATTATTTAGTTAGAGTTCACTAACAACAGGGCAAGCAAAGAGGTATATCTCGTAGCAAATAATTATTTAGTTATAGTTAATTTCAAGGAGGAAATTAAGGGGCTGTTTGAGAACCACCTTGCAAGTGAAGGAAAAGGAGAGGCTCTTTTACACCATTTGTAGGGAAAAGTCATTTAGATGCACCTTTTACCAACCCCAAGGAAAGCCCGCTTTCCCCGGATAAAAAGTTGTTTCATAACACCTCATAAGGTTATTTTCCCATAAAAACAAATCAAATAACCTTGAAATCTGCAGCTGTATTGAAAAAGGCACGAAGTGTCTTTGTTGGGATCAAATGTCCTAAGGAAGATATTTCATCACAAAGGGTCAGGATTAGGCTCTCATAGGTTTCAATGAGCATTTGAGGCTCCTTAACCCACAACATATATAGAAGACGTTTTCATTTCCCACGAAAGGAACACCCAGCTGTCCTTAAGACTTAGGGAAATGATAATATATTTAGCGGCATCTAAATAGTAGACTAACCTGTTTGGAATTTTTAAATACCTTATTAAATCATATTGTATTGCGAAAAGGCGGAAAACACATTTTTTTACGTAGTCCATCCATAACTAAAATAAATCCCAAGCCGTGATCGTCAATATTTTTTAACATACGTCATATCTATAAACCATCAACCACATAAATAACCAAGGATCATATAAGTGAAAGCCAAACCATTATCCAAATCACATAGTAAAGGATAAATTACAATCTCATGTGCCTTATTACAAACTTAAGTAAAAATTTCTAGGTTAATCAAAGGGAAAAAGTACTTTGGCTTACGTTGTAATCCTCACACAGCCCCTTGCTTGCTTGCCCGCTAGTCACTACCCCTCTTCCTTAGGGAAACCTGCACTATACTAGGATTCTTGAGTACATTCCCATATACTCAATAAGATTATGACTATAAATAAAAGAGTTCATTAAGATAGTAATTTGCATGTTGAATTACCCTTCCCAGATGGTTTATAATTAAGTAAGATCATCATTTTTCCCCATCATACAATTTCTTTTTGTTCAATAGGTTGGGAACAACACACTCACTTCAGGACCCTTCACCCGGATTCCACAGCCCCGTTATTTGGCTAAAAATAAGGTCTTGTTCCAGAGTTCCACAATTCATTTTACTGACCAATATCCCAGAAGACACTCTCTCCCCTTAGGACCAGTCTTGCAAGTCTGAACTCTCATCACCCATCCTCTTCATAGCGACAATAGAGGGATTGGCAGCACTATGATTAAGGTCAACAATGTCGTAACCTCGTCAGGTCTTCCATGATGTGTGGTTACAAGTTTGTGCACTTTAGGCCCTTTGTAGGCTGGTAGCCCGTTCTAGATCCTATGTATAGATAGATTCATGGTTTCCATGGCAACCATAGGTATTGACATGAGCTTTCACATAGATCCAATCCTAACATCGGACCCCTTAGGTGATTAACCTTGGGTTTTCATTTGCCCCTAGAAAATTTTCCCTCACTAACCCCCGTTAACAGCTACTTCGATCTACTTATTCAGCTCCAGTCCCCAATTTAGGACCCCAAGGAATAATCATAGATAAATCAATCATTATCTCATCCCCCAACAAGAGGAACCTTTTTACCAACACTCTGGAGATTAATTCAAGTCTCACTAATCAATAGTGCTTTCATGATTTTATCTTCATTAAAGCCCTCTTGTTTCTTTAAGGAATTCGTAGCACTGTTGACACCTTGACATGTCAAGGAGCCTATTGAACAACTTCTCAATAATACCCAACACCTATTGAGGACTTGGGAGCAGCATGTCAAGCCCCACCTTGACAACCCATCGTGGCTTCTTTCAAGTTCCAAATGATTTCACAAATATCTCTAAGTCATCTATTATAATTATCCCATCTATTTATCATCTTTTCTTCTTTATTTTTTAATTACAGTTCACTTTAAGAGGCTTCTCGATAGGCTTTGATCCTATCTAGATTCATTGTCGACATATTTTTTGACTCATTGAAGACCTTATTGAAGCTTCACATAGTTACTTTCTAGCAACTATTCCGACTCAAAACATTAAAAAAGATTTCTTTCTATCCTAAAACTTTATCAGTCATATAAACCAATAAAAATAATTAAATCATGCTTATGTAAGGAGAAAACATAGATAATCATCATATACACATAAAACTACCATTTTGATCGCTCCTTGGCATGCAAAATCAATTTTTTAATATATTTTCTAAAGCTTTTAAAAGCATTTTATTGAGAAACCAACAATCCTTCCTCAAGGAGCACAATCTTCTAGCTAGCTCACCTCTATATAATACCTGAGAATTTCAAACCACTACTTGTAATTATCTTGGGACAGTTTGGTAAAAATTGGATGAAATCTTCAATGTTTTTAGGAGAAAGCCATGTAAGTCGATAGCTACTCAAACTATCAAAGGACTTGTCAAAAGTGACCTACAACTGGCCCCTCGATGCATCGAAGGTCATATGCTTGACCTATCAAAGGATGCCAAATGACTTAAAAAAGTACTTTTTTTATTAACTTCGAGGTTTTTCTTTAGTTATAAAACAGCCCATTCTCATCCCAAATTAATACCTTGGCCAAGTGGGAGCGCCTAAAGTTGTTGGAGCTTTATACTAAATGAGAAAAAAAACACCATTTTTCCAAAAAAAAGATGACTTGGAGAAGAGGATTTATGATTTTGGGCATGAGCTTCCATATGTAGGATCATTTTGTATCAATAGATATTGAGTTCCCTTTCTTCAAACCACATGATTAAACCCCAAGGTTGTTAGATAAATGGGTAAAATGATGATTTTTATAATTTTAATGAGAATATATTGAATACATGAAATACAATTATATGTGATATTGCGATCAATAATGTTTGGGTATATGTACCCTTGTGTGTGAAAATCATTATAATAGACCGCATCCTGTACTATTGGATAAAGGTACTTAAAGATAGAAGATCCTTGTGTCTAGATGCCTCCACAAGTTAGTCTTTAGCCATGCATATAAAAAAGGTCTAGTATGAAATAAGACCAAGGTCTTCCAGATGGGAGTAACGTAGAATCACTTCCCATGCCTAAGAGATGAGTTTGAATGGACTAGAGTATTACAAGATGATTAGTTTCACGCATTATAATACCAAAGGTTTTAATGAATATGAAAGTCAAAATCTCAACCTCTTGGATCCATGATCCCCAGTAAGCCTTAGCTTCATGGCGTAGATGGATAAGGTATGCTTAATATTAACTTAGGTCTTATTTTATGTAGTTAATGGTTTAGTGAAGCATGGTTGTACTCCTAGACATGACTATCATGTCATATAAAATCTTCTAACTCATACTTATGGAGCAAGTGACTCCTAAGTGAGGTCACATTATGAATTTAAATTCATGTGGAAACATTGATGAATATGATGCTTATTTTTACTTATGTTTAACCTAAGTGATTTGTTGTATTGAATAACATTGTTATTGATTTATGATGATGTGACGAAATTATGTGCATTGTCATTTCATAGTACTTGTTTAGCCACCCCACTTGCTATATTCGTATACTCAGTATCCTCATGATGCAAGTTTGTTGGAAGAGTGACTAGGTTGGGATCGTTGAACAATGGAAATACATCAAGCTCTTAGCAGTAACGTAAGATTTCTTATCTTTGACAAAAAAAAATAGTATGCTATGTAATTTGACCATAGGCATGTGAGTGCTAATTACTTATAATTGTATATGTTATGGATCTTGGTATATACTCGAGCATGACATTGTATCATTTATGTGTAATTTGACCTTGTCACGTATATGGATATGATGGTCACGTATATGGACAATTTTGTCGAAGGTTGACAAAAAAGATTTTTGAAAAGAAATTTTATTTTAGCTGATTTGATTATGGTAGAAGATTTTTTAAAAAAGCATGGGAGTGATAGCTTGGTATTAGAGCTGAGTTTTAATTCGTCTACATGCCCAAGACCATAATATATTGCAATTGTAATTGATTGGATGGGTAGAGTTAGAAATTTATTTAGTGAATATATCTTCGATTTGCAATACCCTATGGTACCCACTACCTCAAATCATGTGTAGCTTCCGCTGCAACACCCATATTAGTTACAAATGTAGTCGCGGTTGCAACACCCATATTGGCTAGGGGCGTATAGCAAGGAAGCAAGGGAATAATTTTATAGCTTCATCATTGGTAGTCACTAACACTAATTTGTGTAAGAGAATACTTGTCCTATGTTAGGGTAATTAACTAATTTCTTTTTCAAATTTATGTGAGAAACATTGAGTATGTACTTAGTCTTAAAATCTGATTAGATATAGTTGTGGTCTAGTCAGATTTGGAATTGATAGACTTAAAAAATAGGTGCAGACATGTTCTTATTGATCAAGACAAATGATTAAAGGATGTTGATGGTTTTTGAAGTTTATTCAAATTATATTAGCATACCAAAATCACTTGGAGAAGTTTCAGAAGTGATTTTAGTGGTTTCAATATGTTTTGGGAAAAAAAGGTAAAACTATAAAAATACAGTCACATCGATCAATTGCTGGACATTATGAAGACCGAAATGATCAATTAACACTTTAATTAGCCCTATGTAAAATGAAGTAGAGCATTATCAATCGATCCCTTCGTATATCAATCGATCACTTAAAGTATTGTGTGTTATGAAACAGGGAATGATCGATCACAATTTGAATAGATCAATCACTAAAAGTTCTAGTTGCACTAAATAAGTCATTCCAAATTGAAATTCTTTCCTTGTTGAAGTTAAAGACCTAAATTGGTTTGGAGTACTATATAAAGGACAAAAAGTGACATATTTTAAGAGAGAAAAACCTAGAGAAAAATGTAGAAGTGTTTATGCCTTTGCATATTGTTTTCTTTGAAGAATTCACATAAAGCTCGAAGAGAAGATCAACAGTGAATTCATAGAGCTATTCTACATCTTAGAAGAGATTCCACGCAAAAGTTTTAAAGGGGAGTTGTAGAATTCCTTCAATGTGATATTGAAGAATCTAAGAGGTAAAAGTCAATACAAGAAGAGGAGCTTATTGAAGGCAAGAAGAAGATAAAGACAAAGCAAAGAAGGAGAAAAATTGCAAGTTCTTGAGGGATAGACTTGAAGGCCAACAATGATAAGAATTTATGGAGATCTAAACAAAAGGCATTTGTGTTAGAGTCAAAACAAAGGTTGCTAGTTTGGTTGTGTCAATTTATTTGTCTTGCTTGCTAGTAATGTATTGACTTGGTTCCTTTAAAAGTGTTATAGTTCTTTGCCCAAGTTTGTGTTTTCCATGTTAAAATTATTGTGTGTTCATGTGTGGATTGAATGTTTTTAGTTTGATAGATTAATACATCATGAGTGTGCATAGAGAGTATATTTACTTGTTTCCGCTATAGAAAAAAAAATGTTTGTGCTACAATTCTTATTTCTTACATATTGAAGTACTAATTTTAGGAGTAATCTAGTGATTTACATAGTCGATTAGACAGATATTAAACTCACAAGTGGTAGCTAAGGTTTATTTATTGATAAATTGAGTTTGATTCATAATATCAATTTGTTTTGCATGTTAATGTGTCTCTACCTTTACTTGCTTTTCCAAAAAGGGTGTATTTTTGTGATTTCGGTATGTTTTAATGAATTTGTTTACTTGTGCTTATTTGATTCACATGTCTAATTATTTTTCTTTTAGTGATGATGAGAATTTTGATGTTGAAAGTTATTTTAGACAAAACATTGAATTGAATAAAAAATTATAAGAAGTTAGAGAAGATTGTCAAATTGAATGGGGAGACAAATGAATCTATTTCTTTTGACTAATTTCAATTGGTTGAAGATAAGGAATCACTAGAGACAGATTAAAGAAGTGAACTTGAGAAAGAAAAGAAAAAATCTATATCTTTAGAAGATGAACTTAAGTCTACTAATGAAGAAGTTAATGTCTTCATATGAGAAAAATAAAATTCTTAGAAAATGAAGTTCGCGAAATAGTAGAGATAAGTAAGGCTAATTTGAAGAAGATTGAAGATCTATCTAGGGATTTATTTAAAGGCTTCTCAAGATAAATTGAAAACTTTCACCTTGGGGCAAGAAAAGTTAGACAAGATTTTATACATGAAAAGAATTGCAGTGATAAAAGAGGAATAGTATTTAGATAATTAAATTCCACTAATTATGAGGGTGTCACTAAGTTTGTCAAAGCTAAAGAACCCATGCATATTGGAAGGGTGTTCCACAAGTTAATAATATGTCAAAACCTAAGAGTTCTCATAGAAATCAAAGTCTAAAGTCTAACCTTAGGAGATGACATAAAATGAGTGAGAATCATAAGTCCTACTTAATTAGACAAATGTAAGCTATGAAACACAATATAAATCACATTAGTCAATGTTTCATGAAAAAAATCTAAAACTAAGTTTTCGTGCTTAATATTTGAACAATTTCTATAGGAAGAAGAAAAAATTCAATTCTAATCATAGAAAACCTAAAAACAAAAACACATGGATTAGAATGCACACACCAAATTCTACATCAAAGAAGATTTCTCAAAAAATATGAAGAAAACTCTTAAAATTTGGGTTAGAATAGATGTCTTAAATAACTTTAAATCACAAATTGATGGGACAAGGAAGTCCACCTTAGATTGCCTTAGAATTAGTTAGCTAGGTAAGGCTAAGTAGTCTCAAATCTCTAAGTAAAGAAATTCTAATTTGTGTCCATGACTTAATTCTTTCTATCATTTGAACATTCATATTTTTTAGTTTGATCACATTTTACTTTATTTTTTACATGTCTTTAATTTCATAAATTTTGATTTGAAAAAAATAAAAATTAGAATATGATAAAAACACAAAAAAATATGTAGCTTTCGCTTGAGTTTCCAATTGGCTTTGTTTAATTTTTTATTTGTTCAGCTCATACAATATATTGAAATTAATTTTTTTAAGCAAAAAAGTAATATGATTTGTAGTCAAACATACCTTAACAAAGATAAGGATACACCAAGGAGAATGAAAATAAATTGGAATTTCTTTTACTTGATGTTGCAATTATGTGATTTTAAAATCTTCCACACATTATGTTGATACTTAAGTCACTTTTAAGTAGAAACATCAAAACAGAATTCTTAGACATAAGTTGACTTAGGCATTTGGATTCTAGTGGAGTCTAGGTGATCAAATTTGAGGATCTTTAGCTAGATTTCTGTTTAAAATAAAAAAATTCATGTAATATACTTCAATATTTATGAGTTTTATGTACTTCAATATCTTTAGATAATAGAATTGTCCTTGTAAAGATGAAAGGGAAGGGCTACCTATTTAGCTAGGCATTAGGCTAGTGTGAGGCTTCCATCCACTTGACATCAATAAAAAAGAAAGAAAATAATAAAAAAATTAATGATGCAAGTAGAGAAGATTCAGAAAAAGTCAAGCCCTAAAAGAATGAATTGAGAAAAAATATCATAACTCAGAAAAAGACATGTGCATATTGATTATGAGCTTTTGATTGTTTTTATGTTTCTAGAAAATCATTATATAGATTTTAGCTAGAGAGTGTTGAAAAATGTGAACTTAGTCTTTACTAGGGTGTGAACAAATCTATTTCAATTTGGTTAAGAGTGCTCTTACAAAATTCAAGATTAAAAGAGGCAAGAGTTGAGTACATTGGTGGTTTTCTTCAAAAATTAGCAAAAGATGATTAATGTGTCAAAAAGAACGTAATAAAATTGGCAATCACATATCAATGCGGTTAACTAATCTAAGGTAAGGTATTAATAAATATAATATGTGGATTCATTTAGATCAAAATAAATTTGATTAAAAAATCATCAAAAGGAGCTCAACTATGCTTATTTTCATTGTTTGATTTTTAACTTGAGTTCTAATTATTAGATAATTTTTATTTTGATGGGAAGTGTTTTAAAAAAAATTTAAAAATTTATTGATTTTTGTAATCTTTTAATTTTTTTCCAATTTTTCTTTTTTTTGTAAAATAAGAAAATCACATTTATTTTAAGATTGATCGATCGATCAACCCTTTCAATCACTGGTTGAGTTTTCATGCTGAAGCACTATTTTAAAATTTGGTCATGATTAATTTCTCTTCTATTTCACTCCAAACTTTCCCAAAGAGTTCTTGAGAGAGAGAGAGAGAGAGTAGAGGTGTTTTGAGAAGTTTTGGCATGTTTAAAGATAGGATTTCGACATCAAATTCACTTTTCATTACAAACAATGTGAGTAATGAATCTAATTTTTTTTATTTTTAGTGGATTTTTAATGGATGTCGACGAGATTTGAACTAGTAGGATTGTTAGAAATGGCTTGATCTACATTGTACTCAAGTTTATGACAATTTGATTTGTTAAGTTTTGAGTTTCAACTTTTCTTCAAAATTTGGAGATTTTTCAAAATCAGATGTTTCCAATCAAGATTGGATATAGGTCTAGTTATAACTTTTATTCTACTCACTGTAATCTTTCTTGGGCTAAAATTTGGAGTCAATTTGACATAAAAAAATTTACAGCTTATTTAAATTTCAAATTTTTGATTATTTTTGTGCTATTTAAATGTTTTTGAAATTATAGGACATTTATTATTGTTGATTCTTTGTACCTAGTTTATGTTTAAACCTAGATTGTTTACTTGCAATTTATTTAGATGGGGAGAGCGAAGAAGTAGAAAACTATTGAGTCAGGGTTTGAGGATCCAAATGCTTCGACTAGCTGATCATATAGGGTTAGACCTATCAAGTGTGAATGTAGCTTAGTTCACATTTACCTAGAGACTACCATGGGATGGATAGAGGCATGTCAATATTGGATGAATTACTTCTGACTATCTCCACTTCCGGTCATTATATTATTTCGCTTCTTGTCAAACAGTGGTATTTAGCACTCTGTTTGGAGGGGGTTGAGAGTTCAGTTGGTGTAGCAAGAGGCATCCAGGTGAGAGTTTTACCCGATATCATTGTTGAGATCATCGGATGTGATCAGAGACCATTCACATATCCAAGTTTGCTGGATATGATTTTCAATTGGATAGTGAGCTTATAGGGTCTTTGAAGTTAAATAGAGGTTGAGAGCTGGACATTTCATTACTTGCAAATTCCATGACATGGGATTATTGTCTGCTACATGTCATCGCCCAGTATGACATATGAAGGAAAGGACATAGTGGATCGCACGATGGCACTATACTTCATCTCCTAGCAACCCTTGAGCTTTATTTGGATTTGCCATCCATTAACTTCGAATACATGATGACTTTCCTTCATGGCCACATACATGAGATGTTGGCCTACATTTACATCTTGTGTATGATTTTTACGTTGGTTCATGTTCAGATTCCTCGTGGAGAACCTACTATGGTCGGTAGGGGGGGTTGATTGATGCTAAAGTGATTCGATAGATGCTCTCACACCATAGAGTTTAGGAAGGAGATATAGAAGAGCCATAGGCACTAGCACAAAAGGATGATTCTGATAAACATATTACCATTGCTAGTCTAGAGCTTATCAGGATGTGGTAATGGAGAGACTTACAAACATCAGACACATGCTCAGAGATAGATTTTCACGTATTGATAGTGAGGTAGTGCAATCTCATGATGATGACGATTGAGGTATATTTTTATCACTTTTTTATGTATTCCTTTATTTAAACTTGTTTCAGTTCAAATTATGTTTCATGTGATTATAAGATGTAGTTTGAAATTGATTTTATGATGGCATACGTGATTATATATATATATATTCATGTCTATTGGTGATAATGATAACTTGATTATGCTTGATTGAGTATTTTTGTTAGTTATTGCTTTTACTTTTTGTCTATTTATGTCAAAAAGGGGGAGAAACGATTAATAAAAATAAAAGTGCTTATCTTTACTTGATTGAACAATACTATGCAAATCAATTTAACTTTAAGTGTGTAGGATAAGTATAGGGTTATACAAAGCGTTTGAAGATCAATTCCAAATGAGTCTATGTTAAGCCTTTTAGTGTAAAGTAATTTTGTATAATTTGAAAGTCAATACACCACTATGTCAAGAGTTGTAATTTTATTTTAATTTTTAAATTTTTAGTGTTTCGACAAGAAATAACCAATGGGGGAAATTGTAAGAACATAAGTGTCCTATATCATGATAATTGGCTAATTTCTTTGTCAAAATTATATCAAAAACCTTGAGTATGTACTTAGTCTTAAAATCTGATTAGATGTAGTTGTGGTTGAGTTAAATTTGGAATTAATGGACTTGAAAAATAGGAGCATAGGTGTTCTTATGGATCAAGACAGAAGAGTACAAAAGGATGTTGATGATTTTTTAATCTTATTTAAATCACATTCATACTAAAATCTCTTGGAGAAATTTCAGAAAGGATTTTAATGGTTTTATGGAAAAAAGGGCAAAATTATAAAAATACAGTCACATTGATCAATCGATAGACATTATGAAGACTAAAATGATCGATTAGCACTTGAGTTAGCCCTGTGTAAAATGAAGCTGAGAGTTATCAATCAATTATTTCATATAGTTATTGATCACATGAAGTATCGTGTGTTCATAAAATAGTGAATGATCGATCGTTGTCCAAAATGATCGATCACTAATAGTTCTAGGTTCCCTATATAAGCCATTTTGATTTGAAATTCTTTACTTGTTGAAGTCGAAGACCTAAATTGGATTGGAGGACTATATAATGGTTATGAAGTGACAAATTTTGAGAGAGGAAAACCTAGAGAAACTTGTAGAAGAAGGGTTTCTACCTTTACATATTATTTTTCTTGAAGAATTTACATAAAGCTTGAAGAGAAGATCAATAGTGAATTCATGAAGCTATTCCACAACTAAGAAGATATTTCACACAAAAGTTTCAAAGGGGAGTTGCCAAATTTCTTCAATGAGAGATTGAAGAGTCCGATAAGCCAAAGTCAATACAAGAAGAGGAGCTTGTTAAAGGCTAGAGAAAGGCAAAGACAAAGTAAAGGGGAAGAAAAGTTTCAAGTGCTTGAAGGAGAAGACTTGAAGGCCAATAAAGAGAAGAATTTGTGGAGATCTAAACAAAAGGAGTTTGTGTTAGAGTTGAAGCATAGGTTGGTGGTTTACTTGTGACGACGTAATTGTCTTATTTGCTAGTAGTACATTGATTTGGTACCTTTGGAACTGCAGTGATTTTTTACCCGAGTTTGGGTTTTCCATCTTAAAATAGATGTGTCTTCATATGTGGATTTTTTGTTTTTAGTTTCATTAATTGATACATTATGAGTATGCATAGAGAGTACATTTACTTTTTTTGCTATAAAAAAATTTTGTGTATAAAGGTTAGAACTATTAATTTTTAGTTATCAAAGAACTAGTTTTAGAAGCAATCTAGTGATCTACTAGGTTAATTAGACGGATATTAAACTTACACTTTGACCCCCGCTAAAATGATGAACATGTTTAATAACATGACTTAAACCCTCCTTGCCTATACTTAGGTCATTCAGATTCAGCTTCAAACCCAGGTTAATTTGAATAACCTTAAGGAAAAGGAATGGAGTGGAAATGAGAACATAAAATCAGCCACCATAGAAAGGTAAAAAATGATAACTCCATCCTTTGATGGTGAAGGTGAGCCAGACTAAGCAGAAAAGTGGATAGAGGAAATGGAAAAGGTGTATGAAGCAATGCTTGTGAAGCCAAATCATAAAGTTTGACATCTTTCATGGTGAATGGAGAAACATTTTTTTAGTGAAAAATGGTAAAGAATACTTGTCTAAAGATAAGGAGGTGATTACTTGGGAAGAATTCCATGAAGCCTTCAATAAGCAATACTTTCCTCATTTACGAAGTCATTGGGAAATGAAGTTCCTTGATCTTCAGCAAAAGGACCTATCAGTGATAAAGTATGAGAATAAATTTGTGCAACTTCAGCTTTTTGCCCAAATGTCATTCCCATTGAGGGGAAGAAGGTGGAGCACTTTGTTTGGGGTTTAAAGAGTAAACTCTAGTCCAAGGTTTTTGCATCTAGTCCTACTTCATTTGTTGATGTTGTGACACAAGCATCCATTTTAGAAGAAGATTTCAACCGGTCTAGGGTATCAACAAGAACACTGAACGTAACAAAAGTTGTGGAAGAGGGGACCACAAAAGGGATAAAGGAGGAAATGTGAATAAGAATCAACCATTTAAGAAAATGAAGAACATTGAACCGTCCTTCAAGAATTTTTTGCCACATGAGAATAAGAGACTGAATGGAAATGTAGACCATGTAGTCAAAATCGTCCGGGTAAAACTTGCAAAGCAGAGATTATGTTTTGATACACTTGTAATGTAACGACCTAAATTTTGTGGGTTATTAAGTTTGTGTGCTACTTAAATTATAAGTTGCAGTTGGTGTAATTTGAAAGGAGAGAACGACTTTTGAGTTAAAGGCCAAGCTTGAAAAGGGTTGGCCGTGGCAAATTGTGAGGACGCAATTCTTTTGAGGAGGGAAGAATGTAATATCCCAAATTTTCTTGAGTTTCAAAAATTAAATACATGGAAAATAGGGTGCTTGACTCATTGATATTCTTAGTAGAATAACCACCTCTCTAGATAGAATTTGTGTCTGAAACTAATTTTATTATAAAGTAGACAGACAGAGATTTGAACGCCACCAAGAATGTGTGAATCAGAGTTCGGATGAGGGAGATACGACTGTTTAAAGTTGAACATCTCATATAGGGCCCGTTTACCCGATTTAGAAGTGTATTTGGTCTGTTTAAGTTGTTTTGCGGGCCCGGTTAACTAGAATTCCAAAATTATTTTTTTAGAGGCCTAATTGAGAGGATTAACCCAACTTTTAGAGGGATTAGAAACCCTAATCCCTATGTTTATAAAAGGCCTCTTTAGGGCACAATTTGAGGGTCTTTGCCCGATTGGAGGAGAGAAGGCGGTGAAAGGTGAATCTCCGGCGAGGCTCTAGAGACAGTGGGTCGACGACAAGCCGACTATGAAGGTAGGATGGTTATTAATTTTCAAGTTGAGATTATTGCATAGTTTGTTAAATAAATTAAGGTATACATTATATTATTCGTAATCTCTACAATTTAATAATTCCTCTGTACTGTACTCGTAATTACAAGGAATAGTGTTCTATGCAAATCACTATTCTTGTAATTACAAAGAATAGTATTCTCTGCAAATCACTGTTCTCGTAATTACAAGGAACAGTGTTGCCACCGGCCGGCTAGTTTTCTTCCGGCCCGCCGGGCAGATGTGACTGGGGGGCGACCCGCCGGCAGTTGGTTCTGCCGCCGCCGTGTGGGCCACTGTAAAAAAAAGGGTCGTGTTGCCCTTGGCCACGCTGCCTTTGGCCGAGTTGGCCCTAGTCGCGTCGGCCTTGGCTGCAGCGGCCTAGGCAGAGGTGACTTGGGCGGCGACGGCCTGGACTATGACAGCCTTGGCCCCAGTGGCTTTGCCGAATGTTAAAAAAAAGAGAGAAGAAAGAAAGTGGCTGTTTTGGCCACCATCCGGCCACCGGACGGCGGCGGGACAGATGTCGTCTTTTTCGTCGTGATCTAGCGGTTGGGAAACTGGTGGGCCGCCCACCCCTCCACTGCAATAGGTGGCTATGGCCAGCGGAACAGCCTCTGGCCGGTCTCGAGGCAGGCGGGTTGTCTGCTCTCTAGACGGGGTCGGGCCGACCCGATCTGATCCCTTTTTTTTAAATGTCAACAATACAAACTCTCTGAACCAGGTCCGGTTTAGTACGTTCAAGTAGTCAAAAAATTTAATAAAAAATGATAAATTACCATGAGCATATTCCTAGTGTACTGACCAAGTTTCAAACAGGGGAAAAATCTCAATGTCTTTAAAATGACGAATTTACCTTTGTGAGTTTAAGCGTTGAGTAATAGTTAATGATCAAACTTTGGGGCACCAGTTCAGTGGCCTATGAGTGATATTAAAAATTGGGAAAATTCTCCATGAGATTGTAATGGGTAACCTAAATTTATACCAATCTACAAGGTGGGGGAAAATCCCAATATGTAGATAATTGACTATTCTACCCCTAGGGTTAATCATAAACCATTAAGTCAACCTTGGTCAGTTCAAGGGGTTCACAACCCCGTCACATGCTAGAAAAATTTCACAGAGTCCATGAAGTCAAGTAGTAAATTACCAAACTTTGGGGCACCAGTTCAGTGGCCTATGAGTGATATTAAAAATTGGGAAAATTCTCCATGAGATTGTAATGGGTAACCTAAATTTATACCAATCTACAAGGTGGGGGAAAATCCCAATATGTAGATAATTGACTATTCTACCCCTAGGGTTAATCATAAACCGTTAAGTCAACCTTGGTCGGTTCAAGGGGTTCACAACCCCGTCACATGCTAGAAAAATTTCACAGAGTCCATGAAGTCAAGTAGTAAATTACCAAACTTTGGGGCACCAGTTCAGTGGCCTATGAGTGATATTAAAAATTGGGAAAATTCTCCATGAGATTGTAATGGGTAACCTAAATTTATACCAATCTACAAGGTGGGGGAAAATCCCAATATGTAGATAATTGACTATTCTACCCCTAGGGTTAATCATAAACCGTTAAGTCAACCTTGGTCGGTTCAAGGGGTTCACAACCCCGTCACATGCTAGAAAAATTTCACAGAGTCCATGAAGTCAAGTAGTAAATTACCAAACTTTGGGGCACCAGTTCAGTGGCCTATGAGTGATATTAAAAATTGGGAAAATTCTCCATGAGATTGTAATGGGTAACCTAAATTTATACCAATCTACAAGGTGGGGGAAAATCCCAATATGTAGATAATTGACTATTCTACCCCTAGGGTTAATCATAAACCGTTAAGTCAACCTTGGTCGGTTCAAGGGGTTCACAACCCCGTCACATGCTAGAAAAATTTCACAGAGTCCATGAAGTCAAGTAGTAAATTACCAAACTTTGGGGCACTGGTTCAGTGGCTTATGGGTGATATTAAAAATTGGGAAAATTCTCCATGAGATTGTAATGGGTAACCTAAATTTATACCAATCTACAAGGTGGGGAAAATCCCAATATGTAGATAATTGACTATTCTACCCCTAGGGTTAATCATAAACCGTTAAGTCAACCTTGGTCGGTTCAAGGGGTTCACAACCCCGTCACATGCTAGAAAAATTTCACAGAGTCCATGAAGTCAAGTAGTAAATTACCAAACTTTGGGGCACCAGTTCAGTGGCCTATGAGTGATATTAAAAATTGGGAAAATTCTCCATGAGATTGTAATGGGTAACCTAAATTTATACCAATCTACAAGGTGGGGGAAAATCCCAATATGTAGATAATTGACTATTCTACCCCTAGGGTTAATCATAAACCGTTAAGTCAACCTTGGTCGGTTCAAGGGGTTCACAACCCCGTCACATGCTAGAAAAATTTCACAGAGTCCATGAAGTCAAGTAGTAAATTACCAAACTTTGGGGCACCAGTTCAGTGGCCTATGAGTGATATTAAAAATTGGGAAAATTCTCCATGAGATTGTAATGGGTAACCTAAATTTATACCAATCTACAAGGTGGGGGAAAATCCCAATATGTAGATAATTGACTATTCTACCCCTAGGGTTAATCATAAACCGTTAAGTCAACCTTGGTCGGTTCAAGGGGTTCACAACCCCGTCACATGCTAGAAAAATTTCACAGAGTCCATGAAGTCAAGTAGTAAATTACCAAACTTTGGGGCACCAGTTCAGTGGCCTATGAGTGATATTAAAAATTGGGAAAATTCTCCATGAGATTGTAATGGGTAACCTAAATTTATACCAATCTACAAGGTGGGGGAAAATCCCAATATGTAGATAATTGACTATTCTACCCCTAGGGTTAATCATAAACCGTTAAGTCAACCTTGGTCGGTTCAAGGGGTTCACAACCCCGTCACATGCTAGAAAAATTTCACAGAGTCCATGAAGTCAAGTAGTAAATTACCAAACTTTGGGGCACCAGTTCAGTGGCCTATGAGTGATATTAAAAATTGGGAAAATTCTCCATGAGATTGTAATGGGTAACCTAAATTTATACCAATCTACAAGGTGGGGGAAAATCCCAATATGTAGATAATTGACTATTCTACCCCTAGGGTTAATCATAAACCGTTAAGTCAACCTTGGTCGGTTCAAGGGGTTCACAACCCCGTCACATGCTAGAAAAATTTCACAGAGTCCATGAAGTCAAGTAGTAAATTACCAAACTTTGGGGCACCAGTTCAGTGGCCTATGAGTGATATTAAAAATTGGGAAAATTCTCCATGAGATTGTAATGGGTAACCTAAATTTATACCAATCTACAAGGTGGGGGAAAATCCCAATATGTAGATAATTGACTATTCTACCCCTAGGGTTAATCATAAACCGTTAAGTCAACCTTGGTCGGTTCAAGGGGTTCACAACCCCGTCACATGCTAGAAAAATTTCACAGAGTCCATGAAGTCAAGTAGTAAATTACCAAACTTTGGGGCACCAGTTCAGTGGCCTATGAGTGATATTAAAAATTGGGAAAATTCTCCATGAGATTGTAATGGGTAACCTAAATTTATACCAATCTACAAGGTGGGCGAAAATCCCAATATGTAGATAATTGACTATTCTACCCCTAGGGTTAATCATAAACCGTTAAGTCAACCTTGGTCGGTTCAAGGGGTTCACAACCCCGTCACATGCTAGAAAAATTTCACAGAGTCCATGAAGTCAAGTATTAAATTACCAAACTTTGGGGCACCAGTTCAGTGGCCTATGAGTGATATTAAAAATTGGGAAAATTCTCCATGAGATTGTAATGGGTAACCTAAATTTATACCAATCTACAAGGTGGGGGAAAATCCCAATATGTAGATAATTGACTATTCTACCCCTAGGGTTAATCATAAACCGTTAAGTCAACCTTAGTCGGTTCAAGGGGTTCACAACCCCGTCACATGCCAGAAAAATTTCACAGAGTCCATGAAGTCAAGTAGTAAATTACCAAACTTTGGGGCACCAGTTCAGTGGCCTATGAGTGATATTAAAAATTGGGAAAATTCTCCATGAGATTGTAATGGGTAACCTAAATTTATACCAATCTACAAGGTGGGGGAAAATCCCAATATGTAGATAATTGACTATTCTACCCCTAGGGTTAATCATAAACTGTTAAGTCAACCTTGGTCGGTTCAAGGGGTTCACAACCCCGTCACATACCAGAAAAATTTCACAGAGTCCATGAAGTCAAGTAGTAAATTACCAAACTTTGGGGCACCAGTTCAGTGGCCTATGAGTGATATTAAAAATTGGGAAAATTCTCCATGAGATTGTAATGGGTAACCTAAATTTATACCAATCTACAAGGTGGGGGAAAATCCCAATATGTAGATAATTGACTATTCTACCCCTAGGGTTAATCATAAACCGTTAAGTCAACCTTGGTCGGTTCAAGGGGTTCACAACCCTGTCACATGCCAGAAAAATTTCACAGAGTCCATGAAGTCAAGTAGTATGCTTGAGTTAAATTTTAGACCCATCAGATGTCATTAAAGCCTTAAACCTAATGACAGAATTACCCTTATGCAAACCAGTCAGTATTCACGTGGATGTTATTAACGGGTCAATGTGATATTGAAACCTTTTGAGAGATTAAAGACTTACCCAAGAGTAGAGAGGACCATATTCAATGTTGGATAATTACCTTAATGCCCTCAGGTGCATTATGTTGAGTTTTTTTTAAGAGAATTAATAAGCTAACCAAAGGAGGGTTAGGCATGTGATCTCGAACAATTTAATATCATTATTGAATTTGATTATTGATATTATGATGTACTTGGACCTATGTGGTTCTACTTGCTTATGTTATTAATAAGCAAGTAGAACTTAAATGATGGAATAGGTTGTGCATGTGTGTTATGAATTATAAATGAACCTGTGATGCACAGGTGGTGTGAATGTGAATATGGAATATGATTTATCTCTTGATGCATAGGTGTAGAGAATGGATATGTAATGCATGTATAAAATGATCTCTATGGGAAGAATACATGTGGTGTTATCATGAGCTTATGTTTCATTTCAAAACCCTTACTGAGCTAAGCTCACCCCTCTTTTGTCTGTGATTTTGGTTTGGGACTGTACATTTTATCATATAGATGCTCCAGATGGTCTTTATATCGAGCTTGAGGATGGGCATGAGCCATGAGAGGGGGGCTAGATGTTTGGGTTGCTTTAGACTTATATTATGTATTATGTTGATGTCAGCCTTAACTCTATTTCATAGTTTGGATAGCCTGTGATTGCTTTAGACATGATGGCCTTAGGGCTTATGACTATTTGTTCAATGTGTTGTTGTGGGTGTTGATAAACTAAGTGAGACTTAATCTTTATCTCTTTTACCTTCTGTTATTTGCTTTTGCTCAAAGGGCACGCATTGTGTACTTCAATAAGAACCCAGGATGGGTTGGTCTTCTGCTTCGTCTTTCCATGTCTCACCACCCTAGACAGGTTTTGGTGAAGGGGGGTGTGATGGTTAGATTTTTTTACTCAATTGAACATTTAAATTCTTTATTTACTTATTTCTTGAAACAGTATTATGCAGGTATGTTCGACTCAAATCCATGTTTTTTTAGGTAAACACACACACACACACACATCACATTTACACACTTGAGGGAAAAAGAGACCTTAGGTGAAAGAATGGTGAAGTTTAGAGATTTAAAATTTGAAAAGCACAAAATTGACAAAATGATTGATTGGTTTTGTAGAGCAATCGATTAGCACTTGAAATTGCCTTATGTAAAAGGAAGCCAAGAGTTAGTGATTGATTGGTTTGGCATAATGATTGATTGGCTGAAAAAGTCATGAAGAGAAATACAAGGAGCGATTGATGGTCTTATGGAAACAATCAATTGCTAGAGCAGTAGGTTGCCTAAATTATGTTTTTCAATTTGGTTACAATTCCAAACTAGAAACCTTTTCCTTTTAGGGTTTGGGAGTCTACAATAAGGCAAAGGAACATAATGGAGGAAGAGATAAGACCTAAAAAATATAGAGAATTTGTGTGGAGTCTCTTCAATGGAGTTTTGAGAGAGTTGTCTTCTACTTTAAGAAAATCTTTACCATAAATAAAAAAGAATGATTAGAGGTGAGATTAGAGTGCAAAGCACATAGTGTTTGCTAAAACTTATTGTTAAGAAGATCAAGTGAATAAAAGATTTATTCAAAGGAGGAGAAGAAAGATCTATGTTGATCAAAATTGCATAAAGGAAAAAAAGATCAA